>CM067070.1:19914642-20406253 GCA_033980235.1 Diadema setosum | reverse complement strand
CTGTCTCCCGCCAGCCCACTCCTCACTGCTGCCATCGGCAGCCGAGCCATCTGATTCGCTGCCGCTGCCGCTGCCACTGCTGCTGCCGCCCTCACTGCCACTCCAGTCGTCGTCGTTCTTGCCGGCAGCGTCCGCCTCGTTTTCACTGTCTGGGTTCTCCCCGTAGATGGAGAAGCGGAATCGGTCGGTACCTCCGCCGCCGCCGCACGTACGGACTTGAGTTTGCCTCTGGATATTGACAAAACCGCAAGTGCGGAAAAAAAAGGACATTCTGTAGGTAACACATACTTTATGCAAAAAGTAAGCACACTGCACATATATGTGACCGTGCATCACAAAATGAACAAAAAGTTGCACCACTTGATTTTACGTGAGGACTCCAAAAAGGTGAAATGGGTCAACCAAGTCAATCTTGGATTTTTCATATTTTCTGAAATGAATGGGAAAGTGTGTTTTCAGTAGTTTTTCTACAACCCATTTCTTTTTCGGGGGGGGGGGGGGGGGGGGGGGGAGAATAGAATGATCAGATGTGACTTAGAGTCCCCTTTTCATTTCTTAAAATCCTTTACACACTCTTCACTTTCATGTCAAATAACTTTTGACAGAGTAACTCCACTGCTTTGAAAGTTGGCATTAATCATGGACAGAATGTATAGATAGAACATGTTCAATATCAGCTTAATCTGATAATCCCTTCATTGTTGTTGCTCCAGTGGTCTATTTCCTGTGTTTTGTCCCTTTCATTGCACAGCTAGCACGGCTTGGTAAAGATTAAGCACTTGAATAGACCCTGTACTTCAGAGCCTCTTTTCTCAGTTCCCACTTTTCCATAGTGTGTGCTTTCCTTCTAGTATTTAGATATGTTAGGAGAGTCCATTTGAATTGAGTTATACATTATTTTAAAGCTTAGAGTCTGCTCTTTAAGAATCTGCTCTCAACTAAAAATCTATATATGGCGACTTTTTGTTGGTTTTGTGATGCAGGGTCACATATATTTGAATCAAAGGGTGCGTTTGAGTGCTCTAAAGCGAACCAACGCGAACTGAACTATTAAAAGTGTACTGTACTGTACCATGCCAGTTTTGGAGCATTCGAGCGCTCTGTTGGGAAAGCGTATCTCGGGAGTTATTTTTATAAAAGGTCACACATTTTTGTAGCAAGAATGTCATTCACCTGACGCTTGAACTACTTACAGCTGTCCCAAACAAAGAGAATGATGTCTTTGCATTGCAACGTATGCGCATGATACATGCATGCTTTACAGTGAACTTTTGGTACGCTTTTGGTACGCTTTTAGAGCACATCGGAAGTGGTCCACTTTTGCCTTGGTACAGTACGGTACAGTACACTTTAGGAGCGTTTGAGCGCTCCTCTGGCGTGGGTACAGTTGGGTACGCTCTAGAAGAGCACTCAAACGCACCCAATGAAAGAAGTTTATTTTTCATTACAAAATTATATTTTCCTTCCTGCATGAAGAAAAAAAAAATAATAAGTAAAATATGGTAAATTCATACTGGTTTGACGCTCCATAATCAATAGAATTTGGATTAATGTCTACATCGTGTCTGACTTACTACGTACAACATAGTACTATGATCTGCACTTTTCCACAGCACCATCATGGAATACAAAGAAAGAAAAATGATGATGTAAATTCTTGATTTGGACACACTCTCTTACACCACATAGGGTCACACAAAACATTACATTTGAGGTTTGCTTAAACAGCATATTAGTATGAAGCATCTTTTATGCCCCTGCCCTCTCCCACTCCTTGTTCCAACACTTTTTGATACGGCATTTCTGATGTCAAGCTGGCGGACCACCCCGCTAAGAGAACTATACCTTTAGAGCTATCTCTGCACAGCATACACAGCCACTCGGAATCGGGGGCACTGGTGACGTCAACGCACTTGAAGTGGTACCACTCGACGGAGCAGTCCTTGCCGTCACAGGCGATCATGCGGTCCCAAGAGTTGGGCTGGCCGCAGGGACACAACCCTTCCTCCTCCGCCTCCTTAGCCTTGTTCCTGGCCCCAGCCTCCGCCAGCTTCTTCCTGCGAGCCTCCGCCTCTTTCTTCCTCCTCCTCTTCTCCCGACGCTTCTCCTTCTTCCTCCGCAGGACTTCTGCAGCCTCTGCCAGGAGACGGTTTGGGAGAAATGTTCATCAAACATTGAAGGGCTCGACCACAGGAACATCATCCTCAATGTTAGTCAGATTTTGATGGGTTGTAATTTAATCTTTCTATATTTATGGGACTTGTTTTTACTGGGTGCGTTCAAGTGGTCTCCTAAAGTGAACCCAGCCGTACCGAATTGGTGTCAGAGGAGCACTCAAATGCTACTACAGAGTATTGCACTTAAAGAGTACAGCAGCCAAAAGTGGACCACTTCCCCATGTGCTCCAAAAGGGTACCAAAAGCATACCAAAAGTTCACATGGAAAGAATGCATGTATCATGCACATACCTCATAATGCATCGAGTTCTTCTCTTTGTTTGGGACATCTGTATAAAAGTTGTCTAGATTCTTAGCTCCACTTACTAGCATAAAAAAATGACAATATTTTTGGACATGAAAGTTATGTACAAGCAATCTCTCATACACAAAATATGAAATGTTTGCTGCTATGTGACTGACTCATACTGAACACTGCAAAATCAGCCATTCTTTTCAGTACAAGGCACTCACATTCCCTGCTCATGAATACTTTTGGAAAAACCAGCAAGACATCTTCTTTGCAAAGCTAAAATAAGCCAATATGGGACCAAGACAATCCCTTCCCCCATCCTCTTTTACACAGCAAACCCCACCCAAATGTTTGAAATACCTTCGGAGCAGAACGGACAAAACCACTCGTCTTTCGGCACCTTGGTGACCCCGACACACGTGAAGTGGTACCACTCCACCGTGCACCGCGGGTTGTCGCAGGCGATCATGGCGTCGTAGCTGTTGGCGCGGCCGCACGGACAAATCCCGAGCCGTCGCTCCCTCTCAACGACGTTGAAGAAGCAGCCCTGCTCGGCAGCTGTGAGAGGCAAAGCACAGACGAAGCAAAAGTCACACACACCAACACACAAGACACGTATACAAACAAACACACAGGCACACACAAAAGAGAAAGCAAGTGAAAACAAGAAAGAGAAGAAACAAATAATTAACCATCAAACACAGAACTCGGATGCCATCAAAATCCATTAGCAATTAGTACAGAACTGAGAAAGAATTTGGTTACATCTGAACAACCCAGCTTGCTCCTTGATGAAGATCTGCATTCCCATCCCAAATATCGCTTGAACCTATCCATGCCATTCAGACTCGTTTGGCATACTGTAAAAGTGGATATATTTCACACAAGTAATTTTTCATGCTCGTCAGGGTATTCTCAGATGAATTTCACAAGTTTTGAATCTCACCAAATCAGGACATTGATTACCGGAACATTTGGCATGCAAAAATTTTCTCATGATTTTATTTTCGCGCTAGCTTCTGGTTGCGCGAGATGTACAAAAATTTCCACTCTTACAACAGACTAGTTGCTCCTGGGAAAAACTTGGGGTTACTTGCAATGCCCTAAGTGATTGCAGGGCACCCTCTGTCGGCAGTTGGCCAGACTCTCTGTACATACGGCACTGGTCATAGGCATGGTAAATTTCCTCATACAAGTGATTCCACACTTATGGTGACACTCTTGCTTTGAAAAATGGCATACATATGTCCAAAGAAAATCAGTTGTACAAGTGCTTATGTTTCCATAAATTGTCTAGGAAAAATCTAGGGGGACTGGGTAATACTTGCATGCCACATTGCTACATGGCAATATTGACAAGTAATCTTGTAACACACACCAGATTATGCAATGAAATCTAATGATAACTTTGCCTTGTACATTAGTCACAGTATCAAAAATCATTATGCAGCATATTTTCTTCACTCTAGAATCAGACTACCATCCTGTAATGTATGTCATCTCCGCTTCTCGGCTATCATTCTCTGTCCCCCCCCCCCCCCAATTAATGCCATTTATTAACATGATGTTACAGCAGAGAAGTACATGTATTCCCAACACCCACATATTCTTACAGAGTGTTAGATGTGCCAAATATGAACCGTCACTTTGCACCATTCATTCATTCATTCATTCAAGAATATGACACAAAGTGCCTGGTTGATACCATTTACGGACTACTGCTCGAACCATGAGGGGTGGGCATCATTAGCTCATTTTTATTGTATGGGTGGATAGGGGGATCACTTCTCCGGGATAGCACCGTGCTCTCTACGATGAATGAATGAAGTGGGATCTTTTACGTGTAGGAGTTGTGGCTAACTCACACATGAGACCTCCATTTACTGTCTTATCAGAGGGACAGAGTGTTTTTGCCTCTTACTAGAGGGGATAGAATACATGTCTATACACACAACATTGCTCGATAGACTCGGAAATCAAAGCAGATACCCTTTGACCTAGAGGCAAACTTGCTACTGACTGAGCTAAATCGCCGCCCTGCTTTATACTGGACAAGACTGTAAACTAAAAGTGACATTTTACTCACACAACAAGTAGTGTAGGATAAATGAACAGCAACTGAACGCAAAGTGTGACTAATGCAACGGGACATTTTTCTTGTTAACGACAATGAGAAACTGCAGCAACATCTTGGTTTGATCATGGCCTAAAAAGGCATGGAAGGTGGATAAACTACAATGTAGGTGTTGAAACAATTGATTCTTGTTATCACAGTGAAAGTGCACGTGTGCAAAAGTACCACGTACTGTATGTGTACTTTTGTGTATGAGTGTCAAGTGAGTGCATGTGTGTGTACATCTGTACATATATGTGTGTGTGTGTGTGTGTGTGCATTAGTGTACACTGTACAGTGTATGTGTACGTGCGAGACAAACACTACATATGTATACACAGTCATGATGGGCTCACTGCTGTTTTGCAGCAAAGTGTGGTGGAACTAACAAAAGTGCCTAAAGTCGTTTTAGCTTGTTAATGCACAAGCAAACATACCTGACATAAGAGTTTTTGCCTTTCTCATGAACAAATACACATCAATGAATGATGGCAAAGAGAGATTTTGAAGGAGTCAAAAGCCTGGAAAACTCCCATTTTGCAACTACCCCCTATCATGATAACAAATATTCAACTGAGTTTGCAAATTTCATCCATATTGGTAGCAATAATGATGATGATGTTGTTGTTGTTATTCATTTTCCATCTGTGAAGATGGCTGGATAGCCCATATTCAGCTACACTAAGCTGGTCTTCCATGGGGTCCAGTTGGTTGTGGGGTGGGACCACTTCACCGGGTTAGACACCCTGCTCTTTGCGATGAATGAATGAAGCGGGATCTTTTACGTGCATGAGCTGTGACTCTCTCATACACGGGACCTCCATTTTATGTCCTATCCGAGGGACAGAGTGTTTTGCCTCTTGCTAGAGGGGACGGTATGTTTACACACAACATTGCTCAGTCCAGACTCGGGTTCGAACCCGGGCCGCGTGATCGTGAGGCAGACGCGCTACCGATAAAATGATATCATTTCATGTAAGAAAGGATTGCTCTGGTCTAAATTACCTATAGTGACCACATCCATGTTAGCACTACCTTCTCTGGGTGTCCTGCCTTTTAATAAATTTAACCCTGTCATTTTCTGGTGACCATTTTTATGCAAGAGGAAAGAGGGACATTGTGGGTGTATCAATTGATTGTTAATGGATGTGTGCATTGGGTAGAATTCACACGCAATGTCTGTTTTGTTCTTAGGAATCTAGAGCTTCATCTACATAGTTACAAAGTGCACATTGTACAAACAAGAGCTCTATTAACCTTCCTTGTACGGACTCTTTTACCTTAACAATAATTCCTATCACTGGCACTTCTGTTTTTTATCAATTTTGAAGTCATTTTCTGCCAAAATGTGCATTCTATCTGTAAAACCACAATCTTTTAGACTTGTGCAAAATATTATAGAATTATGGAATGCACAGCTACAGAATTCAAATTATGATCATTATTGTTAGTAAAAGAGTGCTAAAAGGCTTTAAAAAAAATGTACAATGGTCATGATCTGTGAACATCTTTTACAGTGAACAGTCGTTTCACACCTAGGTGCATTGGTATCATAACTCAAATCTGAACCAAAACATGTTGATTTGATGAGTGCTAATATTGCCACAGGTAAAAATTTAGTACATGAAAGAAACTACTACAAGTCTGAAAATGGTATCGCACAAGTCAACACTGCCGACTTGAAGTTGGTGTAAAGGACAGAATCAATATTAGAGTGTAGTATCAATACAGCAACACTTTGAACACACAATCCCCAAAACATCCCTGGACACCTAAAACACAGAAGAAAACAAGGCAACACTGAATCAAGTTAATGTGTTAGTATCTCCCCATATAAAAGAAAAAATAATTTTCAATTACGAACAGGACATCGATACATAAAACAAACATTTTTCGTTTAGCAAAAATATGAAAGAAAAATGAAGTTGGTTCCATTTAAAATTTAATACATTACATTTAGGATCACTTAGGAATGCAGTTTAGCAGAGATGTCTAAAATTCACGACACTGAAAAAAAAAAATTATTCATATTTACTTTTTTCTGACTTGGGTTGCATGGTTTGGTCAAACAGATTTTGATAAAAATTTGCTAAAAATACTTACAATGAAAGTGCATACACCAAAGTACACTTCAAATACCAAAGTTTGCATGAACTGGCGCAAACGTTTTCACTTTTGGTTAGTTTTGAAAAAAAAAAAAAAATAACACTAAAAATGTGGAATACTTTCAATCTTTGACTGTTTGACAACCCACCTGAACTGCGCCCTCTACGGGCAGGGCCGGGACAGTTCTCTGGGCCTCTTTCTGGGAAAGGAATTGAATCAGATCATTTGACATGTTTTGGACAGTGGGCACGCAAAGTTCATATTCACTCAATTTTTTTTTTTTTTGTTCTTGGTGTATTCTGGTAAAACTTTGCGCATTTTCGGTGCATTTTTCTAAATAAATCTCTGATTGTAAAGTTACTAGGATACTTCAGGTTTAAAGCCAAGTCTAAAATATGGTGAATAATGACTTTATATCTAATCATGATTACACAAACAACCAATCCCAATTAACAATGTACAAGCTCTGATGGCTTTTCTTGAAAGATTATAAGATGCCCTTTCAGAATATTTACACCCTATGTCAGTACTACCTTAGTGACCAACTGCCAAGAAACTTGGCAAAAATAGCTGAAAATAAATTTAAATATCTGTTTAGGCCATCGGTGCAATAAAGCAACAAAGGATTTCAACTTGGTGCATATGTACACAACATTGTTGTTGTTTTTATTAATCCCGGAGACACAATGACTATATGGTTAATCAAATGTAAATCAATTATTAAAATGATTTCAAGCATCATGATAGACAAGTGAATGGGTAAAAAAAAATCAGCAGACACACAGAGAGATCACAGCAAACACACTATCAAAGTTCAAAGAATCATTTCTAGCTAATGGCTGCTATCGGGAATAAATAAATATGGAATCTAGGGGGAGCTTTAAATGTACTTGGAGAGAACAGTTTGTAGAAACTAGCAAAGCTAATTCATAAACAATTCATGTATGTCTGATGAAGTATGTCTTGAGGAAATGTAGAACAATAAATCTAATTTGATAACAATTTTGAAAGGAGCACTTGAAAACATAGTACAACTGAAAGTGGTTAGAATTATCACCGCAACGTGTTGATATGATGACATACAAAACCAATTGTTACTTCATAATAGTGGTATTCATTACAATTATTTTATCATTATTATCATTAACATTATAATTATTATCATTGTTATTGTCATTATTATTATCATTATAATTATTATCATTGTTGTTGTCATTATTATTATTATTATTATTATTACTATTGTTACTATTATTATTACCACCATTACCACCATCATCATTATCAGCTCTTCAGAAACTAGCAGTCCTGAGTTTTGGCAGGTCTTCTCTCCCCATCTGCCTAATTTCATCGAAACGTGCTGTTTAGTATCAAAATATCATCACCAACATATATTTCAGACGTTCTGGTTTCAACTGCAACCGGTGACGATAAAAGTGTTCACTTGCACTGCATCTGATTCGCTTTAAACTTTGCAAACATCTTCATGTACTCGTCTAGGAAGAGAGGCAAGAGGAACTGGAATTGTTGCACAGTGTAGTGTGATATCAAAGTCTGTACCATTTTAAACAGCTTGATGAGCACAGCATACTTTGGTTCAGATTGGACACTCACCCTCACTCCACCCTCTCCCCTTCCCTTCCCCTCCCCTCCCAATATGACACCATAAACCCAAGGACTGTTCCCTCTACGACACTGAACCTATCCATCCCCCTCCCCAATTTATCACTGCCTTACCTCCTCACCAAAAGTCAATTTTGGGGGCTACCTACCAGCTCGGTAGAGGTCTTCACGAGTCTTGTTTATCCTGACGACAGCGTCAATCTTCTCACACTTGATCTTGAGGAGATTGGAGCAGGGACTGGAGGCGGCTTTCCTTTTCAGCGACGACAAGACTGGAGCAGGGGTGGTAAGAGCAAAAGTGAAGTGACGCCATTTTGAAACCAACCAATGGGATGCTGCCATAGATACTCTTTAGTCTGAAGTGAGACTGTGCCAATCATGTTCTTACAAACACTTTGTCCCCCAAAAAAATATAAAACAAATTCTTTCATGATATGGTTTTCATACATGTAGCTACCGCAATATTCAGGAACAGGGAGATTCACAATCAAGTGAAAGTTTGCCTTTAAAGTCCTCATCTTTTCAAGTAAACCATATACGATTTGGATGTGGCAATCAATGAAGGCAGTTACAACCAAATCAAGTTGTTTGCCTTACATGCAGTCAAAACTTTACTTCATAGAATGACGACTGTGTCTTGAGAATTTCAGGGAAGTCCATTGTCATATTTCACCAAAGCAACACATATTATTCATCATTACAGCATTCCCTCTTTAGGGTGTGATTTCACGGAGCATGCGAACGATTTGCGAAGGACGCGAATGGCAAAATCCAGCATTCGTATTTTAGTCTGCAAACGATCGCCAAACCAACGTGAGGGTTCGGAAGCGTCGTCAATTGTTCGCGAATGTCGTTTTTACTTCGGCGAGAATTTCAAAAAAGTTTGAAATTTTTTGCGAACCTTTTCCGCACACTTGGTCGTGATTTGCTCGTGAATTGTTCTCGAAAGTGTCTTTAAAGCCTCGTCATATGCGCAAGACCCAAAATGTTCGTGAAACCCCAAACAGACTCCGAAACTTTGGAGAATGTCTCGCGTATGTTACGCGAAATCTGCAAAGTTTTTCCGATCATTTTACGATGTAATCACAAACTGTTCGCGTACCTTTTGAGACATTCTCGCGAACGTTTAGTGCACGTTTGGGGGATGTATGACCTATGCGTTTTCTACAAATGAAAATCGTAGCATACATCTAAACATCAAACAATTACTAACAAAAATAGTAACAAAAGAAATTAAAGACTAGCAAAGAGAAAGAATTATTTAATGTTTGATATACAAAAAAATTGCAGAATACACTTAAAACTAATCGAAAGTATGTGAAATTTCATTTGAAATATAGATATTATGTGTTGCAGGAACTGCAAAAAAAATCAAATGCTTTACTAGTGGAGGTAGGTCCTAGGAAAAACAAATGTAGGCAAGCACACGATAGAGAAATGAGAGAAAAAGAAAGGAGAAATAGAGGAAAGGAAAAAAAATTCAACTCAAGACAGCTTCCACCTCTCCTTGGGTACATTTTCTACCATGATGATTATTGAAAATTTTTCGTTGTTTGAATTTCCGTCGCGTGTTCTTCGGGTACGTAACATGCTGTACTTTAGCAATGATACACACGACATTCGCACATACGTCGTGGAAACTTCGCACAAATTGCGCAAGAATAGTTTTCAGCTTCATTGTCGGAACACATTCAGAGAAAAACTTTTCCGAATGTTGGATTTTGTCATTCGCGTCCTTCGCAAATCGTTGCGTGCTCCGTGAAATCCCACCCTTAGATCAGGACAAACTAGGCAAACACATAAACACATTGATTGGACTACAACCACAGTATCAGTACTTACAATAGTTGAGCCATCTTTCACGCCCCTTGAAACAATATGCCTGAGATAAATGAGATGTCTATGTTCCCCCCCCCCCTTTCCAACACAGTTTGTTACCACAATAACCGAGTGGTGTCATGTAGAACAATACAGCAGGACTTATGAAATATCTTTACTGCTGATAGCCAACTGTTTGAAAGTTGAGTGAAAATTGTGAGGGGAAAATGTACACATGGTTTCTCATCATTTTCTAAACATATCTCTACCAAGCTTGGACTCCATCATGATCCACAAAAGCACACAAGCAATGGTAGATTACAAGACTCTCAGAAATGGCGCCGACAAGGAATTGTATTTTACCTTCCTGGACCTCTTCATTTATGCTCGAGTCTTTGGGGATCTTTGGAATGACATTTTCATCCTTTGGTTTTTCATCATCAACAACAATCAGGCCATCTTCGTCATCTTCTGCTCTTTGGTTGGCCCCTTGCTTGGGTTTAGCACCGGGGGTGTCTCCGTCCACCCTTGGAGAATCTGCACAAGAGGTCTGCCCACTGTTCTTGCACCCTTTGTCAAGGTTATTCACAGGTTTCACAGGTTCTTTTGCTGGCAGTTCACTCGGGCTTTGCGCTGCTGGTGACTGCAGCTTCCGCAAGGGTGGTATGGAGGCGATAGGCTTCTCTGCAGCAGGGTGGGGTGGGGTGAGGATTTGCGGAGACATGGAGCTAAGGAGATGGACTGTCGGTGACTGGGTCTGGGGGCGAGCCGCCGGAGAGCCGTGAGCGGGACTCGTGGAAAGTACTTGAGGACTGGACGGTAGAATCACTTGGAGTCGCGCTGCTGGAATCACTTGGGCCACCGGGGAGGCAGCCAGTGGAGGTCGTACGGCCGGGGATGTGGGACGAGGAAGCAGAGCCAAAGGGGGCCTAACCAAAGGGGACCTAGCCAAAGGGGGCCTAGTCAAGGGCGGCCTGGCAAGAGGTGCAGTTGGGCGGGGCGGTGTAGCCACCAGCAGTGACATGGCTTGAGGGGATGCATTGACTGGAGGGAATGCACTGGCAGGAGGTGGAGCTGTTGTGAGAGATGACGTCAGAGCAAGGGAGACCATCGGTGGCACCGGCACCGGCTCATTTGGAGGAGTGGGCGGCAAGACAGTTCCAAGGCTTGCTTTCGGAGGTGTGCTGACTCCCACAGGAGGGCCGCTCTGCACCTTCTGCACAACTATCATGGAGGAGGACCTTACACCTGGCAGGATGGGTGTCTTCGGCGATGGCGGCGTGGTCACCAGCAGCGGCCGCTTTGGCAGTTGCCCTTCGATGATCACGCCCGCTTTCTTCTCCCCGCTGATGGGGGCCAGCGGGACAACTCTGGGTGGAGTCTTCCCTTCTGGGGGCTTCTGAGTGTTTAGCGGGGCCCTAGAGACTTTGACCTGCTTCGGGGTCACATCCTTATGGGCCGGCGATCTCTTGCTGTCACTTTTCCTCGTATGAGCCAGTTTGATCACTTTCTCCAGCCTTCCCTGAGACTTCCTTGACTGACTGACAGATTTGGACGAGGAATTCTCTGGTGACGCTGTGAGTTTGATAACTGTGAGACAGAGAGAAAAGGGTGGTTTTGAGTTTTGAGTTTTACTTTCCACAATCAATATTCAAGAATATGATTTAAAGAAAGTAACTATCAGATACATCCCTTTATCTTCAATCTCTTCAAATGTCATGGACCCGAAAAATTCTGTGTAAAATCCCACATCTCTTGTGAATCTCTTTTCTGGGTGCTACATGACTTTAATTGGCATTTAAACTGTCTACATTTTCTTTTTTCCTGTATCACATCTAATAGTTGTACATCTTTTCTCTTTTTATTTTGACCTTCTTCTACCGTTTCTACAACTCCACTCAAGATAAGTTTCCTCCTGACATAGAGCTTCCATGAACTCACACAAGCAAATTTTAAAGGATCAAGGCAGCTAAGGAAAAGACAAATGTACACCCTCCATTAACATTGACATTTGGCTTTGTTTTCATGTTTTCTTTGAAATCGTTCTGATTACTTGTCAATAAAGACAATCTAATGCAGACACATGAACATGTGGAACATGCCCAGTTACACAACGTACTGTAAAAGTGGAAATTTCTGTGATGTGGAAATTTGTGCACATTATGAGCAACATGAAACTATGGCAAAAACAAAAGCACATATTTTTTGCTTGTTTCATAAAATACTATTTTATATTCTAATTCAGTAGAAGTTAAAACACAAACCAGAATGCGAAACATTACTGAGAAAAAAAAAAATAGTACTTGGCATTGATCATTAGTTTCTATACAATCATCAACAATATTGCCCTGGAGCCTGAGGAGGCTCATGACTTTTGTGTCATTTACAAAAGTACAGATTGTTTGTCACCGGAAACACTTTCAGAATTTCTCTCTTCCCTGCAAACTTCGCACACAAGTATAGTCCCACCTGGCAATTCCTCATCATCTTCGTCTTCCTCCGGCGACTCCTCCTTATCGAATGACAGCTCCTTGAAGGCGAAGCTGAAGTGCTCCTCTGGAACAGGGAAAGCACAGAAAAGAGAACTAAGCAAATATTTTCTAATGCTGTACATTCCAAGCAAAACAATAACAGTTAAAATCAAAAAGAGGTAGCAGATAAATTGGTCTGAACAGAAGAATATGAAGTATGTGTGTGCGTACCTCACTGTTACACTCATGTATCCTGACTTTATGGGCTCTATTCTACCACGAATCAGAAAGCGTACATTAGGCAAACTTTCCAAGGAATTGTGCTGATTTGATTAAAAAAAAAAAAAAAGAAATCAGCTTTAACGTGCACATTGATTATACTGATGAACATTTTCACATTGGTTGTTTCCATCCCTAACTCACATTTTATAACTATTTTGAAGCACGGAAGCTGGGTTTTTGTTTCACCTGCGAATGGTATTAAATAATGCCTTTAAGTACAAAATGTACGGAAAACATTTTGTATGTCACTCTGCTATGTGTCACTGAAAGTACATGTAGTTAATGTTTTAAAAAAAAATGTATATTGTGCAATGTCAAATTTGTTATCAAAGAGTTAGAAAGGTGAATGGCAGTTGCAAATCGAGAGCGCATTTTAGGTTTGAGTTATGATAACTGCCTCGCTGTTAATTTTAGTTACTACATAAATCAGAAGAGACTGTGGGAAGATTTAGATCACATCATAACAAAACGTCATCATGACATGACCACATGAGTGGGACACAGCCACCCCCCCCCCCCCTTCCCCAGGTGGAATTCAGGGACCCTTTTCAGACCTTTTTTTTTTTTTTTTTAAAGGACCAGTTGAACAACTTTTAGCATTTAAGACACTGTACAGCTTGGGTTAAATCACACACACACACACACACATATACACAAAATTTATTATCTAAAAAGAAAAAAAAAAGGAAAAATAAAATTCTGCACAGTTAATCATGTGTGGAAATGCAGTGTCAAATATTAAAAGGTGCATATTAAAGGGAAGGTAAACCCAAAGAACAATGTGGATTGAGTAAAAGCAGCAACATTAGTAGAACACATCAGTGAAAGTTTGAGGAAAATCGGACAATCGATGCAAAAGTTATGATTTTTTAAAGTTTTGGTCTTAGAACCGCTGGGTGAGGAGACTACTAGAGGATATGACGTATGAGTGGACAACAATACAAAGAAAATATAAAGGAAATTCAACAAATATTCACTTTTCTACAATCATGAAAGAGCAATGGACCAACCGCTTTCAGAAAGCAGGGGGAATAATTGCTACCCTTAACATATGTCAATATCAAGTTGATGGAATTTGTTATTTTCATGAAATATGGATTTTTGCAGAATTTTCAAATATTTTCTTGGTATTGTTGTCCACTCATACGTCATAACCTCTAGTAGTCTCCTCACCCAGCGGTTCCAACATCAAAACTTTAAAAATTCATAACTTTTGCATCGATTGTCCGATTTTCTTCAAACTTTCACTGATGTGTTCTACTAATGTTGCTGCTTTCACTCAATCCACATTGCTCTTGGGGTTTATCTTCACTTTAAAAACACTATCTACAGATACAACTTAGCAAAGAGGACAAAAACTTTTGAAAACACCATTCTTCAGTATATTTTACCAATGTCCGAAAAGAAATATCTGCAATTTCTTTAAAAGAAGTTGATACTTCACTGAGAATAGTGCTGCTTTTTCTTCTCTTTGTTTTTTTTTTTTTTTTTTTGCCGTGTATCTTTTTTATAACCTTATATTCCATTGTCAGATCTTAATGCCCCAAAAAGACACGACACTTCTGATGAATAATACAGTGCCTTTTTTCTTTTTCTTTTTCTTTTTCAAATTGGTGTGGGCAAAAATTGCCTATTTAGAGAGATGGTATAGATTCACAAATAAGGACACGCTGAATAATACTAATAGAAAGTGATAGGGTAAAGAAACAGAAATCAAGAAACATACGTGGAAAACAATTAAACGTGACATCTTGGCCCAACTTCACTGATATTTCAGGCCAGGAATGCCGCAGCTTTGGCCGTCCATTCACTGAAGTCCCATCTATTGAGAAAAGCGTAAGTATTGAGGTGATGACGTCAGAACCGTGATATAATGAAATCATGTATGTATTAGTTCATGAGAAACAGCAAAAACAATCAATACAGAGTCCCTGTTCACATCAAACAATAACATCCACTCGGTGTAAAGCAAGAAAGTTCTAATTGACAGATCTGGGGGAAAGAACAGACCCTGTTCACATGGACATTAACAACAGACACTTCTGGGTCCCATTTCATAAAAGATGTTAGGATAGCAACTCTTGCTGGAATGGCAACTTCCAACAGCAACAGCCAGTCATAAAGCTGGATCCTCCGTTGTTACCATGCCAACTGACATTCCAGCAAAGAGTTGTTATCACATCTACTTTTTATGAAATGGGTCCCTGGTGTAATCACTTTGGCATCATACTGTTTTACCTTATGGTTATGGTTGTTGTTGTTAGCTGTGTGTGTGTTTGTGTGTTTGTTTTGTTTCGTTAGAAGAGCAAAATGATGGCAAAGTTTTTGCAGAAAGAAGACGTACAACAGTGTACATGTAGCTTTCACATAGTGCTTTGCCTCGTCTTTGTTCTGCGTTGCTTTAAGAATGGCAATGACTGGATGGGCTGTTACAAATGTTTAAAGTACCCATGGGCAGCTACATTTTGTGGTTTCAGAATTTGTAAAAGCAAGTTATGAATCTCTACAGATAATCTGATTTTGATTACCTTCTTTTTCATAACTAGAGGTGGAGAAGCCTAGCTTTACGTAAAAGCATTATAAAGAATAATCCCAAATCTATTCCTATCAATGCAGAACATGCTAACTGTCATTGGACCCCCTATCTTCTCTTAAACTTACCTCTCTCTTGTGCAAGTACTGCGAAATAACTTGTGAAAAGCACATAAAAGAAGAAAAAAAATGAAGGCAGTACTTATGCCTACCAAACAAAAATATGTAAGATATGTAACCATGGTTAGAATTACACGTATGGCTTAGCATAAACAAGCGGTTTCTTACTCGATCTGACGTCATCATTTGCACCTGTTTGGTCCAACAATGATGGCTGTGACTTTGTTGATTGGCTGGAGTTCGCTCCCGGCTCATGGTCATCTACAATGGAAAGAGAAAAGCACCAAGGAAAACAAAATCAGTCTGGTCATACAACAGCCTCATTCTGTTTCACCTGTATTACATAAATTGGCAACAAATTTGTAGCAGCCAAAAGTCCATTTCATACAAATATACTGTAAAACCAGACATTTTTCGACATGCATGAAATCTGCATGAAATTTTCATGAATTTTGCGAGAAGCCACAATTTGTGAACATAAGATGCATGCAAAAGTTTTTGTCTACTGTTGTGTAATGACACCCAATGTTATTAATACCCCCTTCCATTCCACTATGATGAGTGGATTTATATGTCTTCTTCACCTCCAGCCAGTCAATGACCTCTACCTCTGCTCTCTACCTCCAGTGAGTCACCGACCTCCATCATCCCTTGAGTATACCACCAGAATCTTAGAAGGATCCCAGTGTTTTCTCACTGCATCAAGCAACATCTATTCCCATTTCTCCATCTTAATATAAGACCAAGTACAATCAAACCACAATTTACGACCAGGTTGAGTCAACTCCAAACATTCTGACCTACCCCCTTTTATTACTTGGAATTGATGTTGAATCTAATCCTCCTATAAAACCCATAGAAGTCCTACCTCCATGCCAAGACTAGTCCCACCTTTGTTTCCTTAACAACTTAACCCATTCCATACTAAGTTCTGAAATGCCCAAGGATTTCATACACAGGCCACCAGGTTCCTGTACAGAACAGGATTAAGTTTTGCCCAATCGCAAACCTTTCTTTAATAACCCGTTGTAAGACTAGTCCCAAGTATCCTCGCGCAGGTGTCTATAGGAAATGCGTGTTAAAGCAAAATCAGCCCAGCACCCCCATTCGCCCCATGATTGTATGTTAACCATTTACAGTGTGTATGTACTGTATCATTCAATGTATGAAATGAATTGTACATTGTAAGATGCAAGTGGACTTGGAATTTGAGGCTCGAAGTGAGAGGACATACAAAAGACCTCTCAAATAAAATACACCATGAAATACATTCACTGTGTGTCACAAGCCATTTATTCACGATGAATTCAGTCTATGGCTGGAAGGAAATTATTAAAACTTTGCTTGATGAGCTACTTGAAGATATTCAGTAGTACCAACTGTATCTATCTAGGCCTATATCTTGGTTTTATTTCAGCGTCTCCAGCGTCCTGCACACATCTTTTTTAACCTATTGAGGATGAGTCCCCAGTATACTCGGGCAGATGTCTATGGGAGATGCATGTTGTAGCAAAATCAAACCATCCTCAACAGGTTACCATTATCTCACCCTAGTTCACCCTTCCTGGCAACCCTCAAATATACAGGTAGGCCAGCCTACAGTGTGTGCATGTCCCTCCCCTTGATGACACTGTCAACCAATCAGATAGGTGGACATTGGTCATCTGATGGATAATCATGCCCTGGTCACTCACCATGACAATGTCCGCACATGCAGAACGAACTGTCACATACACACTAGAAAGGACCCAACTCAGTAGAGCCTACTTCCCCACACACCATGTGGTAACATAAAGGGGAACGCAAACCCAAAGAGCAATGTGGATTGAGTGAAAGCAGCAACATTAAAGATAATAAAAAGTTTTGGTACCTCAAAAGCTTCCCTAAATTTCCTTGTCTTGGTTTGTGTTTCAAGTTAAAGTACGTTGTCTGTGAGAATTACTCGCCCCAAAGTGCTCTCATGTCTTAGTAATCATACAATAATGGTTTCGTACCAGAGCCAACGCTGTACAGCGTCGATAAATACAGTATTGTACGAAACCGCTGACTGCGACCAGCAGCGTGCAGCCCGGTGCAGCCCATTGTACGCATAGCTAACTGCGACCAGCAGCCCCATACGCATAGCGTAATGGGGCTTCGCATTGTAGCATTCAGGATCATGACAGAATTAGTATCGCGGGTAAATGTCAACTTAAAATCCAAACATTTCTTCGATTTGAAGACTTACCAATTAAGTTGAAGTATTGAAAACAGGCTTCGAACAACGTTTGGTTCTGTCAATAGTCCCTTTCTGTTCGAATTGATGACTGAATGTGACTCGGTCGAGAGGACCTTGGGAGAGCTACATACACTGGATACCATGGCCAGCGCATGCGCACACAAACATCTTATCCGTTCATGGATTTGAAATTTGTGTGCGGGCTGCATGACTGTGATGTGTTCGCATGCACTGGCTGTGGTATTCAGTGTACTGTATGTAGCTCTCCTCAGGTCCTGTCGACCGAGTCACATTCAGTCATCAATTCGAACAGAAAGGGACTATAGGCAGAACCAAACGTTGCCCGAAGCCTGTTTTCAATACTTCAACTTAATTGCTAAGTCTTCAAATTGAAGAATTTATAGGATTTTAAGTTAACATTTACCCTGTGATACTAAATCTGTCATGATCCTGAATGCTACAATGCGAAGCCCGATTACGCTATGCGTATGGGACTGCTGGTCGCTATGCGTATGGGGCTGCTGGTCGCAGTTAATTGCATGATTACTAAGACATGAGAGCACTTTGGGGCGAGTAAGTCTCACAGTGTTAGTTATATGAAAGGTACTTTAACCTGAAACACAAACTAAGACAAGGAAATTCAAGGACACTTTTTGAGGTACCAGAACTTTTTATTATCTTTAATAGTAGAGCACATCAGTGAAAGTTTGAAGAAAATTGGACAATCATGCAAAAGTTGTGAATTTTTAAAGTTTTGGTGTTGGAACCGCTGGATGAGGAGACTACTACAGGTTATGACGCATGAGTAGACAACAATTTAAAGAAAATATAAAGAAAATTCCACAAAAATTCACTTTTCTAGCATTATGAATGAGCACTTGACTAACCACTTTCAGAAAGCAGGGGGAATAATTGCTACCTTTAACATATGTCAGAATCAAGTTGATGGAATGTGTAATTTTCATGAAAAATGATTTTTTTTTTTTGTGGAATTCCCTTTATAGTTTCTTTATTTGGTTGTCCACTCATACATCATAACCTCTAGTAGTCTCCTCATCCAGCGGTTCCAACACCAAAACTTTAAAAATTCATAACTTTTGCATCAATTGTCCAATTTTCACTCAAACTTTCACTGTTGTGTTCTACTAATATTGCTGCTTTCACTCAATCCACATTGCTCTTTGGGTTTGGGTTCCCTTTAAATATGTACTCCTCCATGCGTCAAGCACACGGTGGTCCACAATGGGTTTTTGCAAGTCGCTGCGACATGCTAAAGTTTTTGCACGACATCCTTCAAAACGTGCGACATTCCCCTCAATCACCCTCATGAACACGAGACACATTAGCACTCTTTTTTTCTTCTTCTTCTTCATTTTTCTTTTCTTTTTATTTTATTTTTTACCACACCACACAGCATGCATTCATCCCATCACGTACTCACTGAACACAACCAGGTGGTCACTCTCAGTAATAAATTTCTCCAGACACCCCCCCCCCCCTGTTATTCCAGATCTATGATTAAACAAAACCAAAAAAAAAAACAACACGCTTAATAGGGCGGATGGCATTGGATGTTGAAGTATGGCATATTCTGGACAGCAGAATGAGTTACTAAAAACCACAGGGCTGCCAACATTGGAAACTAGTTCAGGCCAATGCTATAATTTAGGAGTCAAAATGAGTGATGAGATCATTAGAAATGCATGTAAATGAAATAAAGTTTTAGAGTGAGAAAGGACCAAAATGAGTGAGTCTCACTCTCAATGAGTGAGAGTTGGCAGCCCTGAAACAGTCAGTGTACTGTACTGTAGTACAAGTTCAAGATGTCCTTGTCATTTTTCATAGCATCCCCACTGAGGAGTATATCATATTAAAAATATATTCAAAAGGTCTTAATAGGAGTAAGGACGAGATATTAACATTTCAAGAACAATTTAAAATCTTATGTCATAATCAAACATAATAATTTTTCAAATATATTAATGATTTTTATCCTGGCACTGCAGAGTGATCATGGTGATCAAAGTGTTCAAAATAAGGCTAAGATAGCACCAGAGAGCATCTACACTTGTAGAACCCTACAGCTTCCAGGGCCCTTAAGCGAACACTGGACCCTTGGCCGCAAGGGACCTCGTGCTTCGCACTCGTGATGTGTGCTTCGCGCACACATACTTTCATGCGCAAGATCACTTTTTTCCCCTGCAACATGCTAAAATTTCAAGTTGTGGACCACTCTGAAGCAGCACTGTTAGATTGTACTTCTCCACTTGTGTTGACCAATGTCTGAATTCTCTAGCTGACCATCAATTACAAGTGTACACCTGTGATTCCATTTTCCTGTCCAGCTATCCCCAGAGGTGCATATATTCAAGGATTTTCTAGAATTTCTTTTATATTTGTTGTTTCAAAAAGAGTCTCATATCCATTATATGTTCAGAGTAGGAACACTACATTCATCTGTTGTGACTCATCTGCCTAATATGCAATAGGTCCAATAATTAATATCAAGAAAAGTACAATAAAAATTCTCAAGGGTACATGTAGGTTCTAGCAACCATGCTGGTGGGGGTGGGGGGATTCTTTCCTAGAATTGTTTTCTTTCTTTCCTAGAAATTTGATAAATGTAGGTTAACCTGTTGAGGACGGACTGATTTTGCTACAACACATATTTCCCATAGATACTCGCCCGAGTATATACTCTATACTCAGGACTCATCCTCGACAGGTTAAACCGAGATTGTAGTAAGACTATTAATGTTTGTCTTGGTTTGAGACATACATTGTAGATGATGGAGGGAGAGAGGGAGGGAGAAAGAGAGCTGGACAGAATGAGGGGAAGGAGGGGGGGGGGGGGAGGGGGAGAGGGGGAGAGTAAAGGGGATGGGAGAGGGAAGGGGGAAAGAGGTGGGAGGGGTAAGGTACATAAAAGGGGCAGGTAGGGGTGAGAGGTCCTGACCTCTGCTCCACCATCAGTCACCCAGCCTTCCATCCCATAGGAATGAACCAGAGCATAATGGACTGCTAGGAATGATTACCACACTCCACAGGAATGTTTGGTAGAAACAGAAGAATAGAACCTGGGAACGTTGTTCTATGGAGCTACAGGTTTCATGAGATGTGTATAGCTCCATAGTTGTTCCAGGAACGGAATTGAGTCATGGGGCAAAGTGTGAAACATTATACAAAATCTGTATTGTATCTCTACATTTGTACTACATATACATACACACACACACACACACCATATCATACCACCAGCATTTCCCCCTTGTAAGTACAAAAACATCTTGTAGTAAGGAGTACCAGGTAATTATTCCACTTCCCTAGTCCACACAAATATATTGTACAATGTACCATCACATACGCATACAAGAGCATCCCTTTTTGAACATTAAAGGACAAGTTCACCTTCATAAACGTAAGGATTGAAAGAATGCAGTGCAATATTAGTAGAACACATTAGTGAAAGTTTGAGGAAAATTGGACAATCAATGCAAAAGTTACGAATTTTTAAAATTTTTGTGTTGGAACCGCTGGATAAGGAGACTACTAAGGCTTGTGATGTCATATGAGTACAACAGTATAAAGAAAATGTAAAGAAAATTAAACATATTTTCACTTTTTTCACATAATAAAAGAGCACTTGACTTGCCTCTTTCTAAAGAGGGAATAATATTACCCATAACATGTGATATGTCAGTAACGAGTCAAGGGAATGTGTGCTTTTTTCAAAAGATGAAATTTTGTGAAATTCTCTTTATATTTTCCTTATATTGTTATACGCATGTGACATCATACACTGCAGTAGTCTTCTCATCCAGCGGTGACTGCACAAAAACTTCAAAAATTCAAAACTTTTGAACGGAGTGTCTGATTTTCCTCAAACTTTCAACGATGTGTTCTACTAATATTGCTACATTCTCTCAATCCTTATGTTAATGAAGGTGAACTTGTCCTTTAAACAGTATCCCTACATTGCAACATCAACAAAGTGCAAATATTTTTGCATAGTATTACCATGTATTATGAAAGGTACGACCCTATAGAAAACTGGTTTCACCTCCCCTACCAACCCCCAACCCCCCCCCCCCCCCCACACACACACACACCTGTAGAGTCATGCCTGTTTCACCATGGAGCTACAATACATTAATACATGCTCCATGGTTTTAACATACCTTGCTGCTGGCAGCCTTGATGAGCACGACCACTCCCTGGCTTATCTTCCGCCCCGCTACCTTGGCTCCGCTCATCTTTCAAGGGAACAGAGAAACAATTCAGTTAAAATGTACATAATAACAATAAAAATATTTTCTTCTTGTTGTTGCTTCCCTGTATTGTTCCTGTGAATCAATTCACTACTAGGCTATATCATATCACACACATGCTGCACATGCTTCGAGACCATGACTTTTACAAATAAATGTAGCAACCTTGGATCACCAATAAAATGCAAATGTTGTCCACTTTCAGACATTTCCACAGATGTTTCTTTTCCTACAGCTGGAGTAGAAGCAAAGCATTTCACTCACCTTGTATTCCCTCCCATAGAAGGGACTGTCCAGTACTGGTTGAGGTGGGGATACTTGTTTTGAACATTCGGAAGTGAGATAGTGAGAAACCTCTTTATGTAATATGAAAGAGCATGTAAGCCTAATTCTAAGAAGGATTCAACATTTATTTGATGAAGTTTGGCTTTCAAATGGCCGAGATATCAAAAAAAGTGATAATAATATACATGTAAGGCGACAGGCCACGCCTTTTCTTACATGTAGGATCTTTGTTTCACCTTGTTTTTGGATACATGTATCTCAGCCATTTCAAAACCGATTTTCATCAAATAAACTTTTGATACCCCTTAGAATTGCACACTCTTTGACATCTCATAGAGTGGTTTCTGAACATCTCGCAGAACGATGAAAATTGGTAAATCCTCACCTCAACCAGAACTGTACACACCCTTAAGTTCCACAGGCAGTTCACATATAATTTGTAGTTGTCACTAGGTAGGGCAAGACTCCAACAAGCTTTGCCGGTTGTTAAGGGCAACATTTGTGAACAAAGCATGCATGAAATCTGAATTAGTGAATACAGAAATGATCTATTACCGGTAATGTATAATGTCGTCTGCTCTACACACTGCATACAAATGTACACCATGCAAGGTGAGTACAGGTATTATGTAATTATTCCTACTTCCAAGACAAACTTGGTACAGGATACTAATAGAGTACAGAAGTGATGGTGTCACAGTCTTTTGTTATAGCTCAGTTTGGAACCAGGTACATGTACGTGCATGAAAACACTCTGGCCAGTTGAGGTTGCTAGGAACCAGTTTCCATGGCAATGAATGGCTATGACATCACACTTTGGTTTTCTACAGGATTATTTCAGACAGTTATTAGAAGCACCTGGAGGTTTCAGGCAATGACAGCTACATGTACCACTCACTGAAGAAAGCAAGTGTAAGCCTACACACTGTTTTTCACGGGTGTAGACAAGATGCATTTGCCGTCCTGTATGGAAATAAATTCCATTGTATCAAAAAAGAAAACAAAAAACAGGGAAGGCTAGAAATTGCAACGTATACAATAAACCAGGCAACTGAAACATGCTCCTACATTATAAAGATACACATATTAAGATGATGGCCACAGGCATCAGAGTGATTTTTCTGCAGGGGCAAGTTCTGGGTCCACAAGCTTTTGAATAATAATTTTATGTTATTAACATACAATGCACGATGCTACAGTTTGTATACATATTCACTATAAATGCACATGAGGTTATCAAACAGTGCAGGGAAGGATTCTACACATCTATGTGCATGATAATCACAACAGAGACTATAAAGATGTTAGCTTTCCCCGAAAGGAACTGCTGACTAAAATGCATTGAGTACTGTAATAACTACAATGTATTCACTGATGGTATACTTGTACATGTACATACAGTAACAATGGGAGTGCTCATAAAATGTTCAGCGGCCATTAGCAATCACGTAAGGATGCATAATATTACGTGGATAATCAGTTAAGTTATCAAGGTACAGCTGTACTACAGTGTATATTGTATGTTACTTCCTATTGTAACAAAATTTAGTGGTGCTCTTTGATGCTGTAATGTCGGAGTTACATTGATAACGTTTTGTTTTAGCTCGATAGAAGAGACCACGATGACAGTTCGAAGTATGTACATGTACTGTAACCAGTTCCGGGCTCTACTTAATTTAAAGGAATGTTCCATGCAAGAATAATATAATTAGGATGGTAACACACTTATGACAATATTCCAGGCGAAGATTTACGGACTATACAGCTGTACATGAATTATAGGTAACTAACTCCCTATCAGACGGCCATGTCTTCCCTATAAAAGAGGGAAGCCGAAGGAGATCAACGCAATGTACCAGTAGTCTCTACCTGAAGAGGGTGAAAGCAAGGAGGTACTTAGCCTTTAAACAAGGCGACTCGCTCTGCGTGCCCCCGTATAGCGCGTTTACCCCACAAACCTGTTGGCCGGCGAGCGGAGCGAGCCGCCTTTATCCACTCGTTCAGGGATGTGTACTTTTGTCGTTGTTGTTGCTTTATATTCTTTGACAAATTTGCGTACAAATTTGACGCAGAAAATACACACGGCACCAAGGCAAGCCTCATTAATATTAAGTAGAATAAGAATAGTTAACCAATCATAATTACGATCGCTCACTATTCTTATTCTACTTAATATTAACGAGGCTTGCCTTGGTGTCATGTGTATTTTCTGTGTCAAATTTGTACGCAAATTTGTCAAAGAATATAAAGCAACAACAACGACAAAAGTACACATCCCTGAACGAGTGGATAAAGGCGGCTCGCTCCGCTCGCCAGCCAACAGGTTTGTGGGGTAAACGCGCTATACGGGGGCACGCAGAGCGAGTCGCCTTGTTTAAAGGCTAGGAGGTACATAGTTGTACTAGGCGAGCGCCTACATTTGTAGTACCTCCTTGGTGAAAGAGAGAACTCCTTTCCCAAGCACATGGTCACTTTAATACAGACTAGAGGGAGGGGCTTAATCTACAGTATTCAAAATAAAGGGATTCGAATTAGAATAAAACAAAGGTGTACAAGTGTAGGTTAGTACTGACCACGGTTATTCCATGGGTCACTGACACCAATGATTTACATATTACACGATGGGGATGATGGGGAAGAAACAAAGTCTTGTAGATAATGGGGAGACAGGTTATCAAGAAATGTTTATGCAGAGAGGGTAGGCTACTGGGAGGTACAATTGTAGGGGTAGGCTAGTGGGAGGTACAGTGTAGGGGGTGACCACAGGATGTGATGACCAGTTGGGTAGGACAAAATTCTCAGAATAGCAAAGGAGGAGGACTTTTTCCCCCCAAATCTGTGGTTGAAGCTTTGTTTTGTTTTGGTTTTGTTTTTTGTTTTTTGTTTTTTGGGCAAAAACATTCTTACTTTTGATACACGTGTATATTACACGATCATAACTACAAAGCTACATTGCACAAAATGTACCAATGTATGGCCATGTGACATGTACATTGCGTATGTCTGCTTGTTTTCTTCTGCCTTGTGTAAACAGTGCAAACAAACGAACAAAAAATCAAGAATCCTTGCAATAACCAATCATGTACAGTTGGTAGGCACAGTTTATCACTGAACTCTACAGTACAGTGCATGTCCCCCCAAAAAAAATTACAATTTATAGATTTTCGCACTGATAATACCCAATATGATTAAATTATCTACATGTTACTTCAGGGTCTTAAAATATAATATTTTAGCTATATTTTGCAGAAAAACCCATTTGATTTGGTTAAGCGGTCACAGAGAAATGTGGATTGTTGTAAAGCATGTCATGAGTCTGATTCTGCCAAGTTGCACTTTGATGATCTTGTGTGCCAATACAATACACAGAACTGGGAGGGAAGAGATTCCCGACATCCTCTACAAAATTCCTTATTTCTCTTTGACCACTGAAGCAAATTATTGTGTTTGTGAACAAGACTAAGTGTATTGTGTTTGTATAATTGTAAGTGTGTTATACAAAGATTGTATCATCACATGCTATCATTTCACCATCATTTTGGTCACTCTCGGCCCATTTACACTTGCTTGGAAAAATTGCGATTTTTCTAAAATCGCGACATTTGGGTGCAAGTTGCGAAGCAACTACACCCAAACGCCCTCGAACATCGCCAGAAAAATCGCCAGCCGGAGTGCGATTTTTTGAAACATCGCGATGTTTGAGGCGAAGTTTGGCGAGTGTAAACCCAAGCCGCAGAAATATCGCAATTTTTCATCACGTGACCTGCGGTCTTGGATTGCATCGGGAGTTTACGCGCGCTCCCGATCCCTCTTTGGAACGTGTATTGAGTACGTCGGCCACTGGCAAGAGTACAGGGTACATGCTGCACAGGTAAACGGCCGATCCTCGGCTCGTGGTCTCTCACCTCCCTGATGAAACTATATTGTATTTGAAAACTAGTAACCAACCTGAAGTTCTCCAACCACGTATCATTACCCCATAACAACTTAACAAAATAATGTTCTCCCAGAAATGTGTTGATTTTGGAGTGCCCACACTGCTCTCGGTATACGTTGAGTTTGTGGAATACAGGAATACGTAACAAGTGTCAGTAAAACATGGTGAGTTCTTGCTGTCGCCTGATGAAATACCAGTCCTAAAAAACGAGCCTATACTTCTCACTTTCGTCATATCGGCGAAATTTCATGATCCCCCTGAATGCTAACTTTCATCAACTTTCCCATACTAAGCTGAAGTTTTACACACCTGCTACGAATGTGATATAATATAGCAATTAGCTATTTGCCGTAAGTTTACACTCTGGAGAAACACAAATTTATGTGTGCATTGGACTGATAAAAAGCCCTGGCTCAACGTTCCAACCAGCTAGCTAGCTGCAGGGAGGTTTCCTCTCACCTCCCTGCTATAATGCTAGCTGTGAGCAAAATAGACTGCACTGCAGTGAATACGAATAGCCCGCAGCTTCCACTCGTCTACCGTGTTGAAGAGAGGTACATTATACATGCGCACTACCGACCAAAAAATCGCGATGTTTCGTGACGCTCAAACTTCGCATGCTTTTGCCTAAGTGTCCACGGTGGAACCAAAATATCGCAATTTTAAAAATCCCGCTGTTAGTGAGTGCATGGACCTAGGTCCATGGTGAGTGTAAATGCGGCTTCTATGGACCTATCTTTCTCACGGTCATCCTGACATTCCTTTCTCCAGCCACCACCATGCCTCATTACCTCACATATAAACATCGCCACCTGTCCATCTCACTTCCTCTGCCACCCACCCTCTTCATCCCATGATTGTAAATCTACTGTATGTATGACAAGTTATATAATCGCCAAGCTGGCAGAAATAAACTTCACTTGCCATCCGCCAGTCACAGAATACAGACGTGTGTCTCATTACGTCTCAGTAACTTAACAGTCACAAACACAAAACAAATCGAATGGGGTTTTCTGTAAGATGTGGGCAATGAGTTTCATAGTTTCATACCCTGAATTTGTATTTAGATTGATTCAATATTTTCAAAGATATCATTGCGGAGGGTCCAGTTGTCATTTTTTGGGGGGGGACATGCGGTATATCAAAGTAGGCCTACAATGTACATGTACATGTACTGTACATGTACGCAGTCAAGTATCTTGACTGGAGTGAACTGTCATCGATGAATGTGCACTTCATGTATTCGCTGACCGGTGTAGCTACTGTAGATGGGATACATATTCATGGTTTTTGAATGCACCATGATGGTCGGCATAGACTTGGGCCACCTACAAATGAATCCCAAAGCTATCGGTCGGGTCTTTAAATTACATTAAAACTAAATAGACGTTTTTTCTTTTCTTTCTTTTCTTTTTTCTATTTTGCTACATTTTGGTGCCCCTTGACCTTTCATCCCAGTCATTTCAGGCAACAAATTTCAGCCAACTCAATTCTATCCTTACCAAATAATATTACAAACAGGACATTGTAACTGCTGTGATAATGGATGGATGATGACATGCTGGAGGTATATTATTGCGAGGGAAAACAGATTGATGCCTTTTTCATAATACACAGAAAGAGGGGGTGACATCTGACGTATCAAATCGTGACCGTACATTGATGGAAGGCGACTAATTTACAATGTTCACATCAGTGTACTGTACACATGTACCAGCTGCCAAAACCGCAGTGGTAAAAGGTACACTGTACATGTACATTGTAATTTGTATGCACATTTATAAACACAACATTCTACTCTAGCTACAATGTAGGATTGCACACACACTAAAACACAGAGGGAGATACACTGTACATGTATCCTCGGGGGTAAAACTTTTGGGTGGACCATTAATTTCATACTGGGGGGGGGGGGGAGGGGGAACAGTACTATGATAAGAGTGAGGACAGAAGCATAGTGCAATGTACATTCGGTAGGTTTCATACCGCACAAAGTCAATCATATCATTTGCAATATTACAAAAGTACATTTTCATATTTCTCAGGGAAAAATTAATGTGCTCACAGAGTCACAACACACATCCTATACATCCACATTCATGTTGTGGTGGTAGCACCATGGCAGTAGGCTTATGAGGCACAACAACAATTATTATAAAGGGTCCTTACAAGTGTCTATCAATAAATAATAAATATAATTTATTACAGACAAAAGGGCCCATGCATACTGTATTTAAACATTGATTATTAGTCAATAGCATGCAGGTCACTGACACAAGTTATAGAATGGGTAGCGAGAATCCTGCAATCTCACTGGTTGAGAATGGTGTGTGGATTTTCTACTGACCATACACTGCCTCACAGTGGCAGTATGTTATCGCGCACTTGTAGCAAGAGTACAGCACATGCACTTGTAACAAAGGTTCGTGCACTAAGCAAGCGTTCGCACACTCAGTACAAAATGCCTACGTTGTATTGGCTGAAAATCATGCATCCAGTACTTTAATATTGTACCCCTTTCATAAACTCATCCTCCTATTATCCGCATAAGAATAATGCGGACAATTCAATAAAAAATGCGTTCACAAACTCTGAAAATAATCCGCATTATTTTTACGAGCGCCCGTTCTGAAAAAGGCGGATAATCGTCATGGTGACTGCACACGTCCCTCCTGCGGGAAAGACAGGTGACGTTTGACCGCACCCCGGCAATTATCCGCATTATTTGGGTTTGCGTTCATAAACTCAAAATCTGGTCCCGATGCTGCTATTATGCGGATAATAGAAGGGTCGAAATAATGCGCATTATTTTTTCCCCGCTCCGATTTTACGACCAAATGTTGCGGATATTATCCGCATTATTGAGTTTATGAAAGGGGTATCAGATGCATGATTTGGGGGCTTTTGATCATCTATGGCAAGCCAAAAGGAAATGCATCCTGTAAATTTGCCATCGGGTATTAAAACATGATCAAAAAATTGATTTTTGGTAAGAAAATTGCCCCCATTCTATAACACAGATGACGCACCGTCTGTGCGTCAGTCGGAATAGTGTGCATGCGGTAACTATGGAATTACATTTGTAAGCCTATTCAATCCATAGTTATCTTGTGCATGCAATTTCGACTGACGAACTCAGACCTGTGCATCATTTGTATATTGTCAATAACAGTTGATGATTCAATTTTCTATAGGAATACAAATAATGTATCATGGCTAGCATGAATTATACACACACAATGGGTTGTGAATAATACATTGCAGCATTTAATAAAATGGAATCATGCTATATTACATTGTAGGTTCTATGCAATGCCAGGCAATATACACATGATGTTAACATGTAGGGCCTATGGCCTATGTGCTGTAAAAGTCCAGAATACAAATCTTGATTTTATTCTGCTTTTTTTTTTCTTTACGATAGGGCCATTCACACTCTCGGTTTCACTGAAATACTGCAAGTTGTCAAACTTCCACTGGTGTTTACTTGCTAGGAATATTCCCAATGTGGACACAAAATCAGTGAAAATCCACCACAAGTGTAGTGTGAAATCTCACAAATTTTGTCAATATTATAAGTACGGTATTAAATGTACAGTTTCATACGTACATAATCTGTACATTGTACCCTCCTGTACAAGTTCCTGCAGGGTTGTACACTTGTAAAACTGTAGGCATACAATGTATGCAATGTACAACTTGTACACCAAGCTGGGGACTGGCAAAGAGTACAGCACAGTACCGGTACATGTCCCTGATACTGTAAACTTTGAGGCTTCTCAGCAGTTCGATCAAATGTGAACAGGGCAGCAAAAACGTGGAAAGTTTGATTTTGCGATATTTGCGAGTGAGGATGGCTCCATTCTGAACACTTAAAGTGTACAGTTGTACACAGTGTACAACTGTACACAGTGTACAACTGTACACTGTGTACAACTGTACACAGTGTACAGATGTACCTGTATGTTAAAGGACAAGTTCACCTACATAAACATAAGGATTGAGAGAATGTAGCAAAATTAGCAGAACACATCATTGAAAGTTTGAGGAAAATCGGACAATCCGTTCAAAAGTTATGAATTTTTGAAGTTTTAATGCAGTAACCACTGGATGAGAAGACTACTGCATTGTATGAATAACTTAGATGTCACATGCGTACAACAATATAAGGAAAATACAAAGAGAATTTCACAAAATTTCATCTTTTGAAAAAAGTACACATTCCCTTGACTCGTTACCAACACATTATGTTAGGGGTAATATCATTCCCCCTGCCTTTATAGAAAGAGGCAAGTCCAGTGCTCTTTTATTATGCGAAAAAAGTGAAAATATGTTGAATTTTCTTTATATTTTCTTTATACTGTTGTACGCATATGACTCACAAGCTGTAGTAGTCTCCTCATCCAGCGGTTCCAACACAAAAATTTTAAAAATTCATAACTTTTGCATCGTTTGTCCAATTTTCCTCAAACTTTCACTGATGTGTTCTACTAATATTGCTGCATTTTCTCAATCCTTATGTTTATGAAGGTGAACTTGTCCTTTAAAATCCCAGGCAGTGGGTAATTCTACCATGGTGGATGCTCTATCACATACATACATGTACTACAATTGTATGTGGTAAGACGGGGCAGAGGTGAGGGAGTTGGACATCAGTTGCTTTAAATCATCTCCAGTGCAATGGATGTCAGGGCAGTTTTATTCAAAACCATTTTCAGTTGTTTTTTGTTTGTTTATTTGCTTTTTGTGCATTTCAATGTCATTCTAGAGTTTGGTAGGAGTAAACTGCTAGCACAAGGCACAGAGCATATCTCATTGTGTTTCATAATTAAACCTTGACCCAATCAATTCCCCCCCCCCCAAAAAAAAAAAAAAAAAAAAAAAAAAAAAAAAAAACACCTCCTTTCCTTTCATGTAAAGGCAGGGGAGGGGTTGACAACACAATAAAGCTGAACAATTTTCCAAAACTGACTATGGCCTGTAAGGTCTCCAACAAGAACTTAAAAAAAAAAAAAAAAAAAAAAAAGGTCTTTAAAAAGTGCTATGGGTTTTGTTGAACATCCTTCATAAGACTAGATGTGAGATGATCAAGTCATAACACTGAAAAAACATTCCTTTCTTATCATTTAAGCAGATTACACTCAAATTTCAGCCAGCCTGTTGCAGTGATGTCTAGTACCATCTTTTTTATATCAAAGCATGGAGCTATCTCCATGATCAAAGCAACTTTCTCTACACTGGAGGACAAACCCTCCTCCAAGTGGTATGACCCTGGCCCAGCTGGAGTAGTCTCCTCTCACCAGACTTTAAAAGTTAGCCTTATAAAGTGTATGCACGCTGTAGGCTTTAATACATTTTTGTACACTGTAGATGATACAATTGTATGTAATCTTGGCCTTGAATTAAAGCACATGACGGCCACACACCACCCCTGGGCTTTCCTTACCTGATTTCCCCAGTGCCTCTGGCTGAGGTTCAGGTGGTGTTTGTGGCTCAATCTCAGATTCAGCTGCTTCTGGTTGGGTAAGAAATCACCCACACATTTTGGAGGCAATGGTGTTAATTTCATCCCATATGTTTTTGTCACACTACATCTCAGATTGCTGTATTTCTCACATCATGGTACTGTACATATGCCTATGTTGTTACACATTGTATGTACCAGGCTTTCAATCAAGTGTAAATAACATTGTACTCTCCTCTTGCTTCAAGCCTGTATTTTTTACTGCCTACAGCTGTGCAGTTTTAACTACAATCCCTCCCAATAAAAATGGTGAATTCCTATACTCTCATCACAAAATGAAAACTTTACTACGTTGTATTAGCCAAATTCTCTCCTGATTTACTAAATTTCAATCCTAAGATAAAATACATACAATGTACTACACTCTCCAGTCTCCTAAATGTATGGATCCTTCGTTTCTATAGACTACACATAGTTTATTTTGGTTACTCAGAACACTTGACCACCACATTCCACTGTGCTGACACACTATAAAAGCAAGGCTGCCTCGTGGTCCTGCACAAGATCTCATGACCACGCACATCAGTCTTGGCACTCAAACTTTCCCCTTCACAAATCATGTACCAATTCCTCCTAATACAAACCCTTTACATGGTCTAGCTGGTACATTGAATAATATAATACTACAATACTCTTCTCCCTTCACTTCATGAGCAGTAACCAAAGTAACATACAATGTATTCACAAGTTTTTTTAGGACAAATGTACCCATGCCGATATGTGCTCTTGATTCGTGAAACTACAGAATTCCAAACAGTAAAATCTTACACTTTATAGCGCAGAAGTAAAAATTTGATCAAAATTGGAGAAAACTTTTAATAGGGAAGTTTGACATGTGACAATTCGCTAATTCCTGCAAAATACTTACATTGTACTGTACAGTTGACATAAATAATATACATGTAGGCCTATGCAGATGAGTGAGCTGATATCTTTAAATCACCTTTAATACAATTTTCCATTGACATTTTTATCAACAAAAAATAGACCAAAATTCAAATATTCTGGAACATGTATAGAGTACAGCATGTACACTGTACATGTAGGCCTATATACATGTACAACGTGTAGGACCCTAAGCGTAAAACATTATGCCATTTCTGGCGGACTACCTTTAATATACAAAAAAAAAAAAATATCAGTCAGATATATCAGGATTTGAGACAGGGCATAATTGCATTCAATAAAAAATTTTAAAAAAAAGAGGAAATTTCATGACTTTGTGTACGTATACAGTGCAGCATATTGTGAGGGGATAACATCATCAATTCACTCTTTATACATTCATGCACACTTTGCATACCATTTACTAAAGTTCTTCTGCTGGTTGCCCAAATTAGCAAAACTTCACAATTTCAAGTTCATAACTTCCTTAATTTTCATCCGATTTTGATCATACTTTCACTATTGTGCTTTGGGGATTTCACGCTTTCCTTTTTAATAGATTAACTTTTATTTCTTCTGCCTATATCCTCTTTCAACAAGCTATTTGAACATACAATGTACTTCAACAAAAATGTAATACCTTTGTATGTGACAATATCTCCTACAACCTCTTTTTCTCTCTCTCTCTCTCTCTCTCTCTCTCTCTCTCTCTCTCTCTTACACACATACAATGTACACATTGAAACTAAAAAGAAACAGAGGGATCATGATACACACTTAGAGAACAAAAATGTACATTCACAAAAAAAAAGGAAACTAACAGAATCACACTGAAATGTCAACAAGAATTTAGGAATGTCTGCTACATTGAAATTTGTTAATTTTCTTTTTTTTAAATCAAAGACTTACATCAGTCTTTCTCTACTACTTACATGTACAAACAAACACAAATCTGAGAGTAAATGTACCATTGCATGTCTCTTGTAGAATCATGAAAAAAAAGTTCAAAAAATAGAGTTTTTCAAAAATTACTGATAAAAACAAAAAAGACAAAACACCCCCCCCCAAAAAAAAAAAAAAAAAAAAAATCATATATTCTATAACTTTAAGGGTCACCCAAGATTACTCCACAGCCTGAGCTTTACATAACTACAGCTGGGATCTACAGAGAACTAGTAAACATTTGTGACATCAAAAAATAAATCATAATGCAACATTGGGGTATGGACATAGAACTCGCCCAAGATGGTCAGAGTACTGTATTATATTGAATGTTAATACCTGGACGTGCCAGATTTCAATTTTCACACTGATAGATTGCAAAGTGTGTCAGGGTTCAGAGGGTTTTGTAGCCCATTAGCAGCCCGCATCTTGAACAGTTTCTTTTTTTAATATGAGGAATGTCGGTGATCAGATGACCGTGGCAAAATCGTTGGACTCACCTAGCAGATCTACCCAGTCGGAGAGGTCCAGTAGGCTCTCGCAAATCACCGGACGGACATCAGGACTGGCGCAGTCTGACGTCGATGAGTCTTCCATCCCGACACCATGCAGTCATCGTAGTCGGCTTCAGAGCTGCGCTTGCCGCATACCTTGGATCTAGTGGGTTGTCACTGGAGTGGAAGAAAGCACTAGACTATTTTTAATGGTATCAAAATATGATGAATATACAGTATGGCAGAACTGTATGTACGATTGTACTTCCAATTTGAACAGGTGTCCTGAAATAACTGCCCATTATGATAAAGTTGTTGTAATGCCTTCTTGTTGTGATGTACTGCAGTTGCAGTACTATAAAACACAATATTTTTGCGGCATGAAATTTTCGCGAACTGGAGCCAACGGCCTTTATCACGGCACAAAATTTTCGCGAGTTGCCTCTGACATTCAATGCACAGAGTGTAGACAAGAACTTTCAAGTGCATTTTAATTTCACGAATCTTGGCTCAAGCAAAATTTTGCAAAATTAAAATGCCTGCCAACATTCCTCGTTTTACAGTACATACCTTGTGCTCTAGTGTAGGGAACACTAAAGAGACATGAAGGCCGGGCATTGCATTTGGTGGCGGTTGGGAGAATGGGTGTTCTTTAAAATGGGATCTTAAATGTCAGTTTACACAGTTTACAGTCAGTGACTGACAGATGTTTTGATTCGATGTCTGGGTTTGGTATTCAATAGGTGTTTTGACTTTGGATGTTTGTCAGATGGGAATGGAGGTCTAGAGAATGGCTAAACAATGGAATGAGAGTTCAGCAGAAATGCAGTACCTGGTACGTACAATTGTACATCTTGTTTATCAGCAGGTAGGGTGAGGATGAAAATACATTGTATGTTGGTCAGAAAGATACCAAGGCTCACACTTGTCTGGTGGCCTGTTTGGGCCATTAAAATCTGTAAATCAAGAATTGTAGTGGCCTGAAAAAGAAGAATTATGGCCCAAACTGAAAGTAAAAGTTACAATCCATTTTTAATCAATACTTCCATTTTTTCTTCACTTTAACTGAAAGGGACACAAAGTCTACAATACTGAATACTAATCAGTATTCACTATGGTTACATCATTACTTCTTTGTCACTGCAATACCTACCAGCATATTCACTTCTTTTCTTATATTTTAGGTTAGAATACAGTCCACCATGTGGTGCATTTTTGTACCGGTACTGATTGACTGGTCTGCTCCACTATGCATACAGTGCAATCATACTGTACAACATGGTTGTATGTATGTAAAAGACACTATAATACTTTCTACCTCAAAAACAATGTGTAGCTTATTAAAGGGAAGATAAACCCTAGAGCAATGTGGATTGAATGAAAGCAGCAACATTAGTAGAACACATCAGTGAAAGTTTGAAGAAAATCGGACAATCCATGCAAAAGTTATGAATTTTTAAAGTTTTGGTGTTGGAACCGCTTGATGAGGAGACTACTAGAAGTTATGACGTATGAGTGGACAACAATACAAAGAAAATATAAAGAAAATTCTACAAAAATCAATTTTTCATGAAAATTATGAATTCCGTCAACTTGACATTGGCATATGTTAAAGGGGAAGGCTAGTAACTGATCAGTGGGAATCAGTGGAAATGCTGGGAGATGATTGTTCCAATCCTTATTGGATTCATTCAAGAGTTCATTGTATATCTATTGTTGTGTGAAAATGATTTGCTTCAGAACGGTCTCATATTCAAGTAATGTGCAGATTAATGCTCCGTCACTGACCAGGGACGCTAACCTGGAAGCATTAAACTGCACATTACTTGAATATGAGACCATTCTGAAGCAAATCATTTCCACACAACAATAGATATACAATGAACTCTTGAATGAATCCAATAAGGATTGGAACAATCATCTCCCAGCATTTCCACTGATTCCCACTGATCAGTTACTAGCCTTCCCCTTTAAGGGTAGCAATTATTTCCCCTGCTTTCTGAAAGCGGTTAGTCAAGTGCTCTTTCATAATGCTAGAAAAAATGAAGTTTTGTTGAATTTCCTATATATTTTCTTTGTATTGTTGTCCTCTCATACGTCATTACCTCTAGTAGTCTCCTCATCCAGCGGTTCCAACAACAAAACTTTAAAAATTCATAACTTTTGCATGGATTGTCCGATTTTCTTCAAACTTTCACTGATGCGTTCTACTAATGTTGCTGCTTTCACTCAATCCACATTGCTCTTTGGGTTTACCTTCCCTTTAAAGACCTGTACTGTTTATCATAGGGAACAGTAATTTAAACAACAAAACAAAAATGTTAGAGATATTTACATTTGATGCATGTGTACAAAGGATTGTAGGTCAGTTGTATAGCAAAACACCCTACCATATAAAATTTTCAATAAATCCGTTTGGTGGAGTTTTTATGAAATTTAGAATCTACCCATTTGTCTTTTTTTACACTGACACGGGGCAGCTCTCCAAGCCAAACATAATATTAGCCTAAGATGGCTATGGGGAGCGATTACATGAAGCCAGACTTACCGTGGAATATCAATGTCTGTCCTATTCTTGCATTTTGGCTGAGCTTTTTAGAGTAAACGTGCTTGTGGTTTAATGTTTAAAAGATCATCATGTTCAGGGATCTCGCCAGCGTATATCACCCTTGTCGGCCCCGACAAGCGTGCGGTTTGAAGAAGCAATTGCCGACAAGGGTAAAACTTGCCGACAAGGGTAACACCACGCGTGAACTTGCCGACAAGGGTAACTTGCTTGACGAGCTAAGTTCGGACCAATTTCTCGCCGTTTTCAGTCTTTATTATCTGGCTAGAAAAGAAGCTAGATGATGAAAGCAGCAGCAGTTTACATACTTGTACAAGCGCAAAAATTTACCCACGCAGTCACCGCACCGATCACAACAACGCAGCTCAACAGAGCGACGTACTAGCTGATACCGGGGAGGTCTCACCTACCTGCTGATACACAGTACCACATCACACACTTGCTCACTCACATGCGCTCTGATTTGGGATCCACACACCACAAACCTCATGCACAAGCACCCAGTCGGCCACTGAATAGCCGCCTGCGTGCACAACGGTACAGTGTATTGTGAGAGGGAGAGAGAGGACGGAAAGAGAGGGTCGGAGGCCGAAGGAGGCTGAGGAAGGTTGACACGTGCTCGCTTGTTGTCACGCTTGTTGTCGGGTTACGCAAAAACAAACGATATGAAATGCATGCCCCCCTCCGCCAAAGGTTGTACATGTATTTTTTTTTTTTTTTTTTGGCTGCTTTGGTTTGTTTGTTAGTTCGTCTGCCTGTCTGTCTCTCTATTCGCAAAATAAGTCAAAATTTGGGAACAGATTAGGATGAAATTTTCAGGAACAGTTGGTTGGTAAAATGGCGCAAGGAACAGATGATTAAATTTTGATAGTGAGCAGGATTTATAATACCACCGAAATTCACCGCCAGGATCCAGGATCTTTAGACTTTGTTTCGTATATTTGAAAGGATTCGTATCAATTCTTTAGGAAGCTGGCTATCGGCAATGACGCAAAATTAGATGCGTTCAAAGCATTGCCGCAGAGAGAAAATTAACTCCATTTTTCGTTAAAAAAAAAGAAAAGAAAAAAGAACGTGCGGTGGAGTAAGCAAATGCAAATTGTTATTTAGGTTTTGGTAGTTTCAGGGGGTTATTTTTTTTTTTAATCTAAAAAGCCATGCGTTCCATTTTAGCCTTTTCAATTTCTATGGATTTGTAAACGTCATTCGTGAATATTCCATTTTCCTTCTCCGGGCCGAAATTTATAGTAATTCTGTCATGATGGTCTTTCAAGTTCAACGTATACGTAATGCTCCACGTGCTTCTGGCTTGGTTTGTTAAAAGGTGGGTTAGGGGGCCTTCACAGGCAGAAAATAAATGATGATCATTCATCAATGTTCCCAGTTGGTTTACATGCTATGTACACGCTGTTTACGACCACTGAAGCAAGGTAGCAGTACGCGCGACATTCTTTATCTGACACCTGGCTTTCGTGGAAATTTCATGGAAATTTCCACAAGCCATGATATCAAGTTTCCCCACTGCTTGAGGTCGTGATTTTTTTTTATTCTTCATTACGAACATCAATTTGTTCAACTTGAAAAGTGTAGATAATTTGCTTTGAGGACGTGTTTCTTTCTTCTTCTTTTTTCATTGCAGCATCGGTAACATTTTGTTTTGTTCATCGTCCCTGCATGGCAGGGGTTCATGGGAGGAGAACGATAGCATAGGAATGACGGGGGAGAAAATAAACTGAAAGAAGGAAGCATCTTTTGAGCGAGCTGTCTTTGTTTTTCTCTACACCAGCATCAGTTATCGCCACCAAGATTTCTTTTTTTTTTCGTTACTCCGACAGATTAATGATAAAATGATGCTAGATTCTTTATTCTGAAGGTTCGTTAATCCAAAAATGATTAAGAAAAAATGTCCGTTCATTTCACGACGAAATCAGTTTTGTTATTTCGAACGTGCAGTGCCAGTGAAATTTCGGAATAACGTACTCTGTAAGGGTCTGTTATTCCGACAGAAGTAGTAATGATGAAATAATAAATTGTAGATTCTTTATTCTGAAGGTTCGTTAACCGAAAATTGAATAAAGAAAAATGTCCGTAAATTTCAAAACGAAATCAGTGCGTCATTTCAAACGTTTTGCCAGTGAAATTTTGGAATAAAACGACTGCCCCAAAACAGTTGCAGTTTTCTTACTCTGAGGGTTCGTTACTCCGACAGATTAATGATAAAATGATGCTAGATTCCCTATTCTGAAGGTTCGTTAATCCAAAAAATGATTAAGAAAAAATGTCCGTTCATTTCACAACGAAATCAGTTTTGTTATTTCGAACGTTTCTGTCAGTGAAATTTCGGAATAAAACGACGGCACAAAAACAGCGTGTTTTCGTACTCTATAAGGGTCTGTTATTCCGACAGAAGTATATATAGTAATGATGAAATAATAATAGATTCTTTATTCTGAAGGTTCGTTAACCGGAAATTGAATAAAGAAAAATGTCCGTAAATTTCAAAACGAAATCAGTGCGTCATTTCGAACGTTTTGCCAGTGAAATTTGGAATAAAACTGCCCAAAAAAACAGTTGCACTTTTCTTACTCGTAGGGTTCGTTACTCCGACAGATTAATGAAAAAAAATAATGCTATATTCCTTATTCTGAAGGTTCGTTAATCCAAAAATGATTTTAAAAAAATGTCCGTTCATTTCACAACGAAATCAGTTTTGTTATTTCGAACGTTTCCGTCAGTGAAATTTCAGAATAAAACGACGGCCCCAAAACGGTTACCGTGAGTTTTCTTTTACTCTGAAGGTTCGTTACTGCGAAAGAATAACGATCGTTAATCGGAAAACGATAAAAAAGAAATGAAAACGGTTACAGTTTTCTTACCCTCAGGGTTCGTTACTCCGAAAGAATAATGGCAATATAATACTCTACATTCTTAATTCTGAATGATCGTTAATAGAAAAATTATAAAGGAGAAAATATTCGTTTATATCCAAACGAAATCAGTTTTGTTATTTCGAATGTTCTGCCAGTATAATTTCGGAATACAACAACGGCCCAAAAAAGGGTGTTTTCTTATTCTGAAGGTTTGTTATTTTGAAGCAATAACGATAGATGATAGATTCCTTTCTGAAGGTTCGTTGATCGGAAAATAATAAAGAAAAAATGCTTGTTAATCTTCGAACGAAATCAGTTTTATATTGAACATTCATCTGTAGTACCGACCTTTGGTGGTGTTGTTGTCGATTACAAACCTTCGAAGTACTCAGTAATGAATCGTTTCATTTTATGATTAAACAAACCTTCGGAATAATGACCATCTTATCATTACATTTTTGTATGATATCTCTTTGATGTCACGGCCAAACTACCGCAGTATACCCAGAAAGGAAAGTGCAACGATGTCCCGAAAGTTCTCGATCGCTTCTCGCGCATCTGCATGCAATAGGCCTACCACGTGGTCGAGCAGACGGCGAGAAAGCAACACGGCGCGCGTTGTTGCGATGCAGAGGCGGCTCAACAGTGAAACAGGAAAGGCCTAAAAGAAATTGGAACCTCTACCATCGGCACCTATTTCTCTTTCATTTATTATTTAGGAACTGCCGCTAACAAAAGGTATGGAGTTTCTGCATTGTTTCTGTGAGAATATGCCCCTCACAACGTTCATTACATCTCCGTGAAAATTTCGCATTTAGTGGCATTTTAGCGGCGATTTATCTGTGTTGTATTGAGCATTAGCGAAGGCTTCCGCGCTTCGCGCGGGAGGGGGAACCCCCCTCCCGTACCCACCCCCAGAACACCGCGCATAAATGCCGACAAGCGTGAAGAAATTCCTGGCGAGAACCCTGATGTTGGGCGCTAGTGTACTTTCGCACAGCCCGTTTGTCAAATGACCTCCAAACATGCACAAACTGGCTATAAATATTCTACTGCCTCGAATATCAGGATCTGAGTGAGAGTCAAGTCCAGGAGAAAAGGAATTTTCATGGTTTTGACACTTTTACACTTGTCGGGATATGTTGATCGGAGCTACAGTTTGCTCTGCAATAACTGTATTGAGCCGGAGCAGACAACGCAGCGCAGCATTGTACGGTGTACAAAAATATGTTCATGGCAGCGAGTGCTGCAATTGATCTGAATACGTACTGTACACTGTAGCTATCTTGCAGCGATCACAGCAAGTTCTTCTATGGTATCTTTAAAAAGATAATACTTTTTCTGCCTTTTTCTCAGCTTATACCAAATCACGGTAGCGATTAATGAGTTTGTTCGTGTTGTGTGCGTGTGTGTGTGTGTGTGCAGGTGTGTGTGTGCATGCGTTGCATACATTGTACATTGTACATGCGTGAGGTTGTGTGTGTGTGTGTGTGTGTGTGCATGAAAGAAAATTCTGAAAAATGTGGTTATAAGGCAAAGGTGAAATAATATAATAGGCTAGGAAAAGGCAGAAAAGGAAATGCAAGAAAACCTGGAAAAAAAAAATGAAACAAAAGGTTGACAAAATAGAGAGTTCACTAAAAGATAATGGAAGGAAAGAAAGACGATACACTTGCATTATAAAGGAAAACAAGGGAGAGATGGATATGTTTGAAATGAAAAGAGGAAAGCAAAGAAAAATATAGATTGAAAACAGAAAAGCACTAGCTAGACAAAATGAGAGATGAATCAAAACTGGATAAAAGCAAAGATGATTAGAAAGGAAAGAAAGAAATACAGGTTGAAAAGGAAATGAAGAAAAGGATTCATTTATAGAACGACACAAGAAAACGATATTGCAGAGGATGGACAGGAATGACCGTTGTACAATTGTAGTTTGAGGGAAAAACAACCCACGAAGGAAACAAAAAAAACAATTAGACAAAAACCATAGAAAAAGTAGTTAAATAGGAAATTGAGAAAGTTACAATGTAGATAAGAGGAAAACTACAATACAAAGAAATGATTGAAAGGAGGAAAGAAAAATAAGAATACCTGTAGATCTAGATTCTACTTGAAAATAAAAGAAAAGATGGAAAAAGATTACGAGTGCCTACACACTTGTGCATGCACTCAACCGCTTTGAAGCTACAACTACAAGTACAATGTACAACCGCTAATGCAAGACTTGGTAATTGGTCCAGGAAAAGAGAAAAACAAATTTCAGCTTTTCAATGAAACCACTGAAAAAGCAGCGGTGTCGCTTCACTATACAAATGTAATCAACCCTTAACAGAATAACACTCCTGTTAGCATGCGATGAACGTTTTCGAAAGTACTGCCTTTGTACAGCACTGTGCTTGTGCAAGCAGTACAGAGCAGTTTTCTAGCAATCAAGATTTTCCAACCATTTTCCGATAGAAAATAGATCTAGCCTACTTGAAAAGCTGTACAAATACTTTTAGAAGAAGTGTTAAAACTTAACATCTACAGCACTGTAGACCTAGAACAATGTAGACTCAGATGCAAGTATTTAGTTTAGGGCCTGCTGAAAACAAGGCAAGGGAGAGTTTGAGCATGTTTGGTTTGGAGGTCAACTGACAAACAGGTGTGCTGAAAGTACACTAGCGCCGGATGTTGTTTTTCCTCTTTAAATCATGCACGTTCATGATACTTGAATGATAGCAAAAGTTACATTTGTACATAACCGTGATAACATAGACAGATTGGCAGTAATATACGGTTCCACCAAGACCAGGTCAGAGGTTGAAACTTACTGTCTGTCACATGGCAGTTGGCTCGGGTGTAATCATTTTAATATTAACGTTAATTTATCAAACCATGTCAAACTGTAATAATACTACTGCACATTGTCTCACCAATTCTTTCGCGAGTTCAGTCGCCACGACCGTCGAACGTTTCCACATCAGGAGAAGAAGGGTCTTGCGCTGGCTTTTCCCACCTTCACAAACTCTAAATTCTACAAGCTTTCTCGTACTAGAAACGAACAAGTAGAAAATCCCCTCTACCCCCGAAATACTCGATTATATTACTCCGATGTGTAATGAAAAGATGCTTCTATGTCGCGTTAATATCACGAATTAATTCGAGCCGAGAGTTCAACGTTCGGAGGCTCGCTGCAATGCTTTGTTGTATTTGTCTCCACTAAGGTACAGACTGCATTGAGTGCTTATGGCCTATGCTAGTGCTACATACACTGTTCAATCACATTGGTTTCATTATGGAGCGCCAGCCTTATGTATTGTACTGTAGGCCTACTTCGAGCGTGCCACCTCATTTAGCTCGCTCTCGCCAGGTGGAGCAAAAACTCATCTCTTGCATGCTCTGCATCTCTCGCAGCAGTTCTCGGGATCGCGCCATCACTCGGCTTGATGCGTATAGTCAGCGAAAAAAAGATAATACGCGAGTAATAAATTGTACATTATACTACAATTGTAGTATACATGTATTGTATACTAGTAAAAAGGGTACAGTACGGGGACCTTTTTCGTAAAGAGTTACGATTGATCTAACCCTCGGATTTCTTGAGCGTAAAAACTAGATAGGTGAATCGGGCTTCACATGAGTTCAGTTTTGAGTGAAAGCCTTGTTTCATACAGAGACTCAATGCGTAACTTTCAGTAGATTGATCGTAACTTGCGATCAGTAGCAAAGTTGTTTATGAAACGCAATTTGCGATTGATCGCAACTTACGCTCAATCTTTATGAAACAGGCTCCTGTAAGAGCTCACTTCGCGCGAGATCACAGCGCGCGAGATTTGCTGATAGTAAACACACACGTTAATTTACTGTTCACTCCTATTGATAGAATGTGAGCCTGAGTTAACTATACAGTCAGGCGGGGCGGATCCAGGAATTCTGTAAAGGCGGGCGTGACTAATATTTCTGGTGCCACTTCCGGGTTTCATTTCATTTTTTTTTCTTTTTATTTCTTTTGTTTTTAACGAAAAATAAAGGAGGGGCGTGCGCCGGTTGCGCCCCCTCTGGATCCGCCACTGACAGTATCTCATACTTATATCTTTTCACGATTCATGATTCTTCTTCTTCTTTTGGTTAAGTCTGCCTGAAGTTCAATAGCCTGAAGATTCTTGCAGACTGGTGCTATTTACATTTTAATACAATTTATTTACAGATATTTACAAGCACATAGAAAATTTGACGAAAACAACTAGCCACTGTGATCAACCGTTAGACGGTTTCGAATGATCCCACAGATGGCGCAGAAACAATGTCTGACGACAGGGAATTCCAGTTCCTTACAGTTCTTGGGAAGAACGAATGGCGATGCGACACTGACGACAGTGGTCTTTTATTTTATGTGTAAAGCAACCCCACATAATTCTGCTCAACAATTTAAGGCGTTAAATACAAACAGAGAAACAACAATTGGGGTGCGGGGTTATTATTAAAGCTGCGAATTATAAGAGGTAGGGCCCTATTTTCTCAATTTTAATCACCATGTATACTGGAAAGCAGTGGAAGAAACATGGGCACAATAATAGTGTAGTACAGTGTCGGTGTCACTTGAGGAGCACCTGTATGCCATGGGTGCATGGATCTCGGGTGAGATGCAGGGCCGGCGGAGCGTTTTCAAAACTGGGGGAGGGGGCACTTCCGGGTTACATGAGCTAACAAGCCAAAAAAAAAAAAGGTCGTCTTCAGCTCATCTTTCTCCTTCCACTTCCGAGTTTCTTCAGCTGACAAGCAAAAAAAAAAAAAAAAAAGGCTCTTCAGCGGAAAAACATAACCATACCGCGCTCACACTTCAAAATCTCTCTCTAGATATCTATTTCTTTTTAGTGCCACTTACGTACTCCCGGGTTAAAAAAGTGGGGCCCAAAGTGATGACACCTTATGTATTCCTTTGTATGATGCACAAAAAGTGGGGGCCGAGCCCCCCTGCCCCCCCCCCCTGCCCCCCCCCCCCCCCCCGTTCCGTCGGCCATGAGATGGGGCCGCTGAACGGGGGAAGGGCAAGAAATATTTGAAAAGATATAGATTAAAAATATCCCGTATTTTATATTATTATTGTCTTTTTTTCAGCAGCTTTAATCACAAATATCTCAACTTAACAAGAATGGAATTTGCTCGTTTTACGATAAAACTCTTCAAATATTTATCACTTTTTCCATCCTCTCGCAAAGCCACTGGCAAGGGTATCATGAGACCTCATTACACTGCAAAAACATCGATGTTTTAACAACACGGGTGTTAGATCTAACACCGATCAAGTATCAATAGAGGACCACACCCACAGGACTGGTGTAGAAAGTATGTTGTGATGGTGTTGAAAAGTGTTCACCTGGCACTTCATGGTGTTAATTTGACACTGCAGCTGCGGTGATACTTTTGACACTGCATGTGCTGCGGTGTAAGTTAATTCAACAATGACACCCCATGGTGTTGATTTGATAATGCTGGTGTTAATATCAATGGTATAACACCCGCCCAGCTTCAATAGGAGACCACACCAACTGGTGTTACTGTGGTGTACATGTGTTCACACTTTTTTTTCTTCAAAAATCAAGTGCTTTATCGGAAAATTCTTGATCGTCTTGTTGAAGTTCAAAATCAACAAGAAAAACAGTAACCAAGAAACTATTCAAAAAACAATTTTGTATTTTCAAGTTTCAAGTTTCAAGTTTATTTCATATTTCCACTTTCTCAGTGATGGGATTACAAAGTGATTGACAATAAAACAAAAGTACAAAACATACACAACCATATCTTGTGTTTGAGGAAAAAAAAACAAACAAACAAACATTACACACAAATATAAATGGTCGTTTTCATCTGAGGCTATTACAAATAAATGTCAGAAATATGATGGGGCCTACATAAAAGCAATGATGCTTGTAAAAACTGTAGGTTCTCGAATTTATAGGCGTGAAATTATACGGAGAACGGACATGTTTATCTCGACCAACTTAAATTGTACCAGTGCAAAATCAGTATCAAAAACGAAGTATCGAACCACATGAATACTTTAGTATCGCTTAAACGAGACTGTACATATTTCGCCGTGTTTACACACACATACACACACAAAAGTGCTATAACGGTATCGTCAAATAACTTGGAGCTGCAGACAAAGACCAAAGACTGGGGGTATTAAAAAAAAAAAAAAATGTTGCTAAGAGCCGGGTAGTATGTATCCACTAAGTAATAGCCGTTTTAGTTTGCGTTTGAAGGTGAATAAGGATAAGGAAGAAGTAATATCTTGAGGGAGGTCATTCCAGTATCTGGGACCAGTAAACATAATTGTTTTCTTTGCAAAAATAGTGCGAGTACGGGGAAGGTGATAAGCGTCACTTATTTTGAAGTGACACCCGGAGGTGTTGATCTATAACACCGCAATTGGGCCTAATGAGCACCGAAAATTTAACACCGAGCTGGTGTTAAGACACTGGTATTTAAGACACAGGCGGTTACTCTCAGTCATCATCGTCTTCCCAGCTTTGACAGTAAAATCTGTACCATATACCATATGAGCTGCATCATGTTTTTTTTTTTTTTTTTTTTTTTTTTTTTTTTTTTAAAGCAATGATTACTAATAATCTATGACTGCGGGCCCAGAAGAGGAAATAAGAACAAGAAAAAGAACACAAAAACAAGAAGGGATGAACATGATTATGATGGTGATGTCGGAGATGGTATAGGGTGTCATCATTTCCTTCCTTTTCCTTCCTCATCCTTAAAAGAAAAACAGGAGGGAAAAACACTGACACTGATTGAACCATACACCAATAGGCCATACTGGTAGGTCCTTAAAGGACAGGTTCATCTTCATAGACATGTGGATAAAGTGAATGCAACAATATTAGTTGAATCATGAGAGTCTGAGGAAAATCAGACAATCGTCTGTCCAAAACTTATGAATTTGTAAATTATCTGCGCAGTCACTGCTGGATTAGAAGACTACTGCAGTGTATGTCACATGCATAGAACTATTTGATTACATAAGAAAAATATAAAGAGAATTTCACAAAATTTATTTTTTTGAAAAAATTGCACATTTCCTCGACTTGTCATGGATGTATGTTAAGGGAAATATTCCCCTTGCCTTCTAAAAGAGGCAAGTTAAGTGTTCTTTTATTATGCGAGAAAAGTGAAAATATGTTGACTGCTGGATGAGAAGACTACTGCAGTGTATAATGTCACATGCGTAGAACGATATAAAGGAAAATATAAAGAGAATTTCACAAAATTTATTTTGAAAAAAAAAATTGCACATTTCCTCGGCTTGTCATGGATGAATGTTAAGGGTAATATTATTCCCCCTGCCTTCTGATAGAGGCAAGTGAAGTGTTCTTTTATCATGCGAGAAAAGTGAAAATATTTTATGTTGATTTTTCTTTATCTTTTCTTTACATCGTTGTACACATGTGACGTCACAAGCTGTAGTAGTCTTCTCATCCAGCGGTGACTGAGCAGAAACTTCAAAAATTCATAACTTTTGAACGGATTGTCCGATTTTCCTCAAACTCTCACTGATGTGTTCTACTAATAATGCTGCATTTATGGAGGTGGACTTGTCCTTTAATTCTATTGGTTCATTAAATATATATCTATGAGTGCACCGTATCATTTAAAAAGGGCAAAAGGATATTGCGTGAAGCAGCACAGAATACAACTCACATCGCGGTTTTCTCAAATCACATTGAACGGATTACAGAACTATTGCGCTTCGGGTGATAGATTTTGTCACAAATTTCCGAAACTTGCAAATTTCATAAATGAAGAGTTTCATTGCAAAATGATCTGAGCGCCATGTTTAAAAAACATTGAATTTTTAAAGCATGTCCATCGTCCAGATTAGAGCAAAATAAGAATAAATCTTTCCGGTGATACCTCATACTTATGGAATGGAGTATTCTAGAAGTTGCGATTAAAGAGATCCCATATAATTTTCCTTGTTCTTTAAATTAGCAGCTTTAAACTCAATGGAGTTAGCTCGTTTTGCTATAAAACTCTTTTTCTTTGATACAACCATGTACGCACATTTAGCTTGGCGTACTAGTAATCTTAGTGCAGATTAACAACACTTTTTCAAAATACACCAGCCGTTTCTTCTAGTTTGCAGATTTGTTGGTAGGATCTATTGTCAACATAAAATAATAACTCTGGTAAAGAAATGTTTTCTTCTATAATGCCAATAGAATAGTAAAAAACAAACAGCATGAAAGAACAGGTGAAATCGGCCAACAATGCAAATTCGCGTAATTGATATCATAGTTATAAATGAGCGACTTATGTCAAGTCTAGATAGGGCCTGTGTGATTGATGTCAAAGGTCAAATATTTCCCTGACGATCGTTGACGCTCTCTTGACTGTCGGCTCTTCGTGACGAAATTTCAGGTAAAATAGTGAACAAAATCTGTTGTTTCATGCGTTAAGGAATAATCACGTCATTAACCTGTAGTTATATGTGGTACATTCAAGATGGAAAGGTATTGCGGTATGTGATGGCGAATTTTTGGGAATTCTGGCATGATTTCCGCGATGATCGCGGTAACAGCAGAAATTGTCTGTGTCGTGCCAGTACAGAAGTTGCAATGCATGGGACTAAGTAAGGTTGCAACCTTGCCATCCAGATCCACTTTAACTTCTCAAGCAATGTAACCTACATTATGTTACAGTCTGTTTCACTCTGAATTATTGCAGAATTATCTGCATCGTAAAATGGCATAAACATGCACTTGACATTAAAGCAGCACATTGCTTTGTAATTTGTATTGTAAACCGATCTTCACACGATTTTGTCTTTAAAAAAAAAAGTGAATTGTGACTTCTCTGTGCTGACTCTGAACCTGTTTTTGCGGTTTGGCGGTTTAATTGTTAGGGGGAATGTTAAAAATTGTTGATGATGATTGATGATGTTCACTGATGAGGAATGACTATGCAGTGAATGTTCATCTTGATGTTGGTATTTCGTGTATCTTAATTTTCATTTGGCATTGCATTGCAATGCATCCCACAGTGGGTCACAGTGAGAAATTTTGTTGAAGATCGACAAGATACATTTCATTTGTAGGGTTGGGGGTACCACGTATCGTCACCCTAAGGAACTGTAGCTTGTTTATTCTAAAAATATGATACAAATCCGCCTAATTCTTACCTCAAAATATGCCATAAATACTGCAGTTTTGAATGTCGTGGCCGTCTCGTTGATTATGAATCTCCGTTTTAAAATAGCGCAATTTTAGTGCGTGCGTTCCGTTTTCTTCGTGCAGCTAAAAAGGGAACCTTGCGATCGGCACCCCCTCCCCTCCATAGGTATACACGTGAATTTCACAGACCATAGGTAATACACGTGAATTTCACAGCCATGCGTCGTTACTGAGCGGATGTGTAATTTTTAGCTTGGTTTGTTTGAGTTTGATTTTTTGTTTCTTCGTTTTTATTGTTTTTTTTTAGCTAATGACACTTAATCCCGCGCGTACTTTTTCGTTCTATACGCAGGGTGCCGATGGGAAGGTGCCCTGTCGATAGGTGGTGCCCCAACCATACATTTGTTTACATGATTGGCAATACCACGCTGATACAGCGCAGCGTGTTGTCTGTTGTCAAAACTTGCATCATTCTTTCTCATCTCAGCCGAGTTGAATGATGTGCAGTTACTGTAAATGTAACATTTTAATCTAAAATTTATAGAAAACCTTGTCACTCTTTCATCCTTTACTGAGCCTTGATGTGTACATCTGTTTGCAGAGAATTTTGAAAAGTTATTGTTCGTAGTCATAATATCCCCCAAAGTGGCATGGAGAGACCTCAGCTCAGCAATAGCAAATCTTAACACAATGGGGGGGGGGGGGGGGGGGTACTAATATGTTTGTGTGCAATGTATGTTTTATAATACACATTAGTATTTAACTATGAGGCCCAAAGTCAAAGATTATCTTTCATTCATTGTTACTTGAATCAAGAGCTTTTGGAGAGCCTAGAGTATTCAAAGACCTCCAACAAGCAGCAGACACAGCCTGCTGAAAATCACCGTATTTTCCAAAGGAGCCTTTCTCCCTGCTTTGAGCTTTCTACATGATGCTGCACCTCGAGTGTGAATACAGTGCATGTATGCATAGGACAAATATGTGCTGCACAGCTTTAACTCTCTTGTTTGTTGGCCCTATTTGCCAATGATAATGTTTCAAAAAAACATTTTCAAAAATGAATGAATTCCTGGATCCATACGGTGGTCCAAATCACTACCAAAATATAATCTTCTGTTTCAGGTGTCATCATCAACTTTATGCATCTACACCTCCTGTATACAATTTTGTAAAGTTATTTTGCAATTACAGACAAACAAACAAACACCGGCAAACATAACCTTGATGGGGGTAACTAAAGACTTGTGTAGTGTCTAGTCATCATGAAATGAGAATATATGCTAGTTTCTTGAGAGACCCCAGTTTTATTTGTGTGTACAGTATGTGTTGGCCTTAATCAATTCATTGAATGAGATTACTTGATACTAAGAGTAAAGATATTGCTTGGAGTTATAACCTTCAGTACTTGAGGTTGTCACACAACTTTGTCAGTTTTGTTTTTGTTTTGTTTTGTTTTTTGCTCCTAACTTGCAATGCCACATGTTTTCAAAATAATTTTGAAATGTACTTCTCTTAAGATTCTATTGTGAAAGAATAATTACAACCTCACATTTCTTTTACTTGAATTCTTTATCTTTCAGGAGCAGTCGATGCAAACTTGTACATCACGCTGCAGTGCCATGAAGCAAACGAGTGGACCTTCTTCATGACAAGAGTTGTTCGAGAGCCAGAGTCGGCAAAGGAATCATTCGTCTTGTCGGTGTCGTCTGAAGAAAAGGCTGTATTTGATGTTGAATGCCATGTTCCACCCCTCAGTGTTTGAGTGATTCAGTTTCCTCAACAACTGCTTGCATGTACGATAATATGGGACAATATTTTCGTAGTGAGAAGATTGGTGATTAATTTGAAGCTTGACATTGCTTACTGCTTTTCAACGGTCAAGCACACACATACATACACACACACACACACACACACAAGGTACAAATCTTTGATTTTGTGGAGAGCCTTGGAGTGAGGATAAATAGGCAAGATGGGAGACGACAAAGGAAGAGAGGAGGGAACGGAAGTAGGCCCCGGCCAGATGTACCAGTACTTCATTGTCATGGAGGACCTTCTGGATAAACTAAAGGTGAGTGAATAACAGGTGTCTCTTTTTCACCTTTTCCTCATGTAGCCATACACTGTACACCGTTTATGTTTCTATGGGAAGAGTAAAACCTAAAAGGCAGGTTCTTTTACTTGTGTTGATTGAAGGTCAGATGTCAGTTGTGTGAAAATGTTCATCTCCAAACCATGGTGGTGTAGATTTTAGAAACTGTTTCAGATGAATTTTCTGCCTCAGTTACCAATTCTTATGGTATGAACTGTCACAGGACATTTTGCACAATCATATTGAGACATACAATGTATGCATTATTGTATTGTGAGCATTTACAGTTCATTGTAAAAACCATCAAATAATGTGAGCCATCTACAGGCTGTACCTCTTAATAAGTCATGCTAATTTTAGTACAAACAACAATGGTGTTATACAGATTGGCATAATTCCTCTTTTCTCTGCCTCCTCCTCTTCTCTTTATTATTATTGTTATTATTATTATTATTATTATTAATATTATTATTATTATTATTGTTATTATTATTATTATCATTATTATTATTGTTACTATTATTATCATCATCGTCATTATCATTTTTGTTGCGTATGACATGATGTTACTGATTGATACATATGTGACCCACTACAACAAAAAGGTCCTAAAGTCGTGCACGGTCGAAGCCGTGAAAATCGAGTTTGAAGTCAGAGCATTAAAATTGGTCAAAACTTATGATTTTCTGATTTTGATATATTATTGGAGTCTAACATGTCTTCTATCATCTGTCGAAATTTTGAAGCAAAATGATCAAAGGAAAGATTAAAAAATAGCCTTTTTTCTGAGCCATTTTCTTTGGCGTTTCAACGAAGCAGAAACTTTGGATCGAGCGCCACAGATAGGTTCCGCCCCTAACAACGACCAGAGTGATCTCATTGGTCAGTTTGCTGCTTGCTGCTAACAGAAGCGTGAAGCTCGCACACTGCCCAGTCGACTGGTGCGTGCGGGCGGGTGCGCTATGCTCAGCCGCTTCTCACATCCTGGTCACTGATTGGTTGGTGAGGAGACCGCCGACGCTGATGTGCTTGAATGAACTCTTCGGGGGTTGCTAGGGCTTACCTTCTATTGTCCAGAGGTGAAAACTGACTTGCGTGTCCCTTGATCGCGATTGCGTCGAAAGGAAGACTTTTAGGGCGCTTTTCTCGAAACAGTGATTTTCCAGACGTCTCGACATGCCCTCTTTTAAACATCGATATCTCCGCAGCCGACTATTTTTATAAAATGTGTTATATATCAATTTAAAGCAGAAAGATTAGGGGATTATATCATGCAATTTTCAAATAATCGACCTCGCCCGACTTTAATATCATTTTGTTGTAGCGGGTCACATATTTTGTTAATTGTTAGATTGTAACTTGTTACCTGAGGTGAACCATGAGGGGCCAAGTGTTGTTCACTCTTTCTCATTCTATCTCTGTAATCAAGGAAGCATGCAATCAGTCATGCCTCCTAATCTCAGTCTTTCTTATACTGCCATTCTTATCTCACAGCTCCTGAATTACGAGGAGGAGTTCCTGAAGGAGCTCGGCTTCAAGCCACTCTCCAGGCACTACTTTGCCATCGCCACCAATCCCGGGGAGCAGTTCTACATGTTCACCTCCCTCTCCGCCTGGCTGATAAGTCAAAGCGGGAGGCAGTTCGACAGACCTCAAGAGGTACTCTATTCCCTCATTCTTTACCCGTTGAAGACCGTCCAGAGTATACTCGGGCAGATGTCTATGGGAAATGCATGTTGTAGCAATATCAGTTGGTCCTCAACATGTTAACAACCTCGGTCAACTCTGCCAAAGTCAACTTTGCCAAAACAGACTTTGGTATATTTTTGCTTTAGCTCAATTTGGTATTTCACCTTGGTGCCACTCGAATGAAGTAATGGACCATAGTCGAAAACTTGATTGAAGTTTTGATGCACTACAATTTTGACTCATATGGCCTTGACCATATAATCAGTCTTATTCTTACTTTCATAATCCAGTGGACTCCTGTTATAAGAAAATCCTCGGGACAGGCAGTTTTCTTTCATTATATCGAAATTTCATTATAACCGAACAAATAAACCGTAAAAAAAACATAGAGCCGATAATTTTGTGACCTGGATTTTTATTTTGTTGTAACCCAAATTTTGTTATGACCGTGTTTGTTGTAACAGGAGTGCACTGTAAAGTCAAAAGTCAAATGTGTGCACAGAGTCAAGCTAAGAATTCTACGAAGCTTCCACTTTACACCCGTATGCAATTGACTTTCTCAATATTGATGTGGAAAAAGGGTGACTGACTTCACTCTGGGAGATGTGTTCATGAAGACACCCACCCTGCAAACAAAGAAGGTTCTCTTTCAAACCTGAAATATGTCAGAAAGTTATACGTAAATTTCATCATTCTTGTTACTTTCTAGTAGAAAATCTATTGTGGTGCAAAAACCCAATGACAGTTTGGGGGTGATTTTCTTCTATCTTACTGTTCTAAGAACCTGTGTCGATATGCGTTCTCTTAGAGGTGGCTTTATCTTTCACCACATTATTAGTTCTTATACAATTGTCTGCAAATTAGGCAAGAATGTACCTTGAGTACATGTATTACATGCGAATAGTGATTCTTGTAAGTGAAAATAACAAAAGTGCAATGTTGCGGGACCAGTCTGAAGTGGTCAAGATGAAACGATTGTGCCACTGGTCAGATAACATATTTCTCTGCAAGTACATGTACAACACTGATGTTAAGTTTGAACTGTTCCGTTATTTACATATCGTTTTTGATTGAGGCCCATACACAATGTGGTACAGCAGTGTGATTTAGATTTTAAAAAAAAAGTGGATCTAACTGTTTGACTAAAAGCTAATCTTGTATTACATCGCACTTGTTTTTTCCCTTGTCCAAATAGTACGATGACCCCAATGCCACCATCGCCAATATCCTGACTGAGGTTCGCAACTTGGGGGCAGCAACCGACTTCCCACCGAACAAACTCAAGACTGGGCATGGGGAGTACTGCATCTACGTCCTGGACAAGTTGGCTGATGAGGCTCTCAAGAAATCAAGCTTTAAGTGGGGAAAGTAAGACACCCTCTCTTGTCTCAAAAGAAGCTACGCCTACATTTGTAGCAATCATTAATACAAAACTGAAAAGAAAAATAATGAGATATCCAGGCTTTGTATAATCAGGAAGAATTCAGAAAATTAAAACTGTTCAACCCTTAACTCATTATGTGCCATAGTTTAAATCCCCTGTGTGCCACATTATTCTGAGACAGCAACCTAGTTATTCTTCGGGAAAACATTCTTTTTTTGGTGTTGTTTTTTTTTCAAATCTGTGTAACTTTTTAGAGATTTTTGTTACCCTGGACATGTATTGAGCAAAGTTGTAGAGAGAATGGCAAGCTTTGCTTTGTTATAACTGGTATAACAAATCTATGATTGTTTTTCTTTCAAATAACCAGTATCTACTAACATTTGATATTATAGAGGCACAACTTTTGCATGTACATAACAGTGACAGAAACTTAGAATTGACTCGCAAATCCAGTCGGGAACACCGCTTTATTGTCAATCACCACATGAAATGCAACCTACATGTGATAGGAATGAAATTGCAAGAAACACTCTCATTTTCTGGGGCATTTGGTGATTTATCAATCAGTTTGGGTAGATTTGTGCGTTTGAGCAGAATCTGTGAACTTGGCACGCCGTCGACCGAGTCAGGCATGTGAACGTGGCACATAAAGCGGGAATGCCTTTTGTTCACTGATTGGCACATCCAATGGAGTGCACAGATATTTTGAAGCTAAATGCCAACGAGGAGAGAAATTATTTAATCCCCTCTAATCCTTACTGGGTCACCATTGTCTTCCTGTTTTACTGTGGCATGTTGCCTCACCTCATTGAACTTGCTAACTCACCGTTAAGATTGGTCAAGTTTTGAGTGGTTAGCTGAAAGCTGCTGAAAAACATCTGGGCAAGTTATAGCCAAGTACCTGAGCACATTAGGGGTTAAGCAACAATGTCATTTTACTTGCTACATTGAAGCACATTGGGCTTCTACCCATCATAGTTGTGTTTGATATCTTAGAAACAGACTGGAAATGTACTGTGAATACCAGTAGTGCTTTGAGGGGGGGGGGGGGATCTCGTTTTAATGAGGACCTATAGTAACAACCATAGCAATGGACCTTGTTATATCAGGTTTCTCACTTTATCAGGATACAAAAAAAAAAATATATATATATAAAGAGTTAGGACCTGCAGTTATGACCCAGGAAGAATAGAGTGTTGTAGTCAGTCAGTGCCTAAGTTTAGTCTTGCATCTTTCCAGACCCATGTATCCCGAGGAAGAGACAGAGGAGGAGTCCACCATGGACGGTGATGTAGAGCTCACCCTGGACAAGGTGGAGGATGAAATTGCTGTAAGTCTTGAACAGAGACTAATCAGACTTGTTAGGTTGTTACATTGTGTAGGCAGGCGTAGATATTCACAATTGAATGACACATGCCTTAAAAATTAGATAACAACGACAAAGTTGGGAGGCCAATCCAAAATAGGAGGCTGATTCAAATGAAAACAGCTGTTATAAGAGTTGGTAACAATGTTTCTGGTGTACATATTAACTATGGAAAATGGAACTTTGGAAAATTACATAAAATTTAACAACAACAGTGATTGCAAGGCAAACATAATAATCCCCCAGCCAGTGCATTCTAATTACTTATATACATGGTTGAATTGGTTGTGAGCTTTCAGTTGTGCATGAATGTGAACAGTGTTCTTTTTTTCTTCTTCTTCTTCTTTTTTCTATGGCAGTCTTTAGACATAAAAAGAGAGAGAGAGAGAGAGAGATGCAGTTTGTGCCCGAATATTCTCTTTACAGCTTGAAAGATGCTAGCAAATTCATTGTGTATTTCATAGATGTTTATCACTTTGTTTTTGTTTTTGTTTGTTTTTTTGTTTTTCGTTTTTTAATGCAGGAGGAAGATATTGAGGAGGAGGAAGAGAGTTTCCTGGATCTGGAAGGACTGAGGAATTTACAATCAAATAAGGTAAGAGGGTCCTGGGACCTATTTCATAAAGATTGAGCGTACATGTAAGTTGCAGTCGATCGCAAATTGTGTTTCATAAACAACTTTGAAAGTGATATAAAGTGATAATATTCAGTCTACTGAAAGTTGCTCCTGATTTTTCTTGAAATCAAGCGGAAGTGTCTTTATGAAATGGTCCTTGTGCGTGCTCAATACTGAACTTTTGCTCCATTCAACAAGTTATGGTCAATAAATCAAGTATAAGATCTGCTAAACAGTGTTTTTCATTCACACTTTCCAAACTTCAAACCATTTAAGGTTGGAGAGGTAGATATCAACTTAGAAAGTGCAATATTGAAACTATTTCTCCCCCGTTTATCTCATTGTGCCTAACCAGCCAAGATCTTACAATTAGAATGTTCCAAATTTATCACAGCAGCCTCAAAGTGTTGTGAAAGATTGAGAAGGGCACTTTAGAAACCTAACACCAACGTCTACATTGAATAAAGCACACACATGCAGACCCACACACAGATACAAATAATGCATCTGATTGTTGCATATACTGTTTCAGCAAGTCACAATGTTTTGGAAGGGAAACTGACAATTATATGCACATGTATTGTCATTAACAAAAGTGTGAAGGGTTAGATATAAAAGAAAATAGTCAGGTAATGCTACAATAAGATTTATCAAAGTGTTACAGCAAATGCATTCTTCACAGGGACTAGGTGTTCAAATTGTATGATTATTTTTCATATTCTCCATCAGTGCAACTTCAACTTCCAGCTCACCGCTGCCCTTTTGACTGTCATTATTTGCCTCCCTTACACTCTCCCTTTGCTATGATGTATTTCCCTCCCACAGTCTCCTCTTTTTCAGGTCATCTTTCACCAATTAATAGTTGTTTCAAAGACTACATACACATGGTGTTACTGCAAATGTCTCTTCCTTTATTTCTAGTCATGTTCATTTACTTTCCAAATGTTTGTTAATCCGAAAATGTAAAGATGGTGCGTACTAACAAACTTTCAGAATTATGAACCTTATTTCATTTTCAGATTAACAAACCTTTAGAATAACAAACCTCTGGAATAAAGAACCCTATTTCATTTTCGGATTCACAATCTTTTGGAATAATGAACCTTATTTCACTTTTAGATTAATGAACCTTCAGAATAACAAAACTTTCGAGGATATCAAACTATGGGAATAACGAACCTTATTTCATTTTTGCATTAAAGAGCTTTCTGAATAACAAACTATAACCCTTTTTTTATGTGTCTTTGCCGTTCTTGTCCAGGAGGCGGCCGAGAGCTCGCGGCCGGAGGAGATCATGGAGGCTACGGTGGACGCCAGCGAGTGGAAACTGGAGGTGGAGCGGGTCTCTCCCTCGCTCAAGGTTCACATTCGCACCGACAACAAGGACTGGCGTACCCACGTGGACCAGATGCACACACACAAGGATGGCATTGAGACCGCCCTCTCAGAAACAAAGGTATGTCACTGTGCTTACGCATGTTCTCTTAGCTCTTTGTGTGCTTCAATGTAAACACCCTGTGTGTCCCATTAGTTTTAGACCACAACATGTGAATGCTCTTGGAAAACATTCTGTTTTTTCAAAAAAATGGAATTTCTAATAGAAGCATTTATACTAGAAATTTGGTACAGAAAGTTTGCAGACAAGATTGCAAGCTTTGATGTGATGAAAATCCGTGACAAAGCCACAGCACTGATGCTTTTGGTGTACAGTGGCATATGGCAATTTATAGAGCGTAGTTTCACGTTTAAGCATACTGTGTGAAGTGGGCAAGCTGTCGACTGACTCAGAGGTGCAAACGTCTAAGTGTTTTTTTCTTCATTTTAGCTTGGTCATAATTTACTGATGGGATTGTTCTTTTCTCGCTTGTTAGTGTTATGCTGTATGACCTTAAAGCACTTACACATTATGCAGCATGAATAGGTTTACCCTGGTAATGGTTTTAAGCAGAGAGCAAAAAGGAATACATAAAAGATCACAATAATGAAGGGTTAGAAGCAGTGTTTTCCAACCATTCATTGACTTTTGGGTCATGAAGAATAGGTCATGGAGTCATGCAGACATTCGTAGAAGTTGCTATAAGTTTATTAGAAACGGCATACATAAAAAGTGAACAAAAACCAAAAGTGAACACACACTTCACTTTTTATGTTTGTCATTTTGCTTCTGACAAAGATTCTGCTGGGATCAAAAGCTCAGGCTCTCTTTGACTCTCTTTTTTTTCTCCACTAACTTGTTATTACTGGATGTGTAGTTTTAGCAACTACTTTTTAAAAAAAGATATTATTCAGAGGGGTGAAGGTTCAGGTGTGAGTATTTTTTTTCCTGCTTAAAGGGAAGGTAAACCCAAAGAGCAATGTGGATTGAGTGAAAGCAGCAAGATTAGTAGAACACATCAGTGAAAGTTTGAGAAAAATCGGACAATCGATGCAAAAGTTATGAATTTTTAAAGTTTTGGTGTTGGAACCGCTGGATGAGGAGACTACTAGAGGATATGACGTATGAGTGGACAACAATACAAAGAAAATATAAAGGATATTCAACAAAAATTCACTTTTCTAGAATTATGAAAGAGCAGTGGACCAACCGCTTTCAAAAAGCAGGGGGAATAATTGCTACCCTTAACATATGTCAATATCAAGTTGATGGAATTTGTAATTTTCATGAAAAATTGATTTTTGTAGTATTTTCTATATATTTTCTTGATATTGTAGTCCACTCATACGTCATAACCTCTAGTAGTCTCCTCATCCAGCGGTTCCAACATCAAAACTTTAAAAATTCATAACTTTTGCATCGATTGTCCGATTTTCTTCAAACTTTCACTGATGTGTTCTACTAATGTTGCTGCTTTCACTCAATCCACATTGTTCTTGGGGTTTATCTTCCCTTTAAGTTTTTTAACAGTACAATTCAGTGAAAGAACTTTGTTTAGTGATTAAAAAGTGAAGACCAGCATCTTTAAGGCTCTGGAGCAGGAAAGCTTTTTTTTACAATTCTTTAGTTTCTTGGATAACCAGTCCATCTTCTCATATCCCTCTTCTTAATTCATCCTCTTGTACCTACTCTCCCTCGCCCCCCCCCCCCCCCATGCCATCTTTCACCCACCCACCTTCCAGGGCCACCTTGATAAACTCCACAAGGAAATCACCAGGACGCTGGAGAAGATCGGCAGCAGGGAGAAGTACATCAACAACCAGCTAGAGCACCTCCTACAGGAGTTCCGCAGCACCCAGGACGGCCTGGCAGAGGTGAGACGGTGCCCCCCTTCCGAGTGTGTGGCTCCTCCAGACTGAATGAAACATATCTGACTTCTTTCTTTTTCTTTGCTTCTTTTTTTTTTTTTTTTTGCTTATAAAGAAAAACAGCAAACATGATTCATTCTATCAAGTTTCTAACAACATATTCCTATGTAAGAGAAACATCACTTTGACTCTCATAATAAGCACCAAACATAATAATGTAGTTTGTATGGAGGATTATAAATTTGTGACTTAGTGAATGGATCCTTGTTCACATCTACTAAGACTGCCGATAAGAGTTGGATACAGCAATTACTCAAATAAACATACTCCTAAAAAGTATTCAATTTCTGCTCAATAGTGCAAGGAGATGAGTATTAATGTGGTTGAAATTCGGAATGACAACAGAATGAGATTCGAGAGATTTGAGATTCTACGTCTGTGTGTACTGATATGTGGAGATCAGTGATAAACCTTACACAATTCTTTAAGGGTATTGCCAGATATACATGTCTATCTGAATTAGACAAGCCTTCCCATTACAATGTATCCCCACACTACCAGGTCTCTAACGTGGCAAGTCAAGAAAAAGAAGCACACATTCTGAAGCTCTTTATTAAAGAAGCTATATGTTCTCATGATATGAGACCATCTGCTGTGAAGAACATCTAAGTTGTGAGACAATCTTAAGCAGAGGGATGAAGGTTGAGGTGTAAATCTTCTTCAATTTGTCTCCCTCTTCAAACGAAATTTGTAAGATCACAATTACTGCTAATCTGTAAATTAACAAACATGCTGGAAAAAAAGGAACCAGTGGGACTTGAACCTGTCATCTACTGCTTTCCAAGCAGTAACACTACCACCAGGCTTTCCCTGGTTGCCGGCAGTGACGCGATGAACTTCAAACAAATACCCAAGCTTTGATATTCCGAGATTTTTATGTTAAGACATGTCCAGAGCAGAGACAAATTGAAGAAAATTCACAACTCAGCATCTAAGTTGTTAGTAAAAGGCTGGATAAAATCCATATAAAAGTTCTCATCATCCTCTTCGTTGCCTTGTGTCCCGTCTCTGGGCGTGGTGCAGGTGAAGGAGCAGTACCGCCAGGCCAGTGGAGGGGTGACGGAGCGGACCAGGCAGCTGGCGGAGATCACTGAGGAGCTGGAGCGCATCAAGCAGGAGATGGAGGAGAGGGGGTCCAGCATGACGGACGGATGTGAGTCATGTTGTCATGGAGACCGCAGGTGGTCTCATTTGTTGTCACGCTGCTGGAATTTTTATTATTATGCCTCTGCAACGAAGTGGCCGGAGGCATTATGTTTTCGGGTCGTCCGTCCGTACGTCCGTCCGTCCCGTTTTGTTTTTGTCGATATCTCAAGAAACGTGTGGTGGTTTTACATCAAAACTTGGTATGAGGGTATATCCTTGGGGGATAATACTTTGTGTGGATTTTAGGGTCACAGGGTCAAAGGTCAAAGGTCACAGATTATTTTTTGAAAAAAACATTGAAATTTCATGTTTTTCTCCATATCTCGCAAATGGTTCAAGGTATTCTCATGGAACTTAGTATATATGCTTGTACCGATGGACAGTGATTATCTAGGGAAGTTGGGGGTCATGGGTCAAAGGTCAGGGGGTCAGAGGTCAAGGTCAACTCCTCAAAATATCACTACTTTCCTTAAAATGCAATATGCCTGAAGGTTTTTTTTTTTTTTTTTAACTTGATGTATGGCATGTATTACCCAATATCTATTTTTGGGGAAGTTTCTTGCCAAAAGGTCAAAGGTCAAAAGGTAAAAGGTCAAGTGAAAGTGCTAAATTGCACTTTTTCCTCCATATCTCGAAAGTAACTCAAGGTATCATCATGAAACTTACATATTTATGCATGTTTAACCTAACAGTGATTCTCTTTGGAACTGTGAGGTCGAAGGTCAGGTTTAGATAATGCTATTTTCCCATTTGATACTGAAATTATACTTTTTCTCAATACCTTGAAAATTACTCAATGCATAAACTTATAAAAGGGTCAAAAGTCAAGTAAAAATCATCAGTTCCCAAAAAATCTGCACTCTGACATTTTAATCATTCATCCAATTGAACCTAGTTCTAGGAAAGTGAACATTCAGCACATTTGTGTCAAACCTGTCATTTTAATACTTTGCCAATTGTGTGAAACTGTCATCACACATTGTCAAGACATTGTACTATAGACCTATTAGGAGAACCATGCATTATGGCGGAGGCATATCAGTAGCCGTAGCGATATATCTAGTTTGTTTTGTTTTGTTTTTAGAAGGGGCAAGGGCGTGGCAACATTTTGTTGAGGAATGTGGCATTACTACCGTGGAATGTGTGTCAGCCTTATGAAATTTTTGTCTTTAGATGACAGTGATTTTTTTTTTTTTTTTTTTGGGGGGGGGAGGGATTATGTTGTAGGGATGACAATGATTAAAATGTATAATCTTTAATGTAATTTTGTTAATGTTAATATTAGAAGAAGAAGTGGTGGTAGTAGTAGTAGTAGTAGTAGTAGTAATAGTAGTAGTAGTAGTAGCAGTAGTAGCAGGGGTTCTGCTTCTACATGTCCCTATGTAGTCAAGAAGGAGATTGACACTGTCCTGAGATGTTGATATGTTTGTTTTAACACTCTTTCTCTTGTATTGTTTATGTCCTTCTCTCCCTCTCTCTCCTGTCAATCCCTCTTTTTCTCAACCCGTCTCCTGGGCCGGGCTGGGCGTGGTCATCCTCTCAGCTCCCCTGGTGAAGATCAAGCAGTCATTGCAGCGACTCAAGAACGAGGTCATCCAGATGGACGTGAGGATAGGGGTGGTGGAGCAGTCCCTGCTGCAGGCCAAGCTCAAGGACAAGACCAACATGCAGCGAGACATGAACAAGCCCGTCTCCAACGGCAACGACTACGACTACTGAGATGTGAAACCCTCCGTTTGCCCAACTTTAGCATCAAACATTTTATATGACCGATGGGACATACTTTTGTATGTTTCTCAGCCCGCTAGGACATGTTGATGCAAATCCCATCTCCAGATGTAAATCAGTGTAGCTACCGAGACAGCTGTCTGCACCCCTGGGATCCAGGTGCATCTTTGATGCCGGTTGCTATGACGATCGGGGAACTTGTCCACCTCTAAGCTGACAGCATCATACCTTGCAGATAATAGATCATTCCAAAGTTAACTTGTGTATCAAATTCTCACCAATCTGCCTAAGACTGTGTATCTTATATTTATAAAATGTGGCATGTACCGGTATGTTAACAAAACGGCAGATTGTGAACCCATTTTCAAGTATCTAGAGTCATGCATCCAGCGCAAAACTTTACCTGAAGAAATTTACCAATGCATGGTCATGCACACATTCTCTGGAAGATTATTCCTGACTTTTGTTACCATCCTACCCTAAACGTAACAGGGCAAATGATACTAAAGTATATTGACATGGCCACTTTTTCTTTAAAATAGTGATGATATTCTTACAAGACAATCAGTCAATCAGGGCGGTTTTTCATGAAACTTGTAAGTTATCAACAACTGTATTAAGGTGCTGAAATTGTTACATCTGATTGGCTGAGAGCAAATTTGTTACTGAAAATCACTGGCAAAACACGTGATGAAATGCCTCCCAGATCTTACAAATTCTGACAGCCTTCTCATCACTGTGAAAATGGAAATTTTCTCGCGACCAAAAAACTTCTTCTTATCCTGCCAAGCACGAAGAATTACTTGCGCAAAAAAATATCAAATTTTACAGTATTGCACTAAGTGACTCACAAACTAAATCTTTCATCGTCAAAACTGACTGAATGTGAGAATACGGGTGTTGATTGTATGGTTATGACAAACCAAATTCTTGTGGAGGTTGACAAAGAATATACATAATCATTTCCTGGTTAACAGCCAAAAGGAGCTTATTTGCAGCAACCATCACTGTCTTCACTTCAGAAGCAGAAAGGCATTAATTGCTTGAACAGTTTTTAATGCCATTTTGCTTCTTATCTGACTTTGAGCAAATCGAGGGTGACGTACATGTAAATCATGCTGTAGATTCAAGCAAAGATCGTTGACCGTTATTTCTTGCAGCACATGAATCAATCTCTGTCCCTGCCAGGGATGCAGCAGTAGTCCCATGCTGACAATTTAAAATCAGCTCTTTTAGATTTTGATGGATTACTGTTATGAAGGATTCACTGGAAATTTGTATAAATAGTGTTGTTTCAGAGTAAACGGCACACTTGGGGGAAGTGAGCACACATTCTAATTGTGATATTGTTCAAAGTCGTGCTTTTGCATCATCAATCTACCAGCATTCGTTATTTCAGTGAAACTCTCAGGTTGTGAGTAGTTGCTTACTCATCTTAACCCGTTGAGGACGAGTCCCGAGTATACTCGGGCAGGTGTCTATGGGAAATGCGTGTTGTAGCAAAATCAAACCGTCCTCAACGGGTTAATAACAATACCTTATAATTTCAACATTATTACAAGTTTTTTACTTCACAGGTGAAATATTGAAATAAGCGTGAACTGTTAATCATTTGCAATCTTAACCTGTTGAAGACTAGTCGCGAGTAAACTCTGGCAGGCGTCTGTGGAAAATTAGTGTTATAGCATGGTCAGCTCATCTTCAACAGGTTAAAGGTCAGTTTGACACTAGGGCCCCCGTTTTATCAAAAGATATAATCGATTATAAATTCCCTTTCCACACAGGCTGCCATAGACTTACCATAGAAATCAATGTTATAATCAATTACAGTAAAATTCTTCATAAAAAAAGGCCCCAGGGGTGATGAGAGTCAGATATTATCGCTGCATTGACACAATGTGTGCATTACTGTCTTAGGGGATCTGTATACTGCAGATAGTGTCATTTCCTTTACTTGTTAGCACTTGTTAATTGCTGATGAATAGAGATTATCTAATCCCCCTAATCCCTGTTATGTCACCATGGCCTCCAGTTGGACCATAGCACATTGCTACACCTGAGTAGGCGCCAAGTTGCTTTTAAACTAGGTTAAGTTTGGCTGGCTTAGTCATTACTAAATGAATTACTGTATGGATAACTGAATGCTGGTGGAAAAACTTGGCAAGTTAATGCCTGGGCACATAAAGGGTGTAGTAGTGATATCATCATTGTACAGTGCATTCCTGTTGTAACAAATTTGGTTATAACAAGATTCTTGTCACAGCAAAGTTTAAATTTAGGCCCGCAAATCATCGTCTATATATCTTCATATGCTTCACTGTTCAGTTGCATCAAAATTTTTATATATCGATAGAAAACTACTGGTCCTGAGAGGTGTGTTCTAATGGGAGTCGCCTGTAATTGTCATATTATTGTAGCACATTTGGGCTTCTACCTGTTTCACTGCATCTGGTCCGTTCAAAACAGATCAGAAATTTACTATTGATGATACCCGTATTTCATTATAACAAGGATCTGTTAAAAGCCAGAACAAGAACAGTGGACTCCCGTTATAACAAAGTCCTCGGGACCCGCGGTTTTCTTTCGTTATATCAAAATTTCGTTATAACAGAACAAATAAACAATAGGAAAAAAAAAGCCGATAAGTTTGCTACCTGGATTTTTATTTCATTGTAACCAGAATTTTTGTATAACCATGTTCGTTATAACGGGAGTGCACTGTACCTTGTTATATCATTTTTCTCATTCTCTCAGGGTACAAAAAACAGGAAAATAGGAACACTTTCACATTTGTAGGACCTGCACAATCACCTTGTTATAATCGTGTGTGTTATATTTGACCATTTTATTAGGTTCAAGTGTACAGTGCACCCCCCTTGTATCAAACTTGGTTATACAGTTGTAACAAAATTTTGGATACAACAAAGTAAAATTCATGTTCCACAATTATAATCTATAAATATTTATATATTTTGTTTGTTAGGCTGCGACTGAATCTAGATATAATGCAAGAAAACTGCTGATCCCAAGGACTTTGTTATGATGGGAGTTTCATGTATTCCAGTAAATAAGATATCCTATTTTAATCATGACATAATTCAGGCTTGAAATGGTAGGTTGAACCCATCATAAACTCTAACACATGGTAATTCCCCCAAGATTTGGTCAGGCTAGAGACCCATTTCCCATTGGTTTTCAGGTCAAAGTTACTATTCCTTGAAAGAGTGGGCAAAATATATACATATGCATGTATTTGTTTGCAGGAAGTCAAATAGCTGAGCACAGAGTTGTGCATACCTTTGTAAATTAGCATATATGTACATAGAAATGTGTTCAAAGTGTGAATAAAATAATAGTCTTCTTCAAGATGCTTTGTTTGAAATAGAGTCATCCCTTTTCCTGGTGTGTGTGGAGCTTAATCAATATATCATGTCACTACACTTTCAGGCCGCCTGAATAGAAAGGAACAAAAAAAACAAAAACAAAACAAAAACAAAACAAAAAAACACTCATACGTTTTTGTCCTTGAATATCAGAATATCGCATCAAACTTGTTTTCTTGAATAGATAGAAAAAAAGAGATGTCACATACTATCTGCTTTTGTGTAAAAAAAAAAAAAACCCACTTATCTCCTGCCCTTGAATAGAAGCAAAAATCACATCCTTTCTGCATTTGAATAGAAAATAAAAATTATATATTCACTGCTCTTGAATAGAGAAAAAAATAGTGCTTCCTGCCTTTGAATAGAAAAAAAAATCGCATACTTGCTGTCATTGAACAGAAAAAAAAGATGTATACATTGTCACATACTTTCTGCCTTTCAGAAACAAAAACAGAAAGCATCACATTATGATATATGTCCTTGAGTAATAAAAGATGAGATCCAAGCCTGCCTTTTGACCGCACTCTTCCAGGGTCATACTCAAATAAATGCTCGATCCTCAATCACTGCTAGTGCAGTGATGATGTACAACGGTGGTGACACGTGTGTAGCAGACGGATTAAAACCCTGCAGTGTGACAAGTTGAAGTCATGGGGAGTGTCTTTAGCTATATTTATTTGTTTGTCTTTGTTTTGTTTTGTGTTGTGTTGTGTTTTTTTTTTTTTTTTTGAAGGGGGAGGCTTGTTTTGTTTTGTTTTGTTTTAGAGGAGTAGCAACGTCTGTGTAGAAAACAAGACAAAAACGCGTGTAATGCCTGCATGGCTAAGCAGGGAGTGCAGGGTGGCGTATATTGTGCAATTTGTTTATCGCTATGTATCTAGTCTAACTGCCCTTGGCCAGACGTTTTCTAACACTTTTCCAAATCGTAGCAACTGCAGTTACCGTTTGAAGGCTGCGCCGCTGCGGATGTGTACAGCGCAGACATGCCAGGATTGAGGGGGATGAGGTTAACACATTCTGTACCATGGATAGTCCTATCAATGTACAATAATTTATGTTATGTGGTTTTTCTGTGCCGTTTCTGAAAGTAGTACACAAAGGGTTGAATTGGTACGTTATTACTGGCCCTGCATGAAGCATAGATAAAAAAAATCTCTGTCATCTTCTCCTGTGATATCACCTGTAAACTTTATACCGTTCCCGACGATTGCCAGTCACTGAAGCGAACCGGAAGGGCCGGCATCGCATCACTTATCCCTATTGCGGCGGCGGATGTGTGGAGCGGACCATTTCACTGGGTTTGCACCTTTTTGGATCACCCACTCTCCCACCTCTATTAGTTTGCCTATTACAGAGAGAGAAGCGTATGGTCACACCAGAGCCAACACTAATTGCAAGGAAGAGACATACTATTAACTGAGCAATCTTGCCGTCCCCAGTTAAAAACAAACAAACAAACAAAGAAAAACAAAACAAAACACAAACATAAAATAAAAAGAACATAAGTATGTATAAACAACAACAACAACAACAACAAATATACAGTACTGTTATTGTTCTAGCAGCAACCTTTTTGAAACATTTTAGCAGCTTCTCTGCAAACAACTTATCATTATCAAAACTATGCTAGGGCGTATACCTCAACTGGATTACATTAATTACTAACATTTCTTATGTAACAGCATGAATATGACACTTTTTTAATGAGGGTGTATCGTTTCATTTATTCTTTCATCGTCTCGTTCTTCGAGAAATGCTGAATAAGTTACATCACTTTCACTCCAGCCCCCCCCCCCAAACAAAAAAAAAACGACAACAACAACCCAAAAATGAGTGAAATAAAGATAGATAAACGCATTGTAATAAAAATTGGTGATAAGTTTTTCAAAGAAATCGAGATGAATCCCCCCCCCCCCCATTACAAGTATGTAGTAAAAGAAAATGCTATTTTGGATTACTAGTATTGCATCACAACGTTGAGCCTGGCAGGAGGGTTGCACGTCGTATACTTAATAGCAGCGGCGAAAATTGGAAATTCCACTCAGCGCTATTGTCCCATTTCCTACGCAGGCATTATTGTTCCAGAAAAAAAAAATAACAATAAAGACACTCATGAGTTCAATTAATGGAACTGCGCAAAGTAGTTGTTTTTTTTTTTTTTTTTTTTTGTTTGTTTTTTTTTTTTTTTTGTCTGTGTGCTGCTCTGTAAACATTAAATCATTTATTCATCAAACAACGTCATGTTGGCCTCAAAAGGATTGATTCTGTACGCTGTATTGTCCGGCTTTTCAGCCGGAAAGCATGTTCAATACGTATACAGGCCCTGCTGAAAAAAAAAAAGATGTTATAAGCCAGTCAGATTACTCCATGCAAGGAGTTGTAATTTTGTGATGCATGTGACACTAAATGGATTGGATTCTGTCTGCTATATTGTCACGCTTTTCCCGTTGGAAACTGATCTACGGTGCCCATTTGCGCTGTAAAAACATTTGAAAAGACTACATCCACGTCGCTCAGTCCGTCCCTTAAAAATCTTACGCAATGTGTGTGTGTGTGTGTGTGTGTATGTGTGTGTGTGTGTGTGTGTGTGTGTGTGTGTGTGTGTGTGTGTGTGTCTGTGTGTCTGTGTCTGTGTGTGCGTTTTGTCCATGTGTGTATGTCGGTATGTTCTAGCGATCATTGGTTGAAAAAGCTGAGGGGATATAGGCCTGTTATGACGGCACATTTTTATTACTATTAGCAAGGGCCCTCTGCATGGTAGAGCAATGGCAACCTCTGTGAATAAAGAAGACCATGTTATTATTATTATTATTATCATTATTATTATCATTACCTTCTTCTTCTTCTTCTTCTTCTTCTTCTTCTTCTTCTTCTTCTTCTTCATTTTTATACCGATTATATCTAGTAGAAAACAACCATGAGCGCAATCTTGAAATCAGAGCAATAAATCGACAGAAGTTTGATTTCTTGCAAAGATACTTCAGAAGGTGATTGAAAATTTGAATGTCAGCAAGTTATTTGACATGACTTCACACGAGGGACATGGACATCAATCCATTTCTGTTTATAGGACCGTCATTTAATGCTCGCATCATTTATAGCGTGAATGAGATTTAGATTGACTATATTTTTCCTTGGGTCACGCCGACGAACTATTTTCCCAATTTTTTTTTTCTCGAGTATTTGAATTATTTTGCGTGCTCTTCTTTATCACTAACGATCTTCTGTCGTCTGTTGACCGTGGGCCTGTTGCATAAAAGTTACAATTATGGTAACTACCATGGCAACAATACTCAACAGCCAATCAAAATCAAGAATTCTGTGGAAGTTACCATTGGATGGCAAAGTTACCATAATAGTAACTTTTATGCAACGGGCCCCGTTTATGAAACAGAACGTGGAATTCGTCACACTTTGCGCATATTAAGGTCGCGCTGTCAGATACGGTATATACATTATCTATTATGTCGTGTTATTGTCACAGTCAGAATCTGGGCCCCGTTTTATAAAACTTTTTATCAGTGACAAGTTGTCGTAGTTGTTATAAGCTACTGAAATCCTTGATGATTGCATCGATTGTCTAAGAGCAAATTTGTCACAGAAATTAATGTGGCAGTTGTCACATGATAACAAGTTTTCTGAAATGGGACCCAGATCTCACTACTTCCTAGAAGAAAGGCCTACCGTAGCAATAAAATTATTCTACGTGATTTACAAACAGGTGAACTGGCTCCATTTAACATTATCAAAATAAGTTAATATATATATATATATATATATATATATATATATATATATATATATATATATAATTCCTTGAAAACAAACCTGGTGTGGCTTGTGTCTTTCCTGGAATACTTGAGGCAGCCTAAAAACAAATATCGGGAAAGAAAACACTTCGTTCGAAATGAATACTGACAGTTTTCCACAAGTAAAAATTTGTACTTTGTCACATAATACGAAATTTACTCTTTTTTTCTCTTCCGACAAAGAGAGAATTATTAATTATTAATTTTTTAGTCGTTATATGAATCATTATGATTTTGATTTTTGCCGAATCAAAATGAGGAATTTTGATAGTGATATTGATAACGATAAAGATGATATTGATAAAATTAAGAGTGATGATGACTATGTAATGATGATGGTGTATGATGATGGTGTATGATATGATATGAAATGATAATAGATAACATGATATAACATAGGATAATTTGATATAATATGATATAGCATAATATGATATTACATGATTCGATATACGACAGGATAAATTATGATGATGATAATTATGACAAAGGGCCTACTATGAATGGCAATATATCGCAGCAATTTCAGTATACAGTCACTTGTAGATGCAAAAGAGCGACGTGATAGCTAATGTAAGAGGAGGCAGTTGGTACCGAGAAAACTGTACGACATCCGAACTATGGTAGAAAATGGCATGCCGTATGTATAGTAAAAGCACCTGTCAAATACGAATAGGCGCACACTTAACAATATGATTGTTATGTGTATATATAATATAATATGTATATATATATATATATATATATATATATAATTTCTCATTTATAAATATATATATACTGTATATATATAATATATATTATATATATATATATATATATATATATATATATATATATATATATAATAGAGAGAGAGGAAGAGGAAGGGGATACAGGACTCGACATAAGCGGCGGCCCAGTAGGTCCTGGGCAACTTAGAAATGGTGTCGGGCCACCAAATTTATCTTTTGGCAAGATGTTTGGTGGCTCGAATCACCAGTCAAAAAGGTTAGTGTCCACCCCTGATACCTATATTTACATATATATATATATATATATATATATATATATATATATATATATTATATTTCTTTGTATATCATAAGTATATTACAATAGTGCGATCTTTTACATTGCATTAACAAAAAAAGCAAAGAAGAGAGAGAGAGAGAGAAAGATAACCAATGAAAATGGGGATGAAATTACACATAAAAAGGCACTTCCGCTTAAACTAGATGAAACGTAACGTATTCGAAGTTTCGATTCACAAAGTAATGTTATGGAGGCACTATACTATGCTAAAACAATCCTGATGATTGTGTGTGTGTGTGTGTGTGTGTGTGTGTGTGTGTGTGTGTGTGTGTGTGTGTGTGTGTGTGTGTGTAGTGGGAGAAACCTCGCAGAATCATTTTCGCTCCGGTGGATTTAATACTCCCAGTGAGTTGAGAAAATTATCCTACTTCCATCGCTTTTTCGTTTAGCTGCATAGAAAATGTTGCCCAGTGGATAAAAGCAAATAAGCTATCTCTTAATCTTCAAAAAACTAAATATATGCTCTTTAGTAATTCTACTGAGGCATTACCTCTTGATATTGTTTTAGATGGTACTCCACTCGAAAATGTTTCCCATATAAAATTTCTTGGAGTAACAGTTGACAATAAGCTGTCCTGGAAATTTCATATTGACAGTATATGTAAAATTATTTCACGTAATATTGGTATAATTAATAAGCTTAAGTTTTGTTTTCCTTTGTCGTCCCTGCTCGTATTATATTCATCCTTAATATTGCCATATTTAAGTTACGGTATTCTCGCGTGGGGAAATACATATAAAACATTCTTAGATAAATTACTTTTATTGCAAAAGAAATCACTCCGTGTTATATGTCATACTGCATTTTTGTCCCATACTGACCCACTATTTTATGAGCATAAAATATTGAAAATTAATGATTTGTATTTGTTTAATCTAGGACAATTTATGTATAATTATAATAAAAATAATCTCCCAAATATATTTGAAACAATGTTTCAAAGAAATCAATCCATTCATAATTATCCAACACGGCGATCAAATGATTTCCATTTGCCATTTCTGAGAACTTTGTTGGCTCAAAACACATTTATTTACGACGGGCCAAAGTACTGGAATTCACTTCCCAGTAACATTACTACAGCTCAATCTCTGAATTCCTTTAAGAATAAATTAAAATCATTTTTATTGAAACTTTACAACATCCAACAGAGTTAGTTTCCCTTTATCATCTCAGTCAAGTCATCATTCTTTTTTACATAAGTCCTTCTATTAAACTATGTCCCTGTCTGTGTTCTAAATATAACGATGTGTTTTTTTTTCTCCTGCATTCTTGCCAACATAACAACGTATAAAAATGTTTTGCATTACATTCAATCCAGCTTGTATTTTATCACTTATTTTACATTATGAAATCCAGATTGCTTGCGTCCACGATGGCACATGCTGTAGTTCCCTCTTTTTTCTCCCTTTTTTCCTCTCTTTTTTTCCTCTTTTGTTTTCCTTTCCTTTTCTCTCTTTTTCCTCTTCCCAATCATTTTGATGTCAGTTGACATCGGTTCGTTTATTATTGTGTTTTATATTGATGTTTTGTGTATTTTTCTGAGGGTCCCATATCGTACAAGCTTTGCTTCTTAGTGGGACCCTCCACTTCCATCCTCATCCTTAGTTGACTTGTATTATACGCTTTATGTATTTAACAAAGATGTAATCACATCTACTTTTCATTTTCATAATTTTCTTATGTACCTTTTCAAATTTTGTTCGGTATCACAAATATCCCGTGTATATGCAATGTACATAAATTTCTTTGTTCATTTTGATGGAGGTGAAAATAAAGTTGAAATAAAGTTGAAATAGTATTCTAAAGTGAAAGAGCAATAAATGTTTAGAATCCCACGACTCTTGCCGCCCTTTCAAATTTCGGAGAATTCTGTAATGAACGCAGACTTAAACACCACATCTCGCACGTATAGGCATTACATTAAGAGGTATATTTCTCATGCCGTCCTAACGTTATTAAATTCCATCAATTGTTTAGTAGTAGGAGTACTAAAAAGTTGAAGAATTTGTCCAGATTTTGTAAGATAATTATGGCGAAGTTTGACTAGAATCATTTTTTTGTTTTGTTTTCAAGTAACTGGTTGTATTTTTTTTTTTTTTAGTAGTGCCAAAACTGTTAAGTGTGTCAGTTGACACAGTGTGCTCTATGTGTTGTTAAATCTTGCCGATATTATATTATTTATGTGTTGTGACTGCCAAAGATTTAATCTTTTTTATTGTGTGTTTCATACTCATTGTATTTCTTCCATGCTCCGGGAGGGGCCGTTTTAAGAAACAAAATTCATCGTCATTGTCACCCTGCATGCTCTCGCAAGCTCAGCGCTTTCTAGGAAGTCACTAATCCCGCGGATCTAGGAACGGGCACGTTCACCGCATCAAAATTCAGTAAACAAGTCTAAATCACGCTACAATCACCCCATGTTGTTACAAACACTCGAGTCAGGAGTGTATAATATAGGTAGGAAGTCATGCGGCGGAATGCGAGAAATCTTGTTCGCTTGTTCTGCGTCTTGATCCGGCCTCGCGCACACCTGTCCGTGACGTCATGTTTGTCAGCCACTTGACAAGGTGAAAGTGAAAAGTGATTTCATTCTCGACGACTTACTGCAAATTAACCGCCATCGATAAATGAACTGAATATTAACCCACGCTAGAGAGGCCACGTCGAAAGACTTCCCAAAGGAAGAAATTTCTTAGCACAAGGTTACCCTTCTACTATACCCCTTTGCCCATATCACTCCCCCCCCCCCCAAAAAAAAAAGGAAAACTGACATTACGATTGGATGGATGTGTGAATGGCGTTATTTTTATTAAATTGCTGCTTCGTCTTTAAACGCTTTGCGACAATGAAGGATGTGCGCGATTACATTCTTACGAAAATCCGCTGATAAAGAAACCCGGGAAAAAAAAAAGCCGGCCTGACTTCAGATCAAATGGAACGATACGAACTGAACTTATCGTTAAGCACACATAAAGAATAAAAAACACCCCTCTCGAAAAAACAAACAAACCGATATTCTGGTCAAACTGAAATTCAATGAAAACTGAATAAATTTCAATTTGAGAGAAAGAGAGGAGCGTTACAACAAGAGCCTTATTTTTTTTTCTTGGTCACCTGTACTGTTTTGTTGTGGTTATTGTTTTTCTTCGGATTTTCGTCTTGTTTTTGTCGTTGTTTATAGTTTGTTTGTTTGTTTGTTTTGCTTTGCTTTGCTTTGCTTTGCTTTGTTTTCCGTTGCGTTTATATTGTTTTCCTGTTTTTGTTATTGTTGTTGCTGGATTGTTTGTTTTGTTGTTGTTGTTGTTTGTTTGTTTTTTTGTTGCTTTTTGCTTTAAATGTGGTATCATGGACAAACCATAGCGTCGGTAAACCAGAAGTACGACAACAGCACGAGTACCGCTGTATAATGTAAACCTAATGTAAAGGCTCTCCCCGTCATACAAATCCAAGTTATAATCTTATTTTGGTAATAAGTGGGTTAATAACATCCCACAATCACTTCAGGCGACTCCATGGATGCATCTCCGGCTTTTCCTGTCAAAGCACTGCTTTTCGGACAAGCACTGATCAGAGGCGGCTAGCAAAGATTTACCTGTCAAAGAATGTGGAGCAGGGCTTCGTTGCCATGACAACAAAGATTGATAGAGCGCCAAAACTTTCATGGAGATGTAAGAGGCGTCCATCGTAACCACACTCGACAAATCAGCGGAAAACGCCCATTGATCAGACGACATCGTCTTTGTGTAAAATACGGTCATGTCAGCAGAGCTAAAAAAAAAAAAGAGAGAGAGAAAAAAAAATACGAGAAAAAAAAAAGAAGGAAGATGGCAAGATAGGAGAGATAGAACATTTTTGTGGCTTTTCGTCGCTGAGCAGAGAAAGTCTTACAAGTCCATTAGCTGATTTCATAATAATGGCCGAACTAGGTCTGTTTCGCAGAGTTCGACTCCGAGATATCTCGATCTATTATGTAGGAAACGAAGTATCGCCGAACGCATTATAGTCAGATCTGCAGACTTGGTTTATCGACTTTGACTTGACGAGGATCCAGGCAATGTGAGAATTTACTGTAGGTCTGTTTGCAGTATCCAATTTAGATTTAACTTTTTCATACATAATTATCGTTGTGTTATTACTCACTATAGTGTATAAAGTTGGAACGATTTGCTTCTAGGCGATGTGCGTCAGTTTGTTAAAACGAATAATATTATGTTTTTACGCCGGAATATTGTCGGCAAATTTGTGCCTGCATGGTCAAATTTTCTCAAGAGTCATCTTGAAACATATCTGTCCAGTACAATAGGAATTTGACTATCTGAGAGGCATTTCATGAAGCGTTTTGTCGGATATTTTTTAACATACCTTCCTGCAGCCAATCAGATGAAAGGATTTCAGTAGCTTATAACCGTTTGTTAGAAAAAAAAAAAAAAGCTTCATGAAATGCCCACATGTTCTGTCAAAATTAGTGGGGGCGAAAATGATATTTAACCTAAAATATGTGTATCATCGCCAAATCATGGATACCTTGACAGGGAAGCTTATTTCAGAACTTACATTAATAACTCATGATAGAGAGACCAGCCTTATGGTTGTGGCGTTTGATAGTTTGCATGGTAAATGAGGGACAGAGGTTTGTGTTAAAGCTATGTGTATGTAATTCTTGAAATGACCACTTTTGGGCGAAAAAAGACCATAATATAATAGAAAGAGGAGAGTGTAGGAAGGAAGCAACACAGGGAGAGTGTAAGAAAAGCATATCAGTAGCGACGGTCGAAGACTCGCGTGACCAATGTTGTCTCCATGTGTTGTTTGAACCTTGACATTTTTTTTTAACGGGGAGAATGTTTGTTTACATATTTTTAACGAGGAGATTTTGTTCATTTCGTAACACTGATTTCCCTCGTGTGTACTAGTGCGACGTGCCTTCGCTTCAAATCTATAAAAAGTAGAAGAGTCGACGTCATATGGCCCATGCTCTAAGAGAGATGGGCAAAAAAAAAAAAAGAGAACTTGATATTTGTAGAGAGGAATCAAAAGACGATCGTGTAACACGCGTCTCAGATATCACGCTCTCTTTCAGCATTATGTACTAGGCTAACCAAACGGATACCACATACATCGGACACGTGGGAACAAATACGAACAACTGGATATTCACAATATTGGCATACTTTCATATCTTCTGAAATTTCTGGTGACATGAAATGAGCTAGAGTATACTATAACACACCATTTCTGTGTCTCGGCTCGCCGCAGAATAAAATGATAAGCGGTCTGCAATATAAAACTACAGTCTATGAGATGATGAAAACTAGTCCCAAATAATTCTTATTAACCTACATTGCAATTGTAGTTCACGTTTCGACGAAAGAGGATGACCTTTTCATCGTATGATGTAGTTGTTCACGAAAATGATGATAATAACGACTCATCCTTGGTTGCCATAGTGATTGCTATCTTGCTACATACTAAAGTTCCTGAGTGGTATCCATGTGGTAAATAGACCATGGGTGTATGCAAGAGATTAATGAGAGAATAATCAAGAAAATCGGAGTCTGTTGCGTCACTCCAGAGGAGTTTTCTCGGATGAGAAGAGGAGCGAAAGATGACCGGTATCTTTTCATTTTTTTATTATTATTATTATGTCGGTAAACTGGTGAAAGTGCGGACGCGAAAATGCTCCTTTCAAACCCTTAATAAGTTTATTGTTATTATCGTCTGCATTAAAAACTAAATCTCGGTGAAAATTAGTGCATTGTAGGAAGTGTCTTGTTTTACCATTTATAGTTCATTTATGCAATCATTTCTTTTTGTAAAGTATAAATAAATCACATGGCTTCGGCAAAATGGCAACATTACCTCTAAAGAGCAATGTTACCTCCAAATCTTTGTAGCCACGTTGTCTGCATACGGAACTCTATTTTGGTGAATATTAATGCTGTATTGGAGCAAGTCTCTCGAGTTAGTTCATTTACCATCAACTTTTTTTCTACAGTATACTAGTAGGTAAATCACCAAAAAAAAAAAAAATGTAGCTTATGCAAAAATGGAAACATCGCTCTAAAAATTATTCAACAATATTATATAGATGCGCATTCAATTAAAATCGGCTTGATCAAACCCTGAACTGGCATTGGTACACAAATAGAATAAACTTACATCATCTAAGAAACTATATGATTGCAGTCATGCAAATAATGTTTACGTAAAATATACAAAGATATGAACAAAATTTGTTCATAATATGTTCATAATGTAAATATGTAAAAATGATATGTTCAGGATATATTATGGACTTTCCCTATGATATTTGATAGCAAAGGGAAAGTTACTTTGTATTAAAAAAGATAGATCAGAGAAGTAGAGCAGTGAACATTTGGTTACAGCTCGTTATTCCGAAGGTTCGTTATTCCGAAGGCTCTTCCGTCCGAAGATTCGTTATTCCGAAGGTTCGTTTTTCCGAATTTCCTTTTCGGATGAACAAATCTTCGGAATAACGAACCTTCGGAATAACGCCACAAAATGTTCGGATTAACGAACCCTTTTTCATTTTCGGATTAACGAACTTCTGGGTATAGGGAATTTGTGTGTTTCGGATTAACGAACCTACGGAATTGCGAACCTTCGGAATATCGAACCTTCGGAATAACGAACAGCACCCGAAAATTTAGGGGATAAAATCAGGCACAAAGAAAGAGTTATGAACTGACAGAGTTCAGAAAGTAAGACAGACTGACAGCCCTGTGTGACGTAGGTATTGAGCAGCTCTCTATTTTTTCTTTTTCATACAAACTATAATTTTCATTTTTTCTCTAATATTTTTGTACAGAGAGAACTTATATTGCTGAGGCGGACATGCAAATCTTATTACTCTTATCATAACTATACCAAGGATAGATCTGAATAAAATTTTCTCGTGAGAAATATGAAACTTACTGTGGTTTGTGTGTATGTGTTTTGTGTGTATGTGTGTGTGTGTGTGTGTGTCTGTGTGTGTCCTTTTTTTTGTGAACGGCTCGTTTGACAGTGAACGAGGCTCTTTGTAAACATAACAAATATATTTATCATACAATTTCGTCGCATTGCTTGTTCGTTGTGATAATGTTAGCGAGGTGTTAGCGTATAGAAATTACAAACAAACAAAATATTCGTTATCAGTCGTAATATAAAGAGCAATATTGACAGTGCAAACATCTTTGGGGAATGCCTTTGCATGCTTGAGCACCGATACAGGAAAAAAAAAATACTAGAGATTGTAATTTGTCATCACTGACAAATTAAGGTGATCCGATTTCTTTTTTAATCAATGATTCGAATCGTGATAGTGCAAAGTCTCAGCTACAACATACTAAAATCTGAGAAAAATTCACCGAAGCATAAGTAAGATAGTGCTCGATAAAGAGAGTCATGTCAATTTTCACATCTAAAAAAATTCACTCCCATAGAGATAACACGTCATAGCGAAAATAGAAAAAGAAATACATATGACCTTTGACCCCACTTTGCACAGACAAGATGGCATCTGAGCAAAACGTGGTTATTTTATGAAATGATCCCTGTAACATGGTCTTTACGTGTGCAAAATATGGGAAAGATAGGACATGTATTCACCAAGATACAGGATGAAACATCTATGACCTTTGACCCTAATTTACATACCAAAGATGGCGTCTGATCAAGTCGTTGTTATTTTATGAAATAATGTTCGTGACATGAACTAAATATGTGCAAAATATGGTGGTGATAGGGTATGTTTTTCTTGAGTTATTGCACATAACATTGCAAAAAGAAAGAAATATTTCAATACATCGAAGATAAACTTTAATTTTAAGTAAGTTTTTTGACGTGATCCCGACACCGTATGAAAAAACGAAGGGCACACTCACGATAGCCCAAAGTCTCAGCTAAAACATATTAAAATCTGGAAAAAATTCACCGAAGCATAAGTGAGCTAGTGCTCGAAAAAGATAGTCCTGTCAATTTTCACTTCCAGAAAAACTGCTCTCCCATAGAGATAACACGTAAACTGGTCAAATTTTACAAGGATACTTTCAATCCATTTTTACGAGGTGATGACGTCATCCAATCAAAAGTTTGTAATAATAAATATGAAAGAACATTAAGTAAGCTACAACATACTGAAAGTTAGGTGAAATTCGGCAAAGGATAAGTGAGATACGCTCGAGTGAACTTGAATTGTGATGACGTCATTTTGAAAATTTACTTTTTTTACTTTTTTAAGAAATTTGATATATTTTAATCATTTTTTCAGTATCGCCAACCCATGAAATGATATGTACAACTCATCAGCTTTCAAAATATGTAAAGAAAATGGGGGGTCACCGTCCATCCTGACGAGTAAAATCGGATTTAAATTTGGCGGTTTTTTTGGCATTGTTGCACTGTATATCGCCATTGACGCGCGCGCGGAATTTCAACTTTGACGGGCCCGTATGACGTCATATTGAGTCGGATCGACTTGAAACTTGGTAGAAACATTCTTTGACATTTCAGACATCCGATACGTGTGAAAAAACGGGAAATTTCTATTGCATATGAGCTGTGCGTGCGTATATGCGCGCGCGCGTACGCGTCCGTCGATTTTTTCTGAAATACTCCAAATGACCTGAAACGTGTGCAAAACAATTTTGAGCTCGATTGGAGCATGTTAAAATTTCAACGCGCGCGTACGCGCTCGTTTACTATGAACGTGACTAAATTTTATGAAATATATCAATAGAGCTTGATTTGAACTATATGATATATAAATTTCATTGAGAAATTCCATTCCATTAATGAGATACGAATGTGAACGTGTTTTCAGATAATGACGTCATAGTGACGTCATGGTTGACTGATCACAGTGATACATTAGATCTGTCGTCCTTATGACGTGATACATATATGGTATCAGTTTAGAAGTGATAGGTGAATGACTTTTTGAGTTAACCTCTACACAACATTTGAGGAGAAAGAAATAAAGAAGAAGAAAGAATCCGTACAGATACAATAGGTGATCCGAGAGGATACTCGGATCACCTAAAAAGATAAAAATAAAAAATGATTATAACAGCATTGTATAGAGCAAAAACGAATGTTCAGCCGTACAATGGCAGCGTCGTTTATAGGCTCGGGAGAAAACTTCTGTAAATATTTGTTTTGTCATTGATACCCGCGTCCTTCAATTCTCGTTGCTATGCAGTGAAATAAAAAAAAAAACTAACTGATCCTCTTGAAGCTTTCCCATTACCGTTCTTCGAACAAGAAATTTCCCAAAATGTTGTCCCACAATGGAAAGTTTGTCGACCTAAAGAGAGAAGGGCAAGCACGCGGGGAGGGTATGATAGCAAGAGAGGCATTGGGAGTCGCACATTGATGAACTTGTCTTCCTGCCTTATGTTTTATATATTTAATGGATATAACAACCATTTCCCTATTGTTTCCCAAACTCGACACTCTATAAAGGACAGACCAAAGGACTCTTTGTTAATATGAAACACGCACAAATAAAGCAAGAAAAATTGTTCTGTTAAAAGTCTACGTGACCACCAATAGACTTGCTACCTAACAATGCCTAACCCTGATGAGCCTTGCCTACTAACTCTGAGGACACATGTTTCAAAGGTTTTCCTGTAACCTCTCTCTCTCTCCTCCATATCATGCCATATATTATAATTTCATCAACGTTTTTGCGTGTGTGTGTGTGTGTGTGTGTGTTGTGAGATGATGACTTCATCGCCTTGTCACAGTTGCGTTAAAACAGGAACATCTTCAAAATGCTATAATTTTATAATTTCGTATCTTTTTTTTAAACGGATATATCCATTATAGTGACTCATTTGTTTTTCAAATTATGAAATACTTCCGTCGAGGTGTTTTCATTGCAACTAATTGACAAATTGCCCTACATCGACGTAAATAAGCATGACGCCTGTCCAGTGATCAGGAGGTCGTAGGTTCGAATCCTGCTCGAGTATGTACGCCCATGACTTTTTTTTTTATCATGGCTACTACTAAAACACTGGTCAATTCAGTGCTTATTTACGTCGATGTAGGGCAATTTGTCAATCTTTTTTTTTTCTTTTTTTTTTTGCTGCTGCTGCTGCTCTTGTTAATGTTTTATTGTTGTAACGGAAAAAACGAGAGCCTTTCAGGGGAAAAGAGAGCTGAAGTTATCTAAGCTTATGATGGTTATATCAATGGGACTAACGGTGATGGTTGTCAATATACACACACATATAAACACACACATACACACACAATGAATTGAAGCTTCTTTTTTCTTTAGATAGGAATATTGTAACTTAATGTATTTCCATAAGCATATTGGGTGTTTTTTGTTTGTGTGTGTGTGTGTGTGTGTGTGTGTGTGTGTGTGTGTGTGTGAGGGGGTCTTTCTACTACATAAATTCCAAGATAAATCGTGGGTAAGTTTATGTGGTCGTATGGATGTATATACCACACATTATTATTTCATGTGACTGTTCAGTCAGAGAAAGGGAACCGTAATGTTTTGAAACTGAAATCATTTCATATCTACGAAAGATCGGTATAGTCGAGTATTCCTACTGACAAGTGCAAAGCAGAATATAGAGGGGTGAAAATAATGTGCTTTCGCTCAGGACATGTCGTTGAGCAGACAGAATCATTCCGCCCCAAATTGATCCACTTTCTCTATTACGAATACTTAACACGAACCTTTCATTGGCAGTCTGATAATCCGTTTCTAAGAGTACTGACGTTAAAGATGTTTACCCGCTGCTGACATTTAGTCGGGTTAACGTAAATGATCTAGGCCGATCCTTAATAACCCCCAAACTGCGACCAAGTCACGTCCCGCCATGTTTACCCAATGTACATAATGTTTTAAGCATATCCTTTTTGAGTGAATTGCATTCTTGACCATTGACAATGTATGCGTGATCGCAACCTTGCTTCACACAATACATGCAGAATGAGCTGACGCCTTGCTTACAATGTGTTACAACTATAGCATTACCGTGATCGGTCATTAGTGTATCATATTATAGATTCATGATGATATTGCCGACACAATATAGATGATGGCTTTGAAAAGTATAGACTGTGTACCCTGCAACCAAGGTTTCAGCTATTGTGTGACGTCATAGTTCGAACTCTTTTATCTATGTTGTATTGGATACAAAGCAAGTATAGGACTTGTAGGCCCTATGTCTCGAGATGTATATTTCTTCTTCTTCTTCTTCTTCTTCTTCTTCTTCTTTTTCTTCTGACTAAGAGTGTCTCCTTCAATAGGCTGAAGATTCTTGCAGACTGTGCTATTTACATTATAATACAGTTTATAACAAATTTGAAGAAAATATGTAGCCACTGTGATCAACCGTTAGACGGTTTCGAAATGATCCCGCAGACGGCACTGAAGCAATTTCTGACGACAGGGAATTCCAGCTCCTTACAGTTCTTGGAAAGAACGAATGGCGATGCGATTCAGTTCTCAAGTATGGTACCTGATAGGAATGTGGTTTTTTTTTTAATGTTTTACGAAGAACTTGAAAGCAATACAAACAATGCTTATCATGCATGCTTATAGAGAATATATCGACACGGATGTGCGGTCGCATGGATGCTGAGACAAACTTCACGCTTTTGTGACTTAAATGATCATGAAGATTAGGCCTATCGTCTGCAGGAGTGACATGGCATAATCTAACGACGGTATTTCCGTATCATAAGTCGGTCTCTCAGAAATGCCACGCCTGGCCAGAGTAGGCCTACCTATTTGCCGCTCTGCACCCCAGCTGCAAAACTTGTGAAGCAGAAAGGAGAAAGAATTCCGGATGCATTGTATTTGTTGTTGTTTGTTTTTACATGGCTGACCTTATCTCGGTCTGCCGCGGTTTGTGAAGTTTTCGTCCCCCATCCTTCAAATTCTTTGTTTGCTTTGTTTTATTTTTCATTTTTTTTTCTTTCATTGAGAATGCAGAACATTTGAAAAAAAATTGTTGTTGACGTGTATTTTTCGCTTTTTTTTTTCTTTCATTGAGAATGCAGAACATTTGAAAAAAAAAATGTTGTTGACGTTGTTTTTTGTTGATTTTGTTTTTGTTTGTTTGTTTGCTTGCTTTGATTGTTTGGTTTTGTTTGGTTTTGTTCTAAGGGTTTTGGGGGTTTTTTTTTTTCCTCTCTGAGGGCAGGTCACTTCCGTAGCGTCTCACGCTCTGGCTGCTCAGTCTCTCCTCGAAACGCCAGTTTCTACTCTTCGCAAGTGAAAAAAAAAAACACTAAAGAAATACGGAAAAAAAATGTCCTTTCATGCAAGAGAGTTGCATTGCTACTTTGTCTCTTTACTCAACTGATTCTTGTTTTGTTTGGTTGGTTTTGATATTTTCCTTCTTTACAGACATGTAGGCTCCTACATGTGCACTTATAGACTGCTTGACGAAACACATTTCTTCCGCCTTAGGGGCGCACTTTTCCTCTTACTACGAATTGCAATGTGAACCAGTGATGCGAGCTCCTATGGACAGGTATAAGCCGCTTACGCATATCATAGCTCCTACATACACGACATTGAATAGAATACTTTTTGTGGCAATTCCCAACAGACGATGTAATAGCCACGTCAGTTTCTGCTACATGATGTTCAAATACACGTATTATATAAAATATTATACCGAATGAGTTACTCAACGTATGCAGTGTGAATGCATGACTATTAATAGACTGGAATTTGAATCTATTGCTTCATGTTAGTTTACCGGATGACCGAACACGAATAATAAGCATCTTTCGTGTTGTTTCCGAATTAGGTTGATTTTTTTCTTTTTTTTTAATAAATAGGCCTACATACCTTTTCACACATCTCTGTATATAAGATGGTTCATTTAGTGGAGCCTATAAGAATAACCTTGGCTCTATTATAACCCTACGGCATCTACATCTACAAGGTTTCTGAAGCAAGTCCACCCAGATACCGATCTAAAATGCTTCACGTCTAAGAAACAGGAACAGGACTATAGAAAAGCACCGAATGCCACGTACCCCTTCAGACCGAGATACCTTTGTAACTCACACGTTTCGCTCGCTTTTAAGACGGCCACCCTTTCTCGTTGTACGACCTACCGGATAGTATAGGAAAGATATGACAAGATTCATACCATATTATGCTCTCAGACCTTATTATGCCCAGATTTAGGGTTGGAACGACATGGCTGTTCAATTTTTGAAGTCTCAGTTCTGCTCCTAAGAAAATCCCCTTTCATCGCTTTCTTCTCTTCTTCCACCTATTTTGCCTCTTGTAATTCTTCTAGACACTCTGTACTCCTTGTCAACGCTTTTCTTCTTCTCCACTGTCCCAATATGCAGTTGCTTTTTCTATTCATATCAATTCAAAGGTTTATTTATTTCCATAAAAATACATGATACAAAGTGTTACATGTGTGTATTCGACTCTCATCCAGTTGGGAAGGACAGATCATTGAACACAATATAGAATATGAAAATAGTCTTTTTTTTTCTTAGTCACTATTTCCGTTTCTGTCATCATCATCATCATCATCATCATCAGCTAAATAGCAGCAGCAACAACAACACCTTTATCTTCATTGTTCAACATGACGACCTTATAATCACTGCGTGATCGCCACTATCCTCACGAACACGATCATTGCTATCATGAGAGATTAACGGGACCACGTTCATTATCATCATTATTACTTTGTGGTATCTTCATCCTTGTATTATCCACGATCACAATTTTTCGGTGATCGCCACTATCCCCATAAGCATAACATTTAACATACATAACGATCATTGCTATCATAAGAGATTAACAGATCCATGTTCATTATCATCATAATTATCTTCATCACCATCGTTTATCCACGATCATAATCTGTTGGGCGATCACTATCTCAATAAACATAGCATTATTTTAACATAACAATCATTGCTATCATAAGAGATTAACGGAACCACGTTCATCATCATTATCATCATCATCTTCATCATCATCACATTTTCATGACAATCGTAATATCCACCACCATCTTCATCTTATTCCAATTCTGATTTTATTTAATTAAAGATAGCGACTACATCATGATCACACCAGACATTATTGATTTTTATTCATTATTGACATTCGTCAGATTGAATAATTCTGCAGAAGACCAGCCAATCGATGTATTGATTTCCTTGGTCGCCCAACATTATCATGGTAATACCACGCAGAAAACAGATGGCAACCATTCTTTCTTTTTGTACCATGGTGTGTGTTAGGTGGGTGTGCGGTATGTGTGTGTTTGCCTTTTCCCTATCGATTAGCGGTTCATGTGTGTGTATGTATACATATACGTGTGTGTGTGCCAGCGTGTGTGAGTGTGTGTGTGTGTGTGTGTGTGTGTGTGCTTGAAGTAATTCTGCTTCACCTTCGCCCACCATCGTCATCGCGCCAAAGGTTGCCAAGCATGCTGTGTGGAGGGCAAAGGCATGGGTTAAAAAAGTCAACACACCATCACCGGAGGCGCCATTCGCCCAAGCGCGGGAAAATCCTCTTCTCACCTGTCAGTCATGATCGTCTGCCGGACGCGCACCCGACTGACTTCTACCATTAGCAACCCATTTGTATACACTGTGTCAACGCAATTTTAATTTGACACTCGTGATAGAGATGGGATTAACCGTTACGGCGTCCAAAGCACGGATGCCGACAGACAAGCATTAACTCATCGTATCCGTTCCACTTGAAAGATAAATCCTCATCATTGAGTTGCAACCAGAGATTGGATTTCATCTTCACTGCTTTAAGCTGCCATCCCACTCCGAATGATTGGAATACTGCCTGCTTTCTGTTTCAAAAAGACTTTCGTAAAGAACAAAAGTCTCTAGCACGAAGATGAATCCGTGCTCATACAGTGTGCTATATAAAATTATCTCCTCAGAAAAAAGGAAAATAATATGATCAGATTCTATGACACACTGCACGCGGGAAGTACTGTGTATGTTTAGACCGCACTGAACGTTGAACCACAATATAATTATTATGTGAGATGCAACTCTCTTAAATGCTCAAGAAACGAGTGAAAATGCTTCCATTCGGAATTCATACGAGTAATTTCATCGCGGAGAATTACATGACTACAATACAGCTGTCATCTAACTACTGAGGTAAGTCCTGTCATGGTATAGCAACTTTGAGTAATGTGAAAGCATGTGAGATATGGGGACAGTATACTTTTTTGTTTTTATGCTTGTTTGTTTGTTTGCGCTTATTCATCTTTCCGAAACAAAAATAGAATATATTGTTGCAAAGAATATGAATCAAACATAACTAGATTAGAAAGAAACAAAAGAAACATTTATGGTTGCATAAATCGTAAAAGGTATAGTTACACATTTTGTTTAAACAAGTTTAGTAAGCAGGAGACCGTAAGAACAAGCATAGATAGTTTGACTGGGCTGGAGGCCTCATGGGGAATTTATGTCAGGTGTATGCCTCTCTGAAAAGTTAGATCTCTGCAATTAGTATGCTGTGTGGGGGGGGGGGAACAAGATGTAAGGTAGTGTTGCAATACAAGGTTGTGACGGGTGAGAAAAGAAGTAAGAAGTGATTCTTGTTTTCGATATTCCTGTATCTTAACTATGGTGAACATTAAGCAGCCTATAGTAATCCTTATGCAATGGCGTTTACAATTACTCTATATAATGCCGTACTTTAGATTCAAACTATACCATCGAGGGTTACAGCTCGTTATTCCGAAGGTTCGTTTTTCCGAATTTCATTATCGGATTAACAAATCTTCGGAATAACGAACCTTCGGAATAACGCCACAAATGTTCGGATTAACGAACCATTTTTCATTTTCGGATTAACGAACCTCTCGGTATAGGGAATTTGTGTGTTTCGGATTAACGAACCTTCGGAATAACGAACAGCACCCATCATCGAGTGCCCCCGCTAGATAACGTATAATCATCAATACGCAATTTGCATGTTTACTACATGAAACTCTTCAGAAATGCCACTTCCCTTTGACTTTGAAAATTTGACTTTGATTGTCGCTATCTCACATTCTTTGCTCACACTATATGTCTTTCTTGCACCAAAATGTTTCATATTTCAGTGATGTCCATCTTCAGTATGGCACGTCGCTAATGTTGTATTTTATATAAACGATGATGTCCGCTTTTACAGTAATATCTTTTGGAGACGCTTTCAGAATCGAATTCAATGAACGAAGTCGTGACATTCGAACATTTTGTAATGGTCAAAGTGTACATCATGGCAGTTGTTAAAGGGGATGGCTAGTAACTGATCAGTAGGAATCGGTGGGAATGCTGAGGGATGATTGTTCCAATCCTTGTGGGATTCATTTAAAAGAGTACATTATATATCTACTATTGTGTGAAAATTATTTGCTTCAGAACGGTCTCATATTCAAGTAATGTGCAGATTAATGCCCCGTCACTGACCAGGCACGCTAACCTGGAAACATTAAACTGCACATTACTTGAATATGAGACCATTCTGAAGCAAATAATTTTTACACAACAATAGATATATAATGTACTCTTAAATGAATCCCACAAGGATTGGAACAATCATCCCCCAGCATTCCCTGGTTCCCACTGATCGGTTACTACTCTTTAAAAAAAAAATCGAGTGAAAATATTCACTCTTAAAGGAGTGAATTAAAAAAAGAGTGAATTCAGAGTGAATTTTGAGTGAAAATGTTAATTTTCACTCATTTTGGAGTGACGTCAAGGATCACTCGAAGATTTTGGAGTGATCCCTGAGGTCACTCTAAAACGAGTGAAAATGAACATTTTCACTCAAAATTCACCCCAATTTCACTCTAAATTCACTCTTTTTTTTGTATTCACTCCTTTAAGAGTGAATATTTTCACTCGATTTTTTTTTAGAGAGTAGCCATCCCCTTTAAGTTTGAGTTGATTGGGAGCACACCACGAATTGTATTATTTGGATATGTTCAATTGTTGATAGCGGAAGATGCAAATGATGGTTGACAAGTGAATGTTCATCTTGCAATGAATGCATTGACAACTACGATTTGATTATTCAATCCCATTTGAGCGGCAACGTAAAGCTGGAGGACGAATCTGTTAACATTGTAATTGTCACAGTTTAATCATTATTGTATTGTATTGGGGGATCACGAATATAATATGTGTAGTGCAGACGAATCACGAGAAGGGGTGGAAATCTCATTATTGAATAAAAAAATTTTAAAAAGAAGCTTTTTCTGGTTTGGGGATGAATGAAATGATATTACTTTTTGATAATGGGCGCATATTTCTCCCAAACAGAAAAATTCATTTCCAATAGGATTATGCATGGCAAACCTTGATGCGCCACGAGCAGGATAAAACTAGAGCTAGCGACTAACATCCCATTGCTTCGAGGTACCAAGTTCGTACCAAATCCGAGTCGAATCTTCGTGTTTTGCTAAGTAAAAAAAAAATACAACCCCCAAACAAAAACAACAACAACAAACAAACAAACAAACTCACACACACACACACACACACAAACTTAAATGCCAGGGGATGCTGAGCCAAATAACTTTCTTTGCCTACTGAATCGATCAGAGACAATGGTTGATCAATGGGTGTAGCTATACGGCTGACAAACGGTATAATATACACTGTAACTTTTACAATCATGTCATAAGAATAATGCTATACATTATGAATGTATAAGCTTGCATGCAGGGGTGGATCCAAGAATTCCGTAAGGGGGGGGGGGGCACAAAGCAGTTTATCTAACACTTCCGGGCTTACTCAATTGTCAAGCAAAAAAAAAAAAAGGGGGGGGGGAAGAATGTCTCAACAGGTATTTTTTCGTTCCACTTCCGCGTTTTATCACCTGACTAGCAAAAAATAAGAAAATAAGCTAAAGCGCAATACAATCGGCTGATAAAATCGGCTTCTAAAACAAAATGAAAGGGGGCTCACGCACCCCTTTAATCTTTTTTTTTCGTTTCATTTCTTTCATCAAAAAAAAAAAAAGAAAAGAAAATCAAATTAAAGGGTGCGCCCCCTCCTGGATACGCTATGTATTTTTGTGCACTCACACAAATACACATGGTTATTATAACATTATAAAGATTAAACACATGTTACACTTGCTGGGCACACGCCATGACGTTCATAAACATTAAACCACTGCCAGGCAAATGGCGTAAAACGTGATAATATATTACCCCACCCCCTTTCCACTTCTGTCGATATTGCATTAGAAGAGAGAGAATATGGCGTGTTCGTGATTGTCGTATTTGCTCACGACTATATTAAGTACTTTACTGAAATGCGCCGACGAAGCATCCAAATGCTGTTCCAGCCCAAGGTATACTTTCACAAGTTGAATCATACCATATTACAGTATAGGCTATAGATGAGAAGCAGAAGCTTCTGCCAATATTGGAAATGTCCTCGGTCATAACTGTGCATGTTCTCGTAAGACGATCGAACCATGATGGACACAAGAAAATGTATTTGATATTTTTCCTCTTTTTTTTTCTTTCTTTTTGTCCGCGTTTGCGAGGCGCGATAAAAAGAAGGGGGGGTGGGGAATCATCGTCTGCAATCGATAGTGCAATAACGCTTGTTATTTCGGTCAGGTCTTCCAATACTCAAGCAAGCATTCGACAGGGAGCGGGTTCTAATGTTTGCTTCTTACGTGCCTACAAACAATGACTGCTCGACATTAAGACAGGATTGCACTCACTGATAAAGCATTGGAGAGAGCGAGCGAAGAGGAGGAAAAGGGAGAACAGAGAGGGAGGGTTGGGGGATGGGTGGGGGAGGGGGAGATGGAGAAATATAAAAGAGGGTGAGAATTGCTTACAACTTGCCAACATAGTGGACACGACACGTATAGAGAAATTACAGAATTTTTGTGTTATCTTATACTCAGCATCATTGTTTCAAACTTTCATATACTAAATTGAAATAATAGTCATATGTTTCTCCGTTTTCCACTTATGGTTAAAGCTTATCGTTTTGACAGGAAAATGATATGTTTATAGAATACCGCTGATCTTTCCTAACCTATAATAATAAATGAAAGCAAATTTCAATATCTTCTTTAGTCAACTGCTCACGCAGAGAATATTGTTTCCATAATCTCATCTTCATGGCTTAAATCCGACAGTCGAACTCAATTTAATTGATTAATTTTCTTGATCTCATGTCAAAAATGATATCCGTGTACATACATTGTGACGCGAACACGATAGTACACTATGAATATCGCAGAGCAGACGTAACAGAATCCATCGTCCAATTTAAAAAAAAAGTTTAAGTGTTCCTGTATATTTGTCATTAACAGGTTATAAACATGATAAATGAATTGCGCGTTTGCACTTATCTGTACAGAGTATGATGTGTGTGTGTGTGTTTGTGTGTTTGTGTCTATAATATGCTTATGAATTGGAATATTTGCTTTGTCTAGCAACCGCGTATTGCGAGAATATGACATAACTGAAAATAAATTATGCGAGCTGTGTGCAGCAATGCTCTGTCTATTTGCCCGGCCATTAGTTCAGCATCTCGGCGACAATTAACCAACGCGCTTAATCAAGATTATTCATGCTATTATAATTTTAATTCTTAATCAATATATGCGTTAACACGGTAAAATGGTGTTTACGCATAAATTGAGGAGAAGGTGGTTAATTTCATTTTTTTTTTTCAATTCTAGACTCTTCTGCTTGCAGTGTCTGATTTGCTTACAACTTTTGAATATATTACCAAACTTGTGGGAATTAGCGATATGGGCTACATTATCGACCAAAATTAATAAACATGCTCCTAACCCATTCTTAACACATCATATAAGTTATGAAGTATAGTACTTTATCACAATTCTGTATCCAGTTTCCGCCCCATTAGCTAAATCTCGTCGAAAGCATTGTCCCAATTGACTCTGCTCGAGACTACTTTAGCTAATTCTCATTCGTATGTACACTCGGACAAAATGTGTTCATGCAATTATTAATGTTTGCTGGAGAGCTTGACAATTGCAATTCGTAGTTATTGGATTTTTTTCTTTATTCTCATAGACTAATTATTCTTCTAAAAAATCTGATTTGCTTGCAGCTTTTCAGCATTCGCCGAGATGTGCTAGTGTGTATGTGTGAGTGTTTGTGTGCACGCGCGCGCCATTTGTGGGTGCATGTGTGTGTGTGTGTGTCTTTCGCATAGATAAAAAGAGTGACGGACTCACGCTGTGTTTTGCCTTCAAAAAGAAAGCTTTCGCTACAGGAAAGCAATTTTCCGCTCACTCAGTAAAAGTGAAAAAAAAAGGTGTACATCATACAGAAATCCTTTGCAAATCACACTAGAAGTATTTCTCTTGATAGAACTGTTAATAACTGGCAAAAGGTCAAGAACAGTATGGCGCCTAATGAGCAATTTTGTTAGAACTATGTCCTGACTGACAAAATTGAAAAAAAAAAATAATAATGAAATAAAAAAAAACAAATACTTCAGGGTGGCTTGTGCTCTGTTTTTCTTAGCAAAAGAACAACAATGTGTTTCCAATTTAATAGATCCCCGGTACGTATAAAGGAACAGATGTGTATATGAATTGCGCTTTTAGTATGATTCAGTCTGAAAGGAGAAGAGGACTCTTTAATTGAGACCTTTTTAAGTGTGCGACATTTAAAATAAAGAGCAGAACTTTGGCATGCGATTACGGTCCATCCGTCTCTCTTAGATGAATTTAAGAAAACGACCGGTTGTTTGTTGTTTGTTTTTTTTTTCTCTCTCTCTCCCTTTTCGAGTCGCTTTTATTTGCGACATGCAAATAACATTTCTTTTTTTAACCCTATAAAGCCCAAGCTATTTTGACCCCTTCCAGGCCCAAGGGGGGGGGGGGCACATTGTGCCCCCCCCTATATAACTTCTTTATTATATAATGTATGACCGTCATATTTGGCACATGGGTAGACAACTCGTACTCTACATGACCCAACATTTGAAATTTCTCAAGGTTATCCACTGAGGGCGCTATTAACCGAAATACAAAGAAATACATAGGAAATATGCTAAAATCGTGTTTTTTCTTTTTATTGCTTTATCCCAAGTATATATGTTTTTATTTCATATCAATCATTTTCATATTTACCACAAAGGAAAAGCAAGTCAACCTTCACTATTTGTTACTGTTGAAATTTCTCAAGGTCAACATGTGGGGGCGCTATTCAATACAATATAAAGAATTATATGAAACCTATGATGTATTGCTTGGAATGGGTACATATATTGGTATCATATTTCATATTTGCAAAATATTGAAATTTTGAGTTTGCAGATTGATAATATGATGAAGAAATGATATTACAGGCAAAGCTTGTGTGAAGATAACACAAAATAAAAGGGTAGTCGTTGGAAAATGCTGTATTTTCGATTATTTCTATTATGTCTATTGTTTGATGCCTATGTCATATAAAAATAAAGGAAATAATAAGAAGACCATTTCATGGTAATTCACAACCATAATAACTTCACACTTTGGTCCTTCAGCAAATTATAGCCAAGAAAACCCTTATTTCATCCATTATTATATTGTTAACTGAAATTTGAACAGAAAATCATGCAAAATCTGACGAACATGGTTGTCAGTTTATGGTTGCCATGGCAACCAGCAATATCGGACATAGCTAAATTATATATCAAAATGTTCGCAATAAGATTTTAGGAAAAGTCACCAAATTTGGTTGAAATCGAGTAAAAGGTGTAGGAGTGGCAAACGAAAATATGGTAGGGGGGGCACAATGTGCCCCCCCCCCCCCCCCCCCTTGGGCTTTATAGGGTTAACAGAATGTCACGGCTTTCCCCCGCTAAACCATCTCCGGTGAGTTTCAGAGGGCAGCACAGTCGGTTTGACTTTGATTAATGTGCACCGAATGCATGAAGTGAATAATTTGCTGTGCAAACATACGAACGCTTCTATCCCTCTTTTTAAACCTATAGATATTCGGTAATTTCCACTGGCGAGCTGTTTGTGTTACAATGTTTCCATGCGGTGATCCTCTATGAGGGTGAACCTTTCCTTTTCCAATGAATCAAATATGCACACATTTCATACAATACCTATGGACATGAAATGAATATGGCACACAAAGGGTTAGTTGATGGCCCAACCCTCTGTAATGTTCTGCGCCTCAAGACCCCGTTTACAGTGCGGGGCCGGGCTCGGCCGCGGCTCGGCCGCGGCCGAGCCTCGCAATTTTGTCCGTTTACACTGCTGGGCTCGGCCGCGCTTTTAATTCAAACCTTTCAATATTTTGTCGTAGTGGCGCTCTGCTTGTAAACAAATGCAATTTGGTATAGCCTGGTTTTCAGACCCTTTGCCAACTGGATTCCGTGGCGACGAAGTCGCCGTTCGGGCAAAGGCCTTTGCCGAAGGAAAAATCCTTTGCAGGACAAAACCACCCTAAACTATACTAGTTTTCCACGTTGAGGGGGTTAATATCGTGAACAGCGAAATGGTAAGGGCAGAGGGTCTGGAAGCCAGACTAAAATTGGCCGCGCATTTGGCCTCAATTGCGCGGCCGAGCCTCGCAATTTTGTCCGTTTACACTGCTGGGCTCGGCCTAGCCTTTAAACAAGGCGACTCGCTCTGCGTATTTACCCCACAAACCTGTTGGCCGGCGAGTGGATGGAGCGAGCCGCCTTTATCCACTCGTTCAGGGATGTGTACGCAGAAAATACACACGGCACCAAGGCAAGCCGCGCGCGCTTGCTAACAAATTTATATTCTTTGACAAATTTGCGTACAAATTTGTTAGCAAGCGCGCGCGGCTTGCCTTGGTGCCGTGTGTATTTTCTGCGTCAAATTTGTACGCAAATTTGTCAAAGAATATAAAGCAACAACAACGACAAAAGTACACATCCCTGAACGAGTGGCTAAAGGCGGCTCGCTCCACTCGCCGGCCAACAGGTTTGTGGGGTAAACGCGCTATACGGGGGCACGCAGAGCGAGTCGCCTTGTTTAAAGGCTAGGCTCGGCCGCGCTTTTGATTCAAACCTTTCAATATTTTGTCGTAGTGGCGCTCTGCTTGTAAACAAATGCAATTGAGTATATGAATATAAAAACGACCCAAGTCCATGGAAGATCATTTCGAGTAAACTAAAAAAAAAACTTCATATCTTTTTTATTTGTCCAATAATATTCTATTTAACTGTGATGGGAAGGCAACATTGTATATACAAATTAGAACATATATCATTATGACAATTAACATTTACATTAATTGTGGAGAGGCCATTTTGTGTGGTGGACTTGGGTCGTTCTTTGATTCATATGGACTTGGGTCGTTCTTTGATTCATATACATGATATTCTGCTATAGAGAGGGAGAAGGATGAGAGAGGGCGCTATTATATGAATGTAAGAATGACCCAAGTCCTTCATTCTTACATTAATATAAGATTTAACTCATTCATTTCAGGCACTTCCGGGGGTAATTAGGATTTATCATTTACACACAAGATGAGTCCATGCATAAGCTACAATTTCCCATGTCAAACTGAAATCGGCCAAAAATTGGACTTGGGTCATTCTTATATTCATATACTCAATTTGGTATTGTCTGGTTTTCAGACCCTTTGCCAAATGAATTCCTTGGCGACGAAGTCGCTGTTCGGGCAAAGGCCTTTGCCGAAGGAAAGAATCCTTTGCAGGACAAAACCACCTTAAACTATACTGGTTTTCGACGTTGAGGGGGTTAATATCCTGAAACGCGAAAGATACAGGCAGAGGGTTTGGAAGCCAGACTAAAATTGGCCGCGCAATTGGCCGCGCATGTATTTGGCCCAGTTTGCATGCGTTTACACTGAGAAAAGGCCGGGCTCGGCCGCGGCCGAGCCGCGGCCGAGACCCCGTTTACAGTGCGAGGCTCGGCCGCGGCTCGGCCGCGGCCGAGTCCAGCCCCGCTTCAGTGTAAACGCGCAAAAGGCCAAATGCGAGGCCAAAATTGGCCTCGCATTTGGCCTCGCTCTGGAGGTGGTCTCGGCCGCGGCCGAGCCGCGGCCGAGCCCGGCCTTTTCTTGGTGTAAACGCAAACTGGGCCAAATGCTCGGCCAATTGCGCGGCCAGTTTTAGTCTGGCTTCCAAGCCCTCTGCCTGTATCTTTCGCTGTTCAGGATATTAACCCCCTCAACGTCGAAAACTAGTATAGTTTAAGGTGGTTTTGTCCTGCAAAGGATTTTTTCCTTCGTCAAAGGCCTTTGCCCGAACGGCGACTTCGTCGCCACGGAATTCAGTTGGCAAAGGGTCTGAAAACCAGACAATACCAAATTGCGTTAATTTACAAGCAGAGCGCCACTACGACCAAATAATGAAAGGTTTGAATCGAAAGCGCGGCCGAGCCCAGCAGTGTAAACGGACAAAATTGTGAGGCTCGGCCGCGCAATTGAGGCCGGTTTCGGCCGCGGCCGAGCCGCGGCCGAGCCCGGCCCCGCACTGTAAACGGGGTCCGAGACCACCTCCAGAGCGAGGCCAATGCGAGGCCAATTTTGGCCTCGCATTTGGCCTTTTGCGCGTTTACACTGAAGCGAGGCTGGGACTCGGCCGCGGCCGAGCCGCGGCCGAGCCTCGCACTGTAAACGGGGTCTAGCTGTATCTCATGCAAAATCAGTCCGATAAGGGAACATCCGGATTATTTTCAAACTTTTACATTTGAACAACTATAAATTAGTTGCTCACTGAGTACAGAGTGTCAGACTTTATAGTGATTGGGATGAGGAATGAGAATGTTTTCAAAATTCATAACAATTTGCAATGAACAAGGATGATGACATGGCAGCTTCACCATAAGAATGCGTGACTTGGCGCTCAAGGAAGCAGAACAAAAGAGGAAGGCATCATGCATGCATAGATTCTACACACTCAGGTGAGCTTATAAGCAAGCGAGCTTATAAGCAAGCGTTATTGTAATGGAATTATAATACGCTGCTACATTTCTGAAATAATTATGTGAGGCTCTGATGTCATCAACACTATTCTGTGTAATTTGTTACAAGGCCGTGTCACACCTTTCCGGGCAAGCCTTGCGTGCGACTTGCGAGGAACAATTTTTACTACGCGGAGGTCCCCGCAGATGACCCGCACATGACAGTACCTAGCACGTATCTCACCCGTAGTTCCCCGGAGGTGCGCATGCAAATCTTTTTACCCGCAACCATGTTTAGGCACTGTCACACCTATCCGGGCAAGCTACGTGGGCTTCGCAGAGGTACACGCAGAACACTAGTAGGAGACCCTTGCCGGCAGCACCTCGCAGGCAACTCCAACGCAGGTACTTCTCAATACGTGTAAGTCGCTCGTAACAGAAAACGAATCTGTTTCACAGCTCTCACGCAAGTCACACGGAATACACGCAAGTAGAAGGTAAGCAGGAAACGTCTAGCAGGCAAGAAACATACGAAACTCGCAAACATTCTTGTCCGTCCGGGAAAATTCTCCTGCGTGCTGGAAAATCCCTCCTCGCGACAAGCCCGCGTAGCTTGCCCGGAAAGGTGTATTGGTGTATTTCAGTGTATTGGTTTCTCTGCTCAAGGACCACAATAGATTCCACGAATCTATACATGGAGCTGTTGATTTATGTAGTACATGATGTGAAATTATGAAAATCGTTTGGAATGCCCCTTTAATGTCAGTATAAATGGTTGTAAGCATTTCGCGTCTCGTTTAAACTGCACCCCTTCCTGAGTTTATTGATATCATGTAAAAGTAACTCTCCATATGATATCAGAGAAGGCTTTGTTTCTTCTTGGACCAAGGATCCCCTTCCCCCCCCCCCCAAAAAAAAAAAAAAAGAAGAAGAAGAAGAAGAAGAAAACGACAAGTTGTGCAGAGGATATCTGACGCCCCCTTCCAAAATTATGTATATCGTATGTTTGTGTCTATCACTTAAGGGTCAGCGTTCCCTCGCCTATAAGATGAGCAAAGAAAAACACCCCCCCCCAAAAAAAAAAAAAAAAAACCAACAACAACAACAACAACAAACAAAAAACCAAAATGAAAGCAAGTACACAATTTGTGATTATGACTGTAAGGGCAGCATTTTCGTTCGTGGGTTATCAATCGCCAACGTGAAAACTTGTAGACGTATCTTTATGGATTACGCAACATCATTTGTCTAAACTCTTACATGATCCGTTATTTTAGTTTCTATGAGAGAATAGTATCCTAGAGTGAAACACTGCTATTTTATCATGGGGGGGGGGGGGGGGGGTGAGCGAGAGATTTCGATGACTACGCTCTGAAGAGCAAAGCCATGAAAATATTGTTCTATGTCATGAAAAGGGTTCTATGCCATGCATAACACACATCATCAGGACCGAGGACTTTAGTTCCCTGCCATGAAATAACAGCAAATCCAGCAGGAGGACGAAATTCTCTAAATCAAGAGCTTCTAATGAGAGACAACATTGCCCAACGTCACAAGACTGGAACATACTAGGTCGAATCAATTTACAAAAAAGGGAACGATAATCAACAGTTCCGTTCGCAAATTTAATCATTACATATCAAAATGTCCTTTCGTGGGAATTGTAATCGAATAAGATAACTGAAAAAGTCAAAGGTGAAATCACTACGGCAAGCTTTATTTATCTATTTATTTTGTATTGGCTCTTAATTGCCATCAGAATGATCATACCATGGGCGTAAATCCCGGGGGGGGGGGGATGGGGGGATATATTCCCCCCCCCCCCCTGAAATGGAGGAGGGGGGATGGCCTGTACAATCATCCCCCCTGAAATTTGAGGAAAAAATGGAGGAAGCAGAAATGTGCTTTTATCAATATTGACATATTTTTATTGAAAGGCCCGCCTTCAGAGAGGTAACAGTGCTGAACAGTATTCCATCTTGTAGGATAATGTATACATAATTTTCTCAAGCGCTCGCTCGCTTCGCTCGCTCGCGAAGAAAGTATTATCGACATTTTCATGGTCCAGACGTTGACAACGTCAAATAGCACAGGCTAACATGTAAACATGCTATGACGCGAGCAACTTGGGACCATCTGCAAATTATGTACGAAAACAAACAAACAAACAATAACTAAAACCATACCGCCATAATTGAACCCCCCTCCATTTCCTGAATTATTCCTGAAACGATGACGACTCTGATACATCTATGGGCATACCCAGGGATGATCAGGGGCGTCGAATCTATCTCGGGGAGGGGGGAGGCAAAGAGGCATTTGCCCCACCCCTGCGGAAGGGTTGGGGCAGTAAAGTCGTTTGTCCCCCAAGCAATTCCCGAGATAACGACAAATCTCGAACTTTCTTTGTGGAAAATTGTCCAAATACCGCCAGAACTATGCACCAGATTTCGTTGAATTGCAATCATAAGCATGCAAAAGCTCCGCTACTGGATCCCTTTCGATAGATTTTGAACACTTTTGAGATTGACGTATTTCCTAGTATTTTATCAAAGAGCGTGCAGCAGATCTTTCACTTACAAAAGCTCCCTCATGTGCAGAGGCGTCGATGGGGGGGGGGGGGGGGTACCCCATAAAAGTATTGGGGACAAACATATCATTTTGCTCCTCGTAGCTCCCGAGATGTGGAAATGTTCTTACTTTTTTGATAGAAAACTGTCTAAATATTTCATCCAAAGATGGCTGAATTTCAATTCTACAAAATAATACAAATCTCCCTCGTGTAAGAGGGGTTAGGCCTACCCCATGCCTCCTACACCCTCCCTGTTCAGCCCTTTCTACTTAATACACTTTAGATTAACATTAATTTTAAAATGTTTCATCTAAAGTGTGCACCAGGTCTGTTACTTCAGTATAGAAAAAAATGCAAAAGTTCCGTGGGTGGAGATATCTATAGATACCAACGGAGGGTTCCCCCCCCCCCCAAAAAAAAAAAAAACCTGATGTTGCTGCCAGTAAATGCCAGCAGTTGCGCCCGTTGCGCCCCTCTTAATTTCCAAAGCGAAAAAATAGCTAGAAAAGGTGTTTTTGGACCGTAAAATGTCAAAATTTCCAAGCTCGCTCGCTCGCATTTAGTCGCAATGCTATTCTCCCGATGTTGCTGAAAGTTTTTGCCCACAGTTGCACCCGGTGCGCCCCCTTAATTTCCAAAGCGAAAATGTATAGCTACAAACGGTAGTTTTTGGACTTTAAATTGTCTAAAATTTAATTTTCAAGCTCGCTCGCTTTGCTCGCTCGCATTTAATCGTTATGCCATTCTCCTGATATTGCTGCCAGTAACTGCCAGCAGTTGCGCCCGGTGCGCCCCCCTTTAATTTCCAAGGCGAAAAAATTAAGCTACAAACGGTAGTTTTGCGACTGTAAAATGTCAAAATTTTCAAGATCGCTCGCTTCGCTCGCTCGCGTAATCGTTATGCTATATATTCTCCTGATGTTGATGCCAGTAATTGCCAGCAGTTGCGCCCGGTGCGCCCCCCCCCCTCTTAATATCCAAAGCGATAAAAAAAAATATAGCTACAAACGGCAGTTTTGGGACTGTAAAATGTCAAAATTTTCAAGCTCGCTCTCATTTAATCGCTATGCTATTCTCCTGATGTTGCTGCCAGTAATCGCCAGCAGTTGGGACCGGCACGCGCCCCCTTTACTTTCCAAAGCGAATAAGTATAGCTACAAACGGCAATTTTGTGGTTTTAGAATGTCCAAATTTTCAAGCTCGTTCGCTTCGCTTCGCTCGCATTTAATCGTTATGCTATTCTCCTGATGTTCCTGCCAGTAACTGGCAGCAGTTACGCTCGTTGCGCCCCCTTAATTTCCAAAGCAAAAGATATAGCTACAAACGGCAGTTTTGGGACTGTAAAATGTCAAAATTTCAAGCTCGCTCGCTCCGCTCGCTCGCATTCAATCGCTATGCTATTCTCCCGATGTTGCTGCCAGTAATCGCCAGTAGTTGGGTCCGGTGCGCCCCCCCCCCCCTTAATTTCCAAGGCGAATAAGTATAGCTACAAACGGCAGTTTTGTGGTTTTAGAATGTCCAAATTTCAAGCTCGTTCGTTTCGCTCGCTCGCATTTAATCGTTATGCTATTCTCCTGATGTTGCTGCCAGTAACTGGCTGCAGTTACGCTCGTTGCGCCCCCCAAAGCAAAAAATAGAGCTACAAACGGCAGTTTTGGGACTGTAAAATGTCAAAATTTCAAGCTCGCTCAATCCCCTCGCTCGCAGTTAATCGTTATGCCATTCTTCTGATGTTGCTGCCAGTAATTGCCAGCAGTTGCGCCCGATGCTTCCCTCCCCTCCTTAATATCCAATGCGAAAAAATATAGTTACAAACGGCAGTTTTTGGACTGTAAATTGTCAAAATTTTCAAGCTCGCTCGCTTCGCTCGCTCGCATTTAATCGTTATGCCAATCTCCTGATGTTGCTGCCGGTAATTGCCAGCAGTTGAGCTCGGTGCGCAACCCCTTTCGAAAGCGAAAAAAATATAGCTACAAACGGCAGTTTTTGTACTGTGAAATGTCAAAATTTTCAACGCTCGCTCGCATTCAATTTTTATGTAATTCTCCTGATGTTGTTCCAAGTAATTTGTTGTTTCACGCCGTCATTCTAAAAAACTTACAAATGTTGTTCAATGACTGCGCTGTGGAATGTATGACATACCGTTATGTATACTGTAGTCCCCATTAAGTTTGCAGACTGACAGCGCACGCACACACGCACACACACACATACACACGCAAGCACGCCGCATTCACACCCTCAAAATTACACGAGGTGCCACTGCCCCCCCCCCCGATGTCTTGACCCATGGTACGCCTGTGTGTGTGTGTGTGTGTGTGTGCGTGTTGAGGAGGGGGGGGGGGGGGGGGGCACCAAGCTTCTCCACCCCACCCCTCCCAAGGCTGCGCCGGTCCAGTTATGGGCTTGTAATCGTGGTGATGGTGACTATCGCCGATCATCCCCCCCCCCCCCACTCCTCAGTACGGATTTACGCCGTTGGATCATACGAGGTCCATTATGTTCAGAAAACAGCAAATAGTCCGATAGCGTGAATTCACAAACCATCGATGCGCTTATATTGATACATTATGTTAAATACGATTTGCCACCAACCAGACAGGTCATCGATTGTGTGTGATCTGCGGATCAAAATCTGCGATAACGATTAATCGCCTCAATTGCCAATAACTCCAAAATAATGTCGCAGATTTCATGCATTATGTATAGACAAATACAATCATCAGTGGTCAGTAGCTGGCCGGAGTAAGATTCTTATCTCGTTCAGCACCAGTGTCCAATTGCCTTATCCCTTCTGTCCCTTACCCTGCCCACCACGGGGCTTAATTGTTTGTCTGTTTGTCTGTTTGTTTGTTTGTTTGTTTGTTTGTTTGTTTGTTTTTATTGTTCCATATTCCACATTTCAACAAATTAATAAACCAAGAACATAACAATACAAAAGCATGGATGAAATGTCAAGTACAGCTTTAAGACAATTTAACACATGAAATACTAAGTATGATGAATCTACTAGAAGCATCTAGAAGCATTGCTTGTAGGGTGTAGATTCCCAGATGCGGATGTGAGATTAATTAGGTGATACGCTATCAGCGTATCACCTATTGTGATTGTCAAAATCTCTCTTTATTTCTTTTTATTCTTCTTTCTTTCTGGACAATTTTGTGTCATCAATATCTCAAGAATGACATTACGGAATAACATGACATTTTCAGGGAACATGTCTCATGACAAAATCTAGCCACAATAAGGTTTTCATGACAGTAACATATCTATGACGTCATCTAGGCGCCATTTTGTGATTTTCGGACCATGTTACATGATCGATCATAACTTCATAACTAAATGTCATTTCTGTATCATTTTCGGTGGACATTAAGTTCAGGTCACGCTCTATCTTACATTTTAATGCTAATCACCTAGGACATCATTACGCGCGCGTACGCGCGCATCAAACTTTTAAAAGGCTCAAAACAACTTTCCAATGGGAAATCTCGAAGTTTCAGACAATTTTAAGCGTTCCGCGCGTAAGCGTCCGTCCGCGCATTTTCGCGCGCAGTGCGCGTAAGCAACATGAAAATGCAATTGTTTTGACAGATTTGGATTCCTGATACATTAAGTAACAATATCCAATGATTTCCGATCAATTTTGACTTATAACAAAGGAATGCGCTGGCGTCAAAGTTGAAATTTCGTGTGCGCGTCTATGTGGAAATATAGCGAAAAACATGTCTTTGTTTATTTCGCCATAGCTCTTTAAAACGCAGGGTGACCCCATGTTTTTATTGCATATTACAAAAGCATATGAATTGGAAATAACATTTCAAGCATCAATATTTCCCGAAATACATTATGACGTCATCATATCATCATCTGAAATAAAAAAAGTGGAATTAATTTTTTTGAGGTACTGTTTCTGACATTCATTTGCTCGTATCTCTGTTGTTTAAGCTCAATATTATCCCAAATTCGGATATGTTGTACTTTGAACATTTGCCTTTCAGGTCCATGTCATGGTTTTGAAATTTGATGACATCATCATACCTTAAATTGTGATTAAAGGTAAAGACGCAAAATCGGACAAGTTTACGTGTATTGTCTATGGGAGGTGATTTTTTTTTAGACCATGCATTGACTTGACAACGTTTAAGCACCTTTATCTCAGCTGATTTTGCTCCATTTCCTCTGAAACTTAAGTATGATGTAGCTCAGACAATAAGCTGCAGTCATCATGCATTTTATATTTTAAAATCTGCTCATGAGGTCGACAATTTTGTAGTTAAAAACTGAAAATGAGAATGCAATCTGTACGGAACGATTGGCGATTGTTGTTTGCAACTGTATATTGGTCGAATCCACGCGGCCACTTGTGGGAAGTTGAATAGCGCCATCTCCGTCAACAGTCACGATGGTATAATTAAAAATTAAAGTTTCGCAAACGATCTTCAGGACAGCCGTGTGGCGTAATCGCTTAGCGCGCTGGGTGTTCATAACGCCATACGGGAAGGCGAGATGTTCGACTCCCGCAGGACTTTTTCCCTTTTTTTCTTTTTTTTTTTTCTTTTCGGCTGTTCAGCTTTACTCGATGTCATTTATCGTATTATTTTATCAAGTATACGTAAGCCGTGAACACGGCTGCTCTATAGGCGGGGGCGGACATCCGGGCATTTTCAACATGGAGCCCTAGTAACCGACCCGGCCGATGAAAACAAATGCGTAGCGACCGTACCTTAGTGCAGCGCTCAGCAATGCATCGCATGCATAATACACGCACGGTACATGCATAATGCACTGCACTGAATGAACGGTATACGCTAGTGTGCAATTATCGGTTATTTTTGCACAGCTTTCTGACATTTTTACTGCAGATTCGTACATCATTTCATCGTTTGTTTCACATCCTCACAATGCCTCGAAGTTGTGTTGTGTTTGGCTGCCATAATCATAGTCTAATGTTGGACAAAAAACGATCTTTCTTTGAACTTCCAAAACGTGATCGCAGTCCAGAAAGAAGGAACCGGTGGTTAGCTGCTATCAGCCGGGAGAATGAAGACGGATCCCACTGGAGTCCAGTGAAGTCAAGGACGATATGCTCTGAATTCAAATTGCTGGAAGTAAATGATAACCGACTACTAACCAGGTGTATTCGTTAGGTACATGTACACATCGGCGAACTGAATGTCTGGCCACGACGTAGGGTCATTGATCCGCGAGTCTGCGGGTACACGGTAGCCCGACCAGACGCTGTTAATACGCTACGCGAATACGTATGTACAGCGGCGACTGGGCTGTGTATAGTTAGGTACACGGTAGGGACAAACTGCAAGGCCGATGGAGGACAGTTTAGTCTCGCTTCAATCGAAAGACATCTTATAATCTATGAAAGCATATTTTAACTGAAACAATGAACTAGATTCAGCGGTAAATAAAAGTGAAATGAACAGCATTAAACGCGACAGTAGTAACACAGCGTGAACTGACAGCTCCACTGTAGATCCACGTAAACTCCCGTTTATGTGTGCTAATGAACGGTCCCATATATTGCAATTCGCGTATTGTATGACACGCTCGTTTGACGGCTATTGTTTTCATCGCACTAAGGGCAGCGAGTTCGTTGCTATGCGGAAGTGACGTCACTCCGCCCCCGCCTATTTCCCTTAATTGTTTTGTGTCGGAGTTTGGAGATTGGGTTTGCTTCATTAATTTTGTCACACTTAATGTTGTAAATTGCCCCTTGTTACAGTGTCCCGCTTGCCACCTTTCGTTTGCTCTTTCCTTTTCTCTTCATTGTTTCTTGTTATATTGTAACAGGATAGGTAGGAACATGTACGTTTAGATTACTGGCAGGAATGGGAGCTGAATTGATTAACTCTAGTCCAGGTGTATGGCGCCTCGCTCATCTCTTTGAAATTCCAGGTTGTTATTGTTTGACCCAATAACGGAGTTGTAGACAGGTTTTATGTTTCTATAGAGGTATCTTGTGCCACATGAGTGGAAGGCATCACTGTTTAGTAGTAGTAATGAACTTTTTCATGTTGTAAATGATATTAAGTTATGAATTTCACATCCAATCTTCGGGACAGCCGTGTGGCTTTATAGTCGCTTAGCCCGCTGCATTGTCATTATGCACTACCTTAGGACGAGATGTTCGAGACCCGCAGGACGCTATTATTTTTTTTCTCTCTCTCTTTCTTTGTTTTTCTTTTGGCAGTTCTGCTTTATTCCGATGTCATTTATCGTATTATCTTATCAAGTATACTACCCTACGAGACACAGTCACTCAAGTTCCATTTTATTTTGTCGGAGGCTGGAGGTTGTATTTGCTTCATTTATCATACGTAATGTTGTAAATTGCCCTTGGTATACAGTGCCCCGCTTGCCACCTTTCGTTTCTCTTTCCTTTTCTCTACGTTTGTTCCTGTTACGCTGCACAAGACAGGTCGGAAAATAATTTACATAACTCAACTGGAGCAGGAATGGCAACTGAATGAATTAACTCTAGGCCAGGTGTATAACGGCGTCTCGCTCATCTCTTTGAAATTCCAGGTTGTTATTGTTTGACCCAATAACGGAATAAGCCACTTCGTAATAAGCTCATGTACACCTTGGTACAAATGACCTTTCTTTTTTCTCAGTTGGTTAGACACTTCACTCGTTTTCAAAGCGGTATAATGCATAAGCTTGCCCGACATAACAATTTGTGGAATTCATGTTCAAACAAAGAATGAGCTTGTGCTTAGTCCAGGTGACCAGAATAGTCCGCCAGTTCACATTTTAGCAGGCATCTAATTTGTTGTTTCGTATGGAATGCAATGACAACCTTTTTCTTTTGATATTGCAAATGCCAGGCTTGCTATCAGGTGGATGTGCTGGCAAGCACTAATCAGATAAGGATCACATGAATAATCATCACATCACAGATGCTCATTTCAGTGAAATAATAAACCAAAATTCCTGTTGGTACAAATGACCTTTCTCTGCTCATGCGCAAAGTGGAATTACGAACTGGTCTATTGTAGACAGGTTTTATGTTGCTATAGAGGTATCTTGTGCCACATGAGTAGAAGGCATCACTGCTCAGTAGTAGTAATGAACTTTTTCATGTCCCTCCATGTCAATTATAGTGTTTTTGAAGGGGTTGTGCGTCTATCTGCCAAAGAAAAGGAAAACCTTATTTTCGCCATGACTGTTTCTCTATACGTAGCCGTAGGTGGTGAGTGTTGTTGGTATCTGAGCAGTGAAGAACAGAGCATCAGGCTAAAATCCCCCTTAGTTATACGCGCTAAGCGTTCAATGTGATATATCTTTATGTATGTAGTCAATCACTGCTAATGTAGTTACAGAATTATGTTATGACACGTTTCACTGAAAGTTTATAAAGCAAAGTTTATGGACAAGGCAAGCAATTGTACATGAATAATACCATTGATTTCAGAGGGTAATTATGTTATACCTAAATGTAAGAGTATCACTGCTTTGGAATTGGTGAGACAATATGCTTGGCACGAGGGCTTCCACCTCTAATAACTGATCCCTTTGAAGATGTGTCGGTCACGGGTGATCGTCATGATTCATCTTTCACGTAGAAGCTTACGTTCCACACTCTTAGTTCGAGAAGACTTACCATCACACTTCAAATTGTGATTAAAGGTAAAGACGCAAAATCGGACAAGTTTACGTGTTTTGTCAATGGGAGGTGATTTTTTTTTTTAACCATGCATTGCCTTCACAACGTTTAAGCACCTTTATCTCAGCTGATTTTGCTTTATTTCCTCTGAATCTATGGTATGTTGTAGCTGAGACAATAAGCTGCAGAAATCATGCATTTTATTTTTGCAAATCTCATCAGGTTGATAATTTTACAGTTTAAAACTGAAAATGAGGATGGAATGTGGACCAGACGATTACTGAATCATCTTTCACATACATAAGTTTACGTTCCACATATTTTCTCGTCGAGACGTATGGCCGAGTGGTTAAAGGCGACGTCTCAGAGACATGAGGTTGCGGGTTCGAACCCCACAAGAGCTCGAAACAAAATACTTATTTTTTTTTTCTACTTTTTTTTCTTCAATGGAGTACTACACCTTCACCTATGCAGAAATCACGTTCTCATGTAACCGCACCTATACGCACACACACACAATATCCCTTTGTTTGGTGTTGGAGACCAAAGCGCTTCGACTGGAAATTTCGACTTGAAAATACAAATGCAAATGTGAAGGTGACCCTTAAAAGATCTTATCGCCATGTTTGATTTCTGTTTTTTTTAACAGTATAAAGACCTATTGGTAAATATTCATTTACATATCCTGTCTGATCGACTTACTTGCCCACGCCGACACACGCATGAAATATTCACATGGTTGCATGACAGAAACAATTTCATCTGAATTATGTGGGACTGTATAAAGAATAGGACTTCACGAATGTGTCTCATGTCCTCTATTTGTCTGTTTATGCTAAAAAAAAAAAAACAACTGCTATAGCATCTAATACATTTTGCTTCACTTGTCACACAAAAGGTTATAAATTGCAGTTGTGCAGTATATATTGCCAGCTCTCGTCTTCTCTTCCCTTTTCGCTACGTTTGTTTTGTTATACTGAAGGTGGGGATTTATGCATTTATATAAATACTTCAACTTGAGTGGGAAAAATAACTGAATTGATTTACTCTAAGCCAGGTGTATACCGTCTCGCTCATCTCTGTGATATTTCATACTGTATTGTTTGACCCAATAACGGAGTTGTAGACAGGCTTTATGTTCCTTTGCAGGTATCTTGCGCCACATGAGTGGAATGCATATGCTGTTTAGTATTAGTGAAGAATTCTTTCATGTCCCTCCGTGCCAATTACAGTGTGTTTAAAGGGGTTGTGTGTCGATCTGCCAAATAAAAGGCAAAGCTGTTATTTAAGTAATGGCTGTTTCTCTATACGCAACCGTAGGTGATGAGTGTTGTTGCCATCTGAGCAGTGAAGAGCAGAGTATCAGGTTATAATCCCCTGAGTTATATGTGCTAAGCGTTCATTTTGATATATCTTTGTTTATCTAGTAGTCACTGCTAATATAGTTACATAGTTATGTTATGACACGTTTCACTGAAAGTTTGTAAAGCAAAGTTTATGGACTATGCAAGCAATGGTAGGCCTACATGATTAATACCATTGATTTTAGAGCGAAATTATAGAATGCCTATATGTCATTGTCTCATTGCTTTGTTGAGACAATATGCTTGACACTCCTTCCACTTCTAACTGTTCCCTTTGAAGATGTGTCGGTCACGGGTGATCGTCATGATTCATCTTACGTTCCACACTCTTGGTTCGAAAAGACTTACCATTTAGTTACGTGGTTAGAAGCTATGTCTCTTTCTTTATTTTAGTTGAGGTAATGCCGCTTTCGTCTAGGTACAAATCATATTGTCATGTAAACAAACACACACTCTCTCTATTTGCCTCTGTTTTGTTTTTGGACGTTTCATTGCTTTTACTGCCGGAAAATTTCACAGGCTTGTAGCTGCAAGGGCTTTCTTTATTTTTCCTTTTTTTCTTAGGCAGTTCAGCTTCACTCCTATGTCATTTGTTTCACTATTTCCTCAAGTATACACATCCCCACGAACACAAACACGCATTTTCCCTTATTTTATATCGGAGGTTAGAGTGTTTCTGTTGCTCGTGGGAATTTTTGTTTATCGCCAAATTACAATTCATTTAGCTAAACATGGATACTCAACCAGCAGAGCCCTTAAAATAAGTCAGCAAGTAGTTACTGGTACAATATAGCACCATATTTCGACCGGGTATAAATCCCATTCTGTAAAGACACGCACTCGCTGTATTTTCCTTTGTTTTGGATTGGATGATTCATTGCTTAATTGCTGGAAAATTTTACAGGCTTGTAGCTTTAAGAGCTCTCCAAACTGATCATATTAATGACAAGTTTTGATATAGCAGTTTTGGTTATGGAAATAAGGGCTAGAGTTCATATTTTTAAAAGACCACTATTAAAGTCAAGACGAGTCAAGACGATCTTTAAAACAGTGTATTGACGTGTTTCAATTTGTTCGTGTTTATATTTGTTCGTCATCGTAGAGATACACTGTACTAAGAAAACCTGTTAATCTACTTGGGCCTACTTGCAAACGCAGACACACGTACAGGACTTTCCATGTGGTTTGCATTGTTACTAACAATATGATCTGAATAATAAAGGTCTAAAAAAATCGACTTTGCTAAAATATTATTGCAGAAATATAACTTAAAGTCGCTATATTTCATTGTTTCGTTGTCAATCACTGGTGACCGATATCTGATAACCCCAAGCGTATCACCTAACTCGTCTTTAAAGTGACGAGTTTCATGTCTCGTTTTTACTTGATATTTACAATTGAAAGGAATGACAATTTGTGAATTGGGGAAATATAAACGTCGAAGAATAAAAAAGAAAAAAGAAAAGACAAAAAAAAAAAAGTCCGCGGCACAAGACTTCTTGAGAGTTGTGTGATCGCCCGAGCGAGGTGCGAGTCAAATATAGTGTACAATAGCAGAGATACCAAATAATATGCACAAAGAAGGTCCAGGAGATAATAAGAAATCGCGAGCGAGGCACATGTTACATGTTGATGCGTCGGTCTCGTGGGCCTTGGTTTTGCTTAGTGTCAAACTCGTGGGCTGTATAACTCGTGGGCTGTTTGACTCATGGACTATGTGACTCGTGGGCTGTTTGATTTGCGGTTGTCGAACTCGTGACATTCACGCGGTTAATGATTAGTTCTGAAGCGGAGGCGCTATTGGATGAGATAAGGAGAGAAAACATCGCACTCTATAGCACTTTGATACCTTGACATATTGAATACAATGTCCTATAAATTATGGAATCTCTCCCCACTTTCCGCAGTACAAGCTGTGATGTAAGGTTTCAATGTAAAAATCATTATCCTGTCGACATGTTTCCCCTTTATTTCCCCATAAAGGATGCATTCCTTGATTGGGCGACATGCATGATTCATTAAATCGTAATGGACAACTATAGTGAGAGGCTTAGCAGGTACAGCCCTTTATTGCCTGTCCCATACAATGTATTGCCATACATTATGCACATTGTTCTTTTCTTTTTCATCTTTGCACTCTGTGTGGTACTGGTTTCCCCATTAGCAGTACAATACTATACGCTCAGTCGGGTAGTGTCTGGTAGAGTATTTCTCCCCCGGTCAAACGGAGTACCGATTAAGCGGAAAGTACTGTACATCGTCATGGTGTCATCTATTCCACTGATTCGCAGTCAATTATATACCCCACTTCCGCATCAACATTTCATATCAAGGCAATGGCAACGATGCTGTATTCAGCGTTCTAAATTCTTCTAAAGAAGGGGTGACTCGGTGGGACGAATTGATTCAGGCTTATTAGATTTTTGTTGTTGTTGTTTGTATTTATGTGGTCTCTGAATCATCCCTTATATACTCAAGTACTAATCATTTCTGTCATTACAACTTCATCGGCTGTACGTAGGGAACGGAGCTGGGTACCAGGTAACTCACCCCTGATTCCCCTCCCCTTTCCCCACCATTCTTTTTCGCCTTTTAGAAAGTCACGAAAAAGAACAATAGAGGATAATATTAAATCTGAACGCAGATTAACAAACCCAAGATTTCTCCTCTCCTACTCCGCAATGGGACACAACAAGGCAATTAAAAAAAAACCCAAAACATATATACAACAAAACAAAGCATGACAAGACCTCTCCCGAATTTTAAGAATCACTATTGTGTGGTATCGTAACGGGATAACTCTGCAATGTAACTTGAATATGTGAGCCTCCTATATCATCATCCTTATTAAGTGTCTTTTGCTTTATTTGTATTATTGGTTTATGTGCTCAAGGACCTCAAAGATTCCACTATTATGTAAATGACACTTTTTTTAAGATTTATGTACTGCATGATGTGAAATTATTCAAACTGTATGGAATCCCCTTTAACAGTGTGTGTTTTTGTTGTTGTTTTCTCATTTTGGTTTTTATACTAGAACATCGACAGCGTCAACTCCCCCTCCCCTCGCTAGCACACTATAATATGTCGTGTCACCAGTTTATCTATGACCGTACCAACCTCGAGGTGCCTTAAAGGGATGATACAGTATTGGTGGAGATGAGAATTGGGCTTTTAATTTTTTGCAAGATACCAAGAAAACACTTATGATATAGTACAGAGCATACCATTTTAAGAGGAATTCAAATTTTATTTGATGAAAATCGGGTTTGGAATGACTGAAACATCCAAAAACAAAGTAAAACAAAGCGATCGTAACAAAGTGTGGGTCCCACACTTTACTAGAATCGCTCTTTTTCTGGATATCTCAGCCATTTCAAAACCAGTATTTTCATCAAATAAACGTTGAATTCCTCATAGAATTATATGCTCTTTCATGTTTCATAAGAGGTTTCTCATTTCCTCACCAAAAATGTTAGAAACCTGATATTAGGTCTCAACAAAAACTAAACGATCCCTTTAACCACCAGTGTACACACAATGAGGTTAAAAAAAATTAATTTCATTTTGAATCTGAGTTACATGACAGAAGCAAGCAATAATGTTATTGAGAGCGAACATTTCCTTATAATGCCTCTATACCGTATGGTATGATTTACCTCAGAATTAAAGACCAATTACCGATATTGATAAATTCACGTCTACTTCGAAAGCGCATTTTTTTTTTCTACCATGGTCTGAAATAAGCCTGAAATGGGCTTTCATTTGTACAGCGTGAAATAGGCGTTTTACGTATCAACCACCAGTTCGGTGGTATCAACATGCGTTTGTAACTGGACGCCTCTTGGTGTATCTGTCAATCGTATTTACGCAGAGCAAAATTGCATAAACCATGGTTTAAAGTTAAACCACCTTTGTGAATTCACGAAAAAGTGGTAGGATAGGACGAGGGTCAGGATTCTTGAACAGCCTGAACTAATTGGATGGTAATCTCGTGAGGAGTTGGCAATCAAAAACCGGTAAATTGAAGCTCCAAACCTCAACATCAATCCCAACTTTGGCCACATAAAACCTGTTCGAGAAAAGGCCAGACTGGCTGACGTGTTTTCAGAAAAGTTCGACCAAAAGTTCTTGTTGTTAATGTCACTTCATGTTAAGCCTTAATGATCTTAAGACCTATGTGGGCCTAATGATTCAATTGTTGGTTTTGTTATGAAACGCGCCATAAAGGACAGAAGAGAATAATGTCATCTTTGTCTAGTCATTGGTAGATGGAGCATAAAACAAACAGCAAAATAAAAATAACCTTCTGAACGTCGCTAACATCATTATAATGCATGACGAGTTCAGGAATACCATTATGAGAGATTGACAAGACTAGGGACCATGACGACAAACGTAGCAACTAGCAATCATCACAAACGCGGAAAACGTATTACAACGATCATTACAAAAGATCTATTAATGAAGTTCTATTCTGGAAGCTAATTGCTTCGCTGATTGGATTATCTGTCATGGTAACCTGACATGACAGCTGATTGGATAATTAGATGGACAGGTGCGCTTACATCTGTATCTTGATTTTTTTCTCTCTCTCCATCCTTTGTTCTTTTGATGGACAGCGAAAGGGTAGAGACATGTACCAATTTAAACTTAATTGACATGGTGAAACTTCTGAAATGATTGAGTTTCAGAAGCAGTTATAATTGGACAGAAAGGACATTTCCTAAGATATATATATGAAGAGTTTGTTCGCAAAAACCGATAAGTCTATTATTGCAGATTTTGAAGTATGGTCTCTGTCATAAAGTACAAAATAATACCTTTTAAATGATATATTGTTCACTACATATAAAGGTATATTTTTGAGGTTATGGTCAAAAGAAGCAAACATTTTCTTATTATTCTCTTTATTTTTCTTGACCTTTAATCGCAAATATCTCCATTTGGCAAGTATGGACTTATCGGTTTTTGCGAACAAACTCTTCATATATATATATATATATATATATATATATATATATATATATATATATAATCAATATATATATATATATATTATATAATATTACATCATATTATATTATGTTACATTGTATCATATTGTGTTATATTATATTATATCATATCATAATACAAAATTATATTGCATTTCATTACATAATATAATGTTATTGTACCATATAATTCTGCATAATGTTACAAGTTTTGACAAATACGCCAAAGCAATGTTGTGTACAAATCGTCAACTACGCGGCAATGGTAGGCGATGTCAGAACATCACACTTTCAAATGTACACTCTCCATACAGGAAACAGTTGACCAATTTAATTGCTCAGTGCAAATCAAAGTAGTTTAAACGACGCTGCATTCACGTCAAGATCATTTCCAGTATAATGTGTGCATATAAGCACTCACTCGGCATGAAATTCAGGCTAACTTTCCCTCATGAGGAGAAAAACAGACTAACTTCCCTGTCCTGAGGACAAATGTATGTTCGTCTTTAATGTGTGGGGCAGCAAGTTGTATACTTGTTTGCCGTGAAGGCTTCCACAATGTGCCTGCCCGTCGTGTTCAATTGCATACGGAGGCATAACCTTGCTTAAAACGAAAAACAGACAAATTATGGGTTATTGCTTTATTGTGAGGCCTGGCTACATGTTGTGTTCCCCCCCCCCCCCCTCTCTCTCTCTCTCTCCCTCTCTTCTTTCTTTTTTTCTCTATAATACTCCTCCTTCTTCTCCTTCTCCTCCTCCTCCTCTTCCTTCTTCTACTACTACTACTGCTACTACTTCTTCTTCTTTTCTTCTTCTTCTTCTTCTTCTTCTTCTTCTTTTCTTCTTCTTCTTCTTCTTCTTCTTCTTCTTCTTTTCTTCTTCTTCTTCTTCTTCTTCTTCTTCTTCTTTTCTTCTTCTTCTTCTTCTTCTTTTTCTTCTTCTTCTTCTTCTTCTCATCCTCCTCCTCATCCTCCTCCCTCTTCTCCCCCTCCTCCTCCTTCTCCTGACTATTCCACCACCCGTACGACATATCATATAACAGTGTCCGGGAGGGGGCCCTGTGCTATGATGCCCAAAAATCAAGATACGGTTGCCCATGACTATCGAAATGCGCCTTTCAGTCAGATGCTTGTTTTGTTGTTGTTGTTGTTGTTGTTGTTTTTTTTTTAAGAAACCCGCGCGAGATATTTTCTTTCTGTCTTCTTTTTTCTTTTCCTCCTATTTCTTCTCTTTTGATGTCCTCCTCCTTTTATACAAATACAGCGCATGATCAATCGATCCGCTGAATTATATGTATCTTTAGATTCAAGCAGGATTCTTTATTCCTAGTACTGCCTAGGTCATTTTTTTTCATATTCTGTATGTATCCCTGTGGTATGATGGTCACATGATTTCTGTTTCCTTCTTTGCAGGTGAAATGAATCTCGCAAGCTGTTTTACTGCTAGAATGGAAATACCAATTCGAGGTTGAGCTTTCAGGTCAGTTGCCATGGACGTGGTCACCCCGACGTGTGCCAGGTGTGGTCTCCTCGACCAGGAACAGGAGGGTACCGGCGATTCGTGCTCGCCCTCGCTGCCGTTCTCACTGCTCTTCGTCGTCTGCGGCCTGGTGACCATCTTCTCCAACGTCGTCAACCTTCTCGCTCTCAATTTCGCGCAGCATTGCTTCAGCGAAAACACACGGCTGTGCTTCCAGGCCGTAGCCGTCATCGATTTTTTCGTCGGTCTCTTCTGCTGCACCTTCCACTCCATACGCTTCTCCGGGCTGTCGATCGCAACCACGAGGGCTTTTTCGATCACGGGCGTCATATTCTGCTCGACACTCTTTAACCAGTCCGTTATGATTCTCGCCTGCGTCAGCGTCGACCGCTACCTTGCCATCACCCGGCCGCTCCGCTACCACACCATCGTCACTCGGCGGCGGATGATCGCGCTCATTCTGTGCGGGGTGCTGATTGGCACGATCAACTCGGCTTCGAGTCTGGCGCATAAGATCCTGGCAAACGTGAAGGATCTGAAGTTTGCCTCAGTCGAAATCGCCCACAATCCCGTACTCATTGTCTATTTCGCACTTATCGTGATCTCGGCCGGAGTAACGACATTTTGCAACATCGTACTGGTGAAATTGGCGCGTAGACACCGTAGGCGCATTTTCGCGCAGACGGCAGCGCACGGGAAGACGTCGAACGCCTTGCCACCAGTTCAGCAACCGCGCAGCAATAAAGACGTGCGCACGGTGCTCGCCGTGACGGGCGCGTTCTATGTCACGTGGGGTGCGCAGGTGTCGGTTAACTTCGTCAGCGCTGTTACAGGCGTAGAGATACATTGCATTGTCCGCAACGTTCTGCTCATTCTCGTCATCAGCAATAGTTTCTGGAACGCGCTCATCTATCTTCTCATTAACTCAACATTTCGCCGGACGGTCATTCTCATGTTCACCCGTGGACGGACGATGTTGCCGAACCGGACAGCGTCCTTTGCCTTACCCGTTGTTACAGAGAGCTAAAGCTGCCTTTTAATACTCTGTGAGACCTACTTTGTGTGGTATAGAGTTTATCAGTTTAGTGCAACAAAGAGTTTTGCTCTCTATCCGATGGGGAGATTCTGCTCTTCTCACGGATAAAGAAATGAAAAACGCGAGAATGAGAGAGAGTCGAAAAAGACAGAAAGACGGCAAGGAAACCAGAGAGGGTTGAGAAAAGAGATTGATTAAGAACTCCGGCTGCTTTTCAGACTTTTATATTTGAACAACTATAAATTGGTTAAAATGGGTATGGAGTTTCAGAATTTATAGTGATAGTTATAAGTAATAAGAGTGTTTTCAAAATTCATTAAACAAAAATTACCATAAACAAGGATGACGACATGATTGCAGCCTCACCATCTTGATAGGCAAGCCTGAGTGGGGGCTGAAGGAAGCAGAGCAAAAGAAGAAAGGCGACCTTGTTAAAAGGAAACCAAAACCCAAAGAGCAATGTGGATTGAGTGAAAGCAGCAACATTAGAAAGAACACATCACTTAAAGTTTGAGCAAAATCGGATAATCGATGCAATTTCTGTGAAATTTTTGGTGTTGGAACCACTGGACAAGGAGACTACATGCAAGAGTTTATGACGTGTGGATAACAATAATAATTGATATTATAAAGAAAATGTAACAAAAATTCAATGTGCTTTCACTTTTCCAACGTAATGAAAGAGCACTTGACTAACCGCTTTCAGAAAGCAGGGGGGAATAATTACTACCCTTAACATACATGACATAAATATGTCAGTATCAAGTTGATGGAATTTGTATTTTTTTCTGAAAATGAATTTTTATGGAATTCTCTTTAAATTTTCTTCTTACTGTTGTACACAGATGACGTCATGAATTCTAGCAGTCTCCTTATCCAGTGATTACAACACCAAAATTTTAACAATTAATAACTTTAGCATCGATCGTCTGATTTTCCTGAAACTGTCACTGATGTGTTCTATTAATGTTGTACTGTAATGTTCTACTAATTCTGCTTTCACTCAATCCACACTGCTCTTCGGGTTTTGGTTTCATTTGAAGAAATCTAATGGACATTACTTTGAGGCAAATTGAGGGTTTAAAGTGTAATCAAGCTCATGGTTTAACAAAAATGTGTGCGATGATTTTTGAAGGAAGGCGTTTGCATGGTGTAGTACATAGGATATACTCGGTTTGCGGTTCACCATGTGTAGTCCTTAGAAGGACTGTTGGAATGACAGGAGAAAAGAAAAGAAGAGGGAAAGTCGGATAAGAGGTAAGAATTGAGTGAGAGTATTCTTTCTGGAGTGTGTGTAGTCCTGAAAAGGACTGTGAACCGAAGAGATAGAAGAGTTTAAGAAAGGACTCAAGTTTCGGACAGTTGACTGTCCGTCATCATGAGTCTAAAATGTGTTTTTTTTTTCTATTTCTTTTTATTCAAGTATTCACGTCTACATCTATCGTCTTTATTGCATCACCAGTTTCTTTTTACTCACGAATAATTTGAGAAATAAAAAACGTTGGGATCCACCTGCCATATTGTGAACAGGGCCCCATGGAAGACCAGAAGTGACTATCATTGCCACTACTGAAAATGGGCTACCCTCCGTATGTATTTTTCTTTTCTGGACATTTATGTATGAAATTTTATGTTGATTTTTCCTACGGATATAAAACAAACAAACAAACAATTGTCAACAGATGGCGCTATAAAAAACAGCAATGGTAGTGGGACTTTGCGTTTTTACATCAATTATAGTTTTTCACAAACACATGCAGAAACACATGCAAGAACGTAGATAGCAAATTATATATAAAGTAACATAGTTATGGAATTTCAGCATTGCATGTTTCATTGACTACTAGTAGTAATATCTGTGGCAACCGCACAGTCACGCACACCGGATACTAAAGGTATTGTTTTCCATCGGGAGCAGTGATTTAAAAAAGATAATCTTCGAGTTGTCATATTTTTGCATACATAATGTAAGTGTATGTCATTGTATCACAAAACATCCTACCATAAGAATTTTGCAGTAAAGCCTAAAATGTTAGGAGATATCACTATTTTTCTCAATAAACTGTAACTGTGGACGGTCTAGTCCAGAAACAATTTATTGTTCACATTTTGTATATTTACCAATACTTAGCACTGACTAAATATTGATGAACAGTTTTACTTCGGTTGTTTCTATCCGTACCTCACAACTTTAATGTCGATTCCTGGCTATTTGTGTTTCCGCAGAAACATTATTGAAACCATGGTTTTGTGTTTGTGTGTGCCAACTATTTGGCAACTGCAAGCTTCTTCCCTCTTAAAATGACTGTTTGCCATCAACGATAAAGCTACAGCTCTTCTGTTATTTCAGAAGCAAGACTACAACAACTTTATAAAAGAGATCCTTCTTATTTTTATTGTTTTTTATGTCTTAGACCCCGTTTACAGTCAGTCATATTGGCGCTCTAAATCTTGCATAATGTAAACATTTGGTTTCTACGCTCTTCTCCTCCCCTCCCCAGCGATCTGTATAGTGTTTGGCCGCGCATTGGGCCCGCTTGCGTTAACATCAACTGAAGGCCGGCCTCGCTTTTGGTGTAGGCATTTTGATTTTCGTGCGTTTATTTACATCAAAATGAAGGGCGATCTCGGGCCGGTCCAATGCCGGCATTTTGCTCACTGTAAACCTAGTCAAAGAGGGAAATGTAATGAACACTACGTGATTACATTACATTGAAATCTTCCAGTTTGACTATGAGGATAGGCCTATATCGCCTCATCTGGAAAATCCTGAAAACTTTAAGATGTCGTAACTTACTTATTTTTCAAGAGGGTGCTGGTGATTGATGTGATGAATGCCGCTATCTTCCTTTACGAAAGATTGACGACGTAAAACTTTAAACAGCAATCTGTCGACCAGCGTATCTGTTACATAATCTAAATCTAGTCATAATCTACATGCAGTTTCCGCGGCTAGCAAGTAAACTTGTCTTTGAAGGATCCGTATAAATGTACTGGGCGGGACCAGCCAAGATGAACACAGGGTTCTATGCCAAATCAATAGACAAAACTGAGATGGACATTTAGTATTTCGCTTATTTTTTACATAGGCCCTACTTATTATACGAATCAATTCTAATCGGGCGTTCGGAAAGTACATTATGACAGATGCGTATTAAAATGTGTGGATCCAGTGCTGTAAAGGGAGTCTGGCATCTGTGTCTGGACAACTGCTAAATTGGACGCCATGTCGTTGCCCAGCAAACCAAATAAGGGGCAGTAAACAGGGTAGTAAACAATGGGCACCTTATTTTTTAGCGCTCTTGGTAACGAAATGGCTCCACGAACATCACGGGACCAGTTTGGACCAATCACAGGCTTCAAAACTCACAAGCTGAAAACCGAGTTAGTTGTTGGTGTTTAAAGGCGCTTCAGTCAATATTGAATATTTACGCCCGAGTTGGCCACACTCTTTTTTATACGCCACTGTGTGGGTCCATGCAACAGCACCCTCTTGAGTCTTATATATTTTCTCCCTTTAATCCTCTCGCATCTGGAATTATTGTAATGTCAACCTGTCAACTCATTGTATGAGGTAGTAAATATTTCTTTTAGGGCCTACTATTTTGAATGGGTTAAAGTTTGGTTTGATAGATTGCATAAAAGGGTTGGATTAAAGGGATGATATAGTTTTGGTTGCGATGGATATTCAGCTTTTACTTTTTTTTTTTTTTTTTTTGGCAAGATAATCCAAAACAACTTATGAAATATGAAAGAGCGTACAATCATTTTAAGAGGAATTAAAAGTTTATTTTTCATCAAATAAACAGTGATTTCCTCTTAGAATTTCATGCTCTTCCATATTTCATAAGAGATTTCTCATTATCTCACACACAAAAAAAAGTTGGAGACCTGCAGCCGGCCACCTCAATCAAAACTATACCATACCTTTAAGTGCTATGGATTAATCGGGATATCCTTTCTCACTCGAAAGAAAAGCTCAAGTTAGGATACCAGCCTATCTTCTCACTAAACTCAAACATAAGACAAATGTGTGAGACCACGAGCATTTCACATTTCCCACATAGACGTTTAATATGCATTCAAAAAATCAAGCGTGGAAAGTGGTGCAAGTCGAGAATAACATTCTTCATATCCTTTATGTCACGAGTCTGTGTGCCTACTTACGTGCACTTACGGTGAGTTACATCAAATATTACGCAATGCATCTAAGAGACGTCTCTTGCATTGTTCACCGAAATCGTGTCCAGACAATAAATGATATACAAAATAACGTGGGGTTCGTTCAAATATCGTACAAGTACACTTTGACAGATTACATCACAAAATTGTTGCAATATCATGAGACATCCAAAAATATATTTCCCTTCCCTCACATCTCCAAAAACATGTACATGTATTGACAGACCATTTGCTCATGAAAACAGCTGGACTGAACAACCACTTTATCCACGTCAGTATAAAACAGGCACGTACACACACAAACACACATACACAAATGCAGCATGACATGAGCTTACGTCGGTACACATTCTTCTTGGATCAGCAGGGTTCCCTCTACACATACATTATTTCGAATGAAAGCAGTTATCTTCTTCATCTTTTACCTTGATGGCAGTTAGTAATATACAACAGGACATCTAGGAACCTGCAATTTCCATCAAATCGATATTTCAATTAATACCACAATTCTTACAAGGAGACCATTAATCATTTACACGACATCTGAGAAGACAAGAAAAATACCAAGTTTATATAAAAGCTGATCACATTTAGTTACCATTTTGCACAACTCCCACATTTTTAACTAAAGTAAAATAATAACACTCCCGAAGACTAAAAAACAAAAATCGGGGAGAAGGGTGATAGACTGTAGATCAGGGGCAGATGATCATTGAGATTCCTCCCTCATATTTTCATCCCACTCTACTCCATATTCTATCAAAGTATGCGGAAGTTGTTATCGTTGATTGTGTATGGTTGTCCTCCAGTTCTTCCCAACTTTTTTTTTTTTAATCACAGAGAAAATGCATATTTCATATCACAAAGCAATTGTTGGCAGTAATTACATTGCCCAAGCCATTGCTATGACCATAATCATTACATATCACTGTTATCATGACCACCAGTACTACTGATACATTACAGTGGACTCCCGTTATTACGAAGTCCTCGGGACTGGCAATTTTCTTTTTTTATATCGAAATTTCATTACAACCGAATGAATAAACAATAAAAACACATAGAGTTGATAATGTTGTGGTCCCAAATTTTACTTCATTGTGACCGGAATTTTGTTCTAACTGTGTTCATTACAACGGGAGTGCACTGTATTCACATATCATCATTACTAAATATAAATTGATTACAGTGTTAGTATATCATCAATTCCACACTGTTTCCATTATCACCATGCATTCTTTGCCAAGATTAATTAATTCTTGCCTCGCCAACAGTTCATATTATTATATTATAATGGACATTCTACCCATACAGCTGCCACTGGCCATGACAGTGTTAAAAAGAAAATAACTCTTGTATTGGTCAGTGGAAGAAGTGTGGGGAGAAACTTCCACAAACTGTCTGGCAAGTACAAAGTTTTGCCCATGATATCTTTCACTTCATTATAATAATTCACTTCTTAATTCATTTCTTTCTTCTGGTATTATACACTTTCACTTGATAGCAAAGGCAGTACCAAATGTATTCACATTCATAATCAGATATATAAAATTATTATCATTGAATGTCTATGGACAATGGGACAGACAATGCTATAACATACTGCTTGCTACAGCGGGCTAATAAAAGTATCACCGAACATACCTCTTCCCGACTCACTTATCAAAATCCTCAATTCATTAGAATACTCTAATACATGGCAAGTCAACAATAAGGTTTCCACTCTTGCGTTGTGATATTAGTAACACTTATTCTTAATGAGGTCCATAATAGTGTCTGCAAGTGTCTGCACAACAGAAAATGGGCAATTACACATCATGTGCCTCTCAAACACTTGTTAAATAACTGATTAAAACTAGAAGTAGAAGCACGACTGGACAACAATTCTCATAAGTGTTTGCATACTTTGATGTCCATTCATTAAGAAGCTGTGTGTCGTGATGCAGGGGTGCCAAGATTTACAGTGTACATACCGGTACCAAAACCACAGAGGTCCCAAAAGGACAATCTGGGAGGTACTTGTGGGGGGAGAAATGACACCATAACTATTTTGTTGTAAAGACATGACAAGATACATTTTTATTGTTCAGGATGCCTCCTGTAGAATCAGGGGGACCAGGAAGCACTGGTCATGTGGCATCATCCTTCCTCCCCCTTGACCCCTGCAACATCATGATGGACAATAGCCGGGGGGCCACGCAACAGGGCCCCATTTCATAAAAAGTTGATATGATAGCTCACTCTTGCTGGAATGGCAATTGTCATAGTAACGACAAGAATCCAGCTTCCTGATTGGCTGTTGCTATTGGAAGTTGCCATTCCAGCAAGAGTTGCCATTCCAGCAAGAGTTGCCATTCCAGCAAGAGTTGCCATCCTAAAATCTTTTATGAAATGGGGCCCAGGAGTGCAAGTTAATAGGTAAATATTGCCATCATGGATTGAGATTACAGATTTCTAGAGAAAAGGTCTTGAAAGGTTTATTCCAAAAGTGAGGTGTTTTTATTTCCTCCATCATTGCTGCATATTGTAGGTATCTTGACAGTATGTATGATACAAAAGTTATAACATGTTGAATTTATGGCAGAATGTACAAGGACATAAGAAAAGATTAAAACAGCCGCAAGTTGGGCAAGGATTTGAAAGTGAGTGGAATTGCAGAATTGTATGAAAATGAAGTGAAAACCATTTTTAAATTTCAGATTTAAAAGGCATTTTACTCGCACAATACAAGCTTGCAAAAACTGTGCCTACACTTTACAAAAATTTATATATTTGGCTACTCTGTGCATAAAATCTATATCTATATGTTTATCTCTTCTCGTGAAGCTTATAGATTTCAGACATCTTAATTCAAGATAAAGTCTTTCTCTCAAGTACTGCTTTCCAAAACACACAGAAAATTTTTGAGCCGCCTTGTTTATTTCAGAATACCGTATGTAAACTTTCAAGTCTCTTTGTTACACAAAACATACATTCACTCTAAAAATTACATTTCACTCATAAGGCAATATATGAACCACAAATATCATTTCAGATGCACAAAAATAACAAAAGCAAGTGTATGAATTCTTTAGGGAGAAATCAAAACATCTACCAACCAAGCAAGAAGTTCCATTTGATCTTAAATTTCACCCTAACCACGATGAAAGGGCTAGCTAAGCCTCAACATATCTCAAACAATACATCCAAGAATCGACATGAAAAGGCAAACATTTAGATTGTTTCCAAAGTATCTCTTTAGAAACAATCTATCAAATGAAATTTGTAAGACTGCCACTGCTGATAAACATTTTGAACAAACAAACATTCTGAACAAATATAGCCTGGCGGCAGTGTCGCTGCCTGGAAAGCATCAGATGACAGGCTTGATTCCCACTGGCTTCTCTGTTCTAACGTGTTTGTCAAAAAATGTAGATTGGCAGTTGCGATCTTACAAATGTCATTTGTACAGAGGGCAGACAAATTGAAGAAAATTAACACACCATATCTTCACCCCTCTGCTTGGTAATCTCTTAATCCTTTCTTTCATTCGTCTATTTGTTACAGGTTAAAGGTTTGTGCAAGATGTTTTTTGAGAAATTAAAAAAGATCCTTTCACAAAAAAACTAAAATCAACATCACTCAATGCATAACAGATTGTGTCCCATTAACAAAAAACCACAACAAACAAACAAACAAAAAACAAAAAACGCCAAGAGAAACACTGATGACATAAGCTTTTGTGTACACATCCTCATATCACACGTCGTGGTCAAAAAATTGCCATACCAAGCAACAGAGACCCAACCAATGAACCTCCACTGGATGACATTTGGCACTGTGAAACAGAACGCCATCAAAACGCAAATGGAAAACTCATCAACGGTGCAATGATTATGAATTCGGATATCGCCAGACATAATATGTGTACTGTGTATGATATATGTACATCTATATATGTTTAAGTGTATGTCTCTCATTGATCAGTCATGTGATAAAAAACAAACAAACAATGACTTGTACACAGTGCAGTCTCTGTAACTATGAAGATAAGTTCATTCTGCGTGGCACATGTATATTAGATTTAAAGGTACTAGCCCACATTTGCAAACCCACGAAAATCAAACTGCATAAAACAGGTCCAATATGACTTCAAGTACAAGTTATAACAGTAACATACCTCACCTGTCGCTCTTTGTCTATACCATTCGATAAAAGAGAGAGAATCGTTTTAAAATCAATTTTCAAACTGGTTCAACCTGACCCATAATCGAATTACGAGCGCGGGCTACAGCTACGTACATTGGACATGTAACACGTACGTTGACCGGAGCTAGCGAGCGTTATACGCATGCATACGGATTACGGTGCATTTTCATTTATTTTTATGAAAGTAATGGACTAATTGGAACGAAATTTTGCACAGGTGTAACTGCAATCATACCCAAACTCCATGCTAACTATGAGACCAATTGCTGCAGGTTTACAAATGTGGGCTAATACCTTTAAAATGTAAATTTAAGACAACCCACGCATTTTTCCCTCACCCTCATCAATTCTTCGCATCTCGCTGGACCCAATACTGCCGGCATCATATTAGGGGCCAAGACAATCTCACATGCGTCATTTGGGGGGAAATCAGATGAATATCACAGAAAAATAATCATACACAGTCAAACCTAGCTTAGTGGCCACCTGTTTATAGTGGCCACCTGCCATATGCAGTCACTAAAATAAGTCATATTGAAGACCCTATCTCCAGCAGCCATTTTGTTTTTGTTTTTGTTTTGTTTTTTGTCACCCTTGGAGGAACACTATGGACAGAATTAAGTGTACCTTTTGAGTTGAACAGGACGCAATCACTTCACATCTCCGCTTATGCTCATAGGATACAATACAGTGTATAGTTATTTCCATGGCAGTCCCGCTGTTTGTGTATGTAGAATCATTGTACATTGGTGAATTTGTTTCACTGCACTCATTCTCCATCCCAGTTTATAGATCTCTGTATACAGTTTAGACTAATGTATACGAGTCGATCTACATGTATAAATGTGCATCATTATGATACATAGATACATGTGTGAGAAGTAGTTTGTAAAAAAGCATGTAAAAAAAAACAAACAAAAAATGGCATGGCGGATATATCATAATATATACTCTCATGTGCTCGTGAGGAACACAGTCTACTAGTACTTCAAACAGAGAAGGTTTTACTATTGGACTATCTGTGATAATAAACACTCGCAGTGTACGACTTAGATTATGCAGCTTAATCAATATCATCCGCCAAAACTGCAAAAATATACACATATCAACAACCCGAACAAGTGACTGAATACAACACCGTTTTGTAATGCCTGGAGTGACGCCCTGTGGCCAAGACGCACGTCCATTGCAAAATGCAGCATAATGGTTTCTGTAAATTGAAAATATCATAAAGAATCAAGAACTGAAAATTTGGCAGCCCTTTGTCTCAGTGGTATCCACGAAACTTGCAAGATCTCTTTGTAACATTTATATTTTGTTCTACCAGGGTTTGCAACAAAAGGGAATACAAAGACAATTAATTTGTATTGTGAACATCGTCACCTTTTCTTTTTATGACAAGACTTTGTAACATCATGGTTCTTTATTACAAGGGTCCATCATAACAGAATTTAACGATGGCACCAGCACCCCTGGTCTAAAATGGAAGAAGCTTTCATAGTCTATGTCTACAAGTTAATGCCAGGAACTTTCAGAAGAAATTCTCTGGCACAGAAGCCTGCACAGAACTTCTAGGGACCATTCCACCACTTACCAATTACTTCTCTCAAACTCATTGAGCACCACTGCAAGTGGAAAGTATCGAGGAAAAAAAAAAGTAGTCACATATGGATGTGCCAGTTTCAAAAGAGTTTAATGGGGGCACTTGCACTGCTAAAATTGTTGATATGACATTACTAATCGGTGACAGAAAACTGCAATTTCCACGATTCATCCCGTGCCCAAAACTGACTCTTTGACCATTGGGAGAGCATATCTCATTATATATATATAATGAGATATGCTCTCCCAGTGGTCAAAGAGTCAGTTTTGGGCAGGGGATGAATCGTGGAAATATATATATATATATATATATATATATATATATATATATATATATATATATATATATATATACATGTATATATTTTTTTTCACTTTGTCTTTTTTTTTTTTGCTTTATATTTGCTTGCTCATTTGTTCTGGTTTATTATTGGGGGTCTACATGATTTGGAGACTGTTTTGGCATCTGCACGATAACCAAATGTCATGCAAAAAAGTAAAATTTAGACCATGTCTCTCAATAACATTTTATATCATAAATATATATGATATGTGTGTGTCTACAAATTTCTTTCTGTTTCAGGCCTATAAGAAGCCTTGTTTCTCATCGTTGCCTAACACCACAGTGGTGTGTGTTAATTTTGCAGCTCATTAGTCAAGACGTAAAACAGGCTTGTAAGCAGGAATGTTTTTCACCTCTTGTGGTAACCCCTTGAAGCAAGCCTAAAACTTTGCTCATCAACCAGTAACAGATAGCACTAAACAACTAAAAACTTTAAAACAAACAAGCAAACAAAAACAAATCAAATTAAAACTGAACAGTCCTGTAAAGACAAAAACACCTGCCCCCCCCCCCAAAAAAAAAGGAGAAAGAAAGAATTAACCAAAGCTACAAAATCAATGACCTTCCTCTTGTGCTACTCATGGTCACCTATGATCAAATTATCAGCTGCAAGCATATCTCATTAAGAGTATGTTCCTCTCAACAATTTCTATTCAGGCAAAACACGCATCAGCTAAAATACATATATCACGTACATGGGAGGCACTCTTGAATTTTTCTCTTTTTTCCCCCTCAAACAACACGAATGATAAATCAAGGGTCCAACATGCAAACTTTAATTTCTATTTCCTTTTGCCTGGAATGTATTTTGAAAGGAAGAGGGAATGGAAAGGCTTTAATAATGAAATATGATTTGACAGATTTAGATGATAAGCTCAATTTTCGGCAATCTCGAAAGCTATCAAAATTTGAAGAGAGTTGATATTGACTTGCAAGGTAAGCACAGTGCAGGACAAAAAAAAATAAATAAAAAATCATAATTTACTTCCATAGGTAAGCTGGTGGAAGACAAGCAAAGAAAAGGTGGGGAAAATCTTTAAGTACCATGTGAAATTCTCCTCTTTGGAAGAAATAATTCTTGGGGTATTTATGTGGCCTGTGCCAGACGTTAGATAGGGCCTAGAGGATAGACAACTATTTTCATAATGATACATCAATTACATCAATTACCACAAATTTTGAAATGAAGTTGAGGATTTAAAAAGAAAGAAAAAAAGAAAGAATATGTAAAGATACTGTCATGAATTGTGCAAACAGCTTCCAAACGTTTGCATGCTGAGGAACTCTGCAAAACTTGCTAATTTTTTTCATCAGAATGAAGTAATCCAGCCAAAGTTAACCTTGTCGTAGATTAACACGCCCTGTCAGGTGTGCTTTGTGCCTCAGTTCAACAGGAAGGCAGGCAATATCCACACAATGGGGGGAATTAGGTTATTTGCATTCATTAACAATTACTTTCCAGACATCTTTGCCGATTGGCGAAGAAAGAATTCCAGTGTCCATTCCAGTCGGCAAACATAGGACAGTAGCAGGCAGTCGTGTCTTCATCAGACTGAAGTTCAAATTAGCAGGCTGTTTTGCTGTTTTGAAAAATAGTCCAATTTTACGGATGCACATCTTCATTTGCTCAAAAACAACCCACTTGGGAAATTACCCCACATTGATGCATGCGTAGTTTGCATCATTACTCAGCTCAGCTCAGCGTGCACGGTTTGAAAGGGGTTTCCCCTGAATGATGGGATCAATAAAATTTCAGGCTGATGGAGACACAACCCAAACAGCATGCTAGAGTAGACAAAGATTCGGAGAGGGGGGATTTTTTTTCCATCACACAACACCCTACTTTACGGATTGTACGTCTTCAACACACAATCAGCAGGCTAATTTCCTAACCACAAAACAGCATGCTATTTGGAAACTTCAGTCTGATGAAGACAGGCCTACAAAAGGGTTAAGACAATCAACATCACCACCCCACAGACCAAGGAAAAGTAAGAAAAAAAGAAGAAGAAAAGAAAAGTGCGCATTCCATATTTGATCACCTGACTCAAAACCCATTAAAAAAAAAGTAGGCCAAAATGAATTTCATTTTTCTACAAAGCTTGACAGTATATGCTGCAAGCTTAAGAATGATACTTAACTTGTTAAAATTTGACCATCCTAAACCATTCAAAAAGTAATTCAAATAACATTTAAAAGAGAGAGTAAGGAAGTCAAGATCCATCACAAAGTGCACGGTACTAGAAACTCGTTGAAGTGGATACCCTATCTACTTTCACAAGAAAACATGTGAAAGACGCCAACCCCTCATGGTTTGCCCCAAGTGACCAGCAATATAGTCAGCAACGGTATCAACTAGACACATTGTGCTATACGCTTGAATGAAGTGCTGCTTTACCACTGGAGCAACAAAGCAATAACCACCTGATTACAAACAAAATAATAGAAGCAGCAACAGATGAAAGGTCAGCCTATGTCACTCATATCATCTAAATTACACAATTCAAAACCTCATCATAATTATTTCTCACCCAATGTACAAAAATATATGTTGAAAAGCAGCACTGCAGCTTATTCTGACTGGAACATTCAAGAATGGTATTAGGCATGGCAGAGATTTCAATTAGACGTAACACAATGCACCATGTGTCGCCACTAATTCAGCCAATTCCTGGATACCAAATTTGCAGCATACAACATGTATCTTATACTGATGAAAAGTTAGATGGATCTGCTTGAATTCATCAAAAGTCTGCACATAAAGTCAGAAAAAAAAATGATGAAAATTTGCCAATTTGAAACAAAAGCATGAATTTCAATTTTCTAAAAATGTGTTGCCAATTTGAGGATCATATATATATCGAGTCATAAAGAGGGTACTGATAATTCTGCAAGGCAGAATATATCATGATTTTATGTATGACCAACAAAGAGCTTAACTCTTCATGTGCCATGGTGTAAACTCCCCATGTGCCCCTCTAAAAAAAAAAAAAATGTGAATTGGTACTATATTGCCTTTGTCCATAGGTGGTGTACATCATGTTCATAATATCCTGTAATGATATTCCTTTCTAGCACCTTTTATTTCTGAACTACTTGGCATTGTGAGTTGGAAAATGATGTCCACAATCAATTTGTATTTGTATTCTAGTGATACTACTGTAATTCTCACACTTATTTCCTTTTTTGTTTTCTTCTTCGTCTTTTTTTGGTAGCTGCTTTTGCTCTAAAGTTGGGAGAAATATAGCACTGTTGCCTAACATGTTTAGAAGACCTTTATAATTATGTGACTTTAAATCTCAATATTTTGTCTCATTCTTACCTAAGTATCCTACATGTATGCACCACTAGGAATGATAAATCTGTGAGAACTACTCGGAGCAATATTCATACAGGAAATATGGCAAATCTTTTTCAATATTAGGAGCCTTTAGATTTTCGCAATGCTGACATTCAGAGGGGTGAAAAAACTGCTCTGCCCGTGCGCAAATCCCTTATCAAAATAGATCTATCTATATTTTGTGTTGTCTGAGTTTTCATTACGCATTCTATTTTTGCGTTGTACTCAACTCAATTCATGACACAGAGAGCTATTTGATGCACTGATAATATGAGGGCGCCATTTTACTTTTGATAAGCTACATCCTCATGTAATCTAAAGCTACTTTGCAACATGACGCAGGGAGAGAGGAGAACGGCAAACACAATTGTTGTCTAAACCATCCACGTCACAAATCTAATGCTCCCTAATGTTACTCAAAGACTCACAGTGAATTTTAACTTTTTCCCTCTTTTCTCTTTTGTTTCAAACTCATGCATGAATGCATCACATGATTTACACAGAACCATCACGGAAGAATTCTCTGATAAAAAGTTACTTCAGGAGCGTCACCGCGTATAATGCTAGAGAAAAAAAAGGGTAAAAAAAGATGTGAAGATATAAATCATTTCTAATGGTGAACTTTTTCCGCAGGTGAACTTTCCGCAGGTAAACAAACTTCTCTTGAGGTTGCAATCAGGGAGTACGCTAGAATCAATACACTAGAATTCAAGTTTTTAAGATTTAACAGACAGGTAAACACACTTTGGGGCATGTGTGCATCCCCCTGTCAATGGTTCAAGAGTTGTTGTATACATTTGGGAAACACACAGACAAACACAAAAATCCCCTCTTGAGGCAAGCCTAGTTTGTTGAGTTGTAAATGCAAAAAGTACACTGGCCATGCTTTTTCTATTGTATATCGGAAATGCATCTCAGAATCTTTGCAATCTTGACAGGCTGATTGCCACGTGAGAGTTTAGTTTACCGACTGACTTGGCGTTCATTTTATTTTCATCATCGAGCCACGCACTGGATAATCTTCTTCAGATAAGATTCATCTGGCAAATGTGTGCATGGCCATGCATCTGTAAATTTCATAAGATGGATTTCCTCACTAGACATCGAACACATGGTGGTCAAAATAGGTTAAAATTTGAATCTACGACCTCCTGATCACGAGATAGGTGTATTTACTAGACCATCAAGTTTCCAAAACTTGACGCAAAAACTTTGCCACCAATGTTTTGAACAAACAGGTGGCAAATGGGAGACAAGGATTTAAATGCAGCATTGTTTATTTGGAGCGTTTCCTACAGGAACTTGGTATATCAAGTTCCCGTAGTGTCGACTCATATAAGAGAATCAGACCAGGGGGGCATTTCATGAAGCAGTTTGGTCGAATATTTTTCTGACAAACTGTTAGAAGCTACTGAAATCCCTGCATCTGACTGGCTGAGAGCAGATTTGTCCGACAACTTTGTCAGACAAAATGCTTCATAAAAAGCCCCCCAGGTTCCCAAAATGTGGACAGGAGTGTATGCATTCGTGGATTGAATTTGTGTTTGTTTGTGTCATGTTGACCAGGAACATTACTTTGATTGATAGATTAAAGATTCTTCTATCAATATCTGTTCTTTTCTGTATCAAAAAACAGCATGTATTTTTGTCTTATTTACCTTTTCCAATGTAGAAGTGTGCTTGATTTGCTATAAAACTTGTATGCAGACGTACAGGTTGTATGTAGCAAACAAGACTGAGCTCACTAGGTTTCGACTTCCGCTGACCCCATTCCAGTGCCCTTAGTGTATAACAAAAGAGTTTGCAAGCCCATCAGCGCACGTTCTTCTCATAATCTCACATCCGATCCATATTTCCCATTGTTTGATGGCACATACAATGCAGTTGACCGTGAAAAGGGGATACATGTACATGTACTGCTTGCGACTGCTTTCACACAGGCCAACTACCAATTCGTCTGTTCTTTGTCTACGGGGGAAAAAAAAAATCTCGTTTGGGGGTCATGAAGGCTCTCAGAATATTGCAAAAGGAACAGGTTTAAAGGGATTGTATAGTTTTGGTCGAGACCTAACGTCAGGTTTACAACATTTTCTGGTGAAATAATAAGAAACCCCTTACAACTATGAAAAAGTATGCAATTCCAAGAAGGATTCAACATTTAGCTGATGCATTGGTCTTGAAATGGCCGAGATATCCAAAAAAGTGATCCTGATAAAATTGACATGCCATGACTTTACTTAGGATCTCTTTGTTTTATCTTGTTTCTTGATATCTCAGTCATTTCAAAACCAATTTTCATCAAAAAATTTTGATTCCCTTTAGAACTGTATGCTCTATAACATTTCATAGAGTGGTTTCTGAATATCTTGCAAAATGTTACAAGCTGAATACTCACCTCAACCATTACTGTACAGTCCCTTTAAGAGGAGGGGTATGAAGCCCATCTCCACTAGATTCATATACTGTCAGCAAATCTTATGCTGCTTCTCCACCACTGCTGGCATGGGTAAAATAACCTCTCAAAATAGATGATCATGGCCTGTGCACATGATCTAAAAATGAGGCTATACATACTTTAAAGTTCATTTAAAGACAGGAATCAGAACCGATCAAATTCTAGGATCCATTCCTATCTTTTTTTTTTGTGCCAGATATTACATAAACTCTTTAATGAAAATATAGAAAAAGTCCATAAAAGAAAAAGGTCAAGAGCAGAGGAACTACCGGCACACACACATGTGCACTCGTAAAAAAAAATACATTTATGTGTATGCAAATGTGGTGGATTTGTGCGATTTGCTACTCAGCGAGAAACACTGACTTTTTAACACCATTACATCCTGGACTGCAGATCTCCAAACTCCAATCATATTGAAGAAATGACTGACCCACCCCCCCCCCCCCCAAAAAAAACGACGACAAATGATCGCATCTCTGCAGGTGTCTTCTATATTCTCCTCCTCTGCAATGGTTCCTCCACTGGTGGCATGGATGTAGAGTGATCCCAAGAGCTTGTCCTTCAGTAAAGAGCGCCCTCAGTAGGTGAAGAGCACCCTACAAAGATGGAGAGCGCCCTCAGCTGCTGAAGAGCTCTTCCAGAAGGGGGTTGAGCTTGCTGCCGCTCAGCTGGATGCTCATGAGGTCGTCCATGTATGCCTCTGTGGTGTCTCTCACCTCCGTTAGCAGCATGATGATCTATTAAGAACACAGGAGTAAGACACAAAAGTAAACCAAGATTTTCTTGTTGTACTAAAAAAATAAGCCAAACATTCTTTGCCGGTATCTGAGGCAAGATTACCCTAACCCCAAGAGAGGTCCATTACAATGTACTGTATACTGTAAAAATGGAAATTCTTTAATACGATGTTAAAATTTATTTTTGCGCATTTTGCGCAAGCAGAAGGTAGCGCGAAAATAAAAGCACACAAATATTTTTGCTTCCCATGTGTTCCAGTAGTTGATGTTTTGTTTCCATGGAATTAAAAACACGCGAAACTCTTCTCACTCGGTCGAGCGCTAAAAATTAGTTGAGCAAAAATATCTACTTTTAGGGCTTACATTATTCTTCACCCGAGTATACGTACTTGGGCAGGTTTCTATGGGAAATGAATGTTGCAGCAAAATCAGTCCATCCTAAACAGGCTAATGATGAATAAATCTCTGATACAATTGTATACAATGTACAAACTAAAGGTCATTGAATATTGAAAAAAAAAAAAGGTCATCCAAAGAAGATTTAAACATAGAAAAACTGGTCGACTTCATTGATTTGTGACTGTATTACACATATGTATACCAATACCACACAAAAGACCATTACATGACAATAATAAAAGAGAATCGCCTAAAAAAGCACTCGGAGAGTGCAAACCTCAGCCAAGCAGCTCGTTTGCATTCATACAAGCATGCTAAAGATTGTCCAATTTCCCAATGATAAAGAAGCCTTGTGTATACCTCATTAGTTTCCTGCTGCGCAGCGCCTCAAGCAGAGCACACGCTTTGACATTTCTTACGCAATCCTCACACACGCGCAGCTTGAACTCCCAAGTTCATCGACCCTATTTGCCAAAACATCGACAAAAAAATCCTTCAAACTTCAAAAAAATACCTGAATCACTACCAACATTTAATCATCTGTACCTCAATTTGTCATTATCAACTCTTCCAGGAAGTTTCATCCAAATCCATTCTCAACTTCTTGAGTTATTTTGCAGACAGACAGACAAACCAACACAGACAAACACATAACCTCCTTGACAGAGATGATAAACTGAACATTTGAGTTACAAAATGACCCTGTTCTGCACACTGACCCATTTTTTTCTACTCGTTAGACCTGAATGTCCACATACTGTATGTAATTTTCTGAGCATGTACTGGGTAATTTTCTATACATACACATGTTTACATGCACACACACATATTAAAGGGGAAAGACAGACAGAATGAGAGAATGTTTAGATTGTGAAACTGTTTAACTCACTTCTGGCACAGAATGAAGGTTAAAAAAACAGTAAGGGAGTTTGGGCAGTTGATGAATGCAAAGTTGTTTTGATTATGGGGTTAGAATCAGGTTTCTGAAATTTAAAAAAAAAGTGCAATAACAAAATAATGCTTTTGAGCCAGAAACGTGTTTCTGGAGAGTTGATAAATGAGAAATTGTTTTGTACACATGTACACATCTCCACTCCTCTAGTCAAACTGCACAATGGAGCCACACAGTGACAGAGCCTCCAAACTGACTCATGATAGAGTTGATAAGTGAACCAACTCAAGAAACATGACCCCAAATGTGTTTGCGAACTCGCTTTGATAGTAGGTACTGAAACGAATTTCAAACATGGGAAAGATGACAAACGCTGCCAAAGACAGTCAAAAGATACATATGATGCAAAATTTGGTACCCTGGAGTACCCTGGGGTACCAAATGAAAATTCGCCATTTTGTTGGTGTAGCTGTTTTTTTTTTTCAGCGCTGTATCCTGGGTTACCAAAAATATGTATAAATAATTTTCAGCATTATTTTGCACAAAAATGTTCTCTTGTTTGTGCTTGTGCAACAACTAATGCATGCAAATAACAATTTTCTTTTTTCTCATTAACATGCTCTGTTCTAATCTTTACTGTTTAAAAGTTGACATGGAAGGAATATTGACACTGGGATCATTATCACCGCAACGATTTATGCCGGCACAGATCATGAGAAAATAGTCGCCATGACAACACTGCACAACTGTACGTTAATGGACACGAGATGGCACTACACAACACCGTACATTGGGTTACGACAGTACCCCAGTGTATGGCATGCGGAATCATATGCTTGGTAATCATGGGAAAAGTGGCTTGCATCCATCAACGAACATTTCTCGCTGCCTTCTTCTATTTTGTTTGGTTTCGTAAATACCACATTAGCATTCAATTGACAGCAGGAAGTCCTTGCAGGCAAATGTCAGATCTAGGCCTAACCTCATCAAGGGGAGGGGGGAGGGTAGCTGGCTGGCATGCTTCTCTGGGGCAGTGACACCTAACATTTCTTCTCTCTTTCTCTCTCTCTCTCTCTCTTGCTATTATTCACGTCTGTTTAGATGCCAGGGTAAAACCTCAAACCACAAATTATTTATCTCAACCTCCATGGACAGCAGAAAGCATCACTTCTTTCTAATCGCCATGGCAACCCACTACGCAAGATGCCTACAATTAGTAAAATGGGGATGGGGATACACATTTCCCAAGGGAACACACTCATGCAATTAAAGGCCAAGCTCCTCTAGCTTTTCCTCTTCTTTTCTTTTCTTTTCTTTTTTTTTTAAAGAAAATATCTCCTGTTCTACAAAATTGGCAGAAAAATGGCACTGATTTGCAGCACCTAGGTAGCGTATTATACAACTGAATGTGCCAAAATTCTTAAGATCAACAGGAATGAACAATACAATAAATATATCATCTGAGCCTGGCTCACAAGAAAGCAACATGAAAAATCCTTCATTTCGAGCAGCCAACCCCAAAACAGGAGTGGAGATGAATATTTCCTTGGAAGCAGAGTCTAACTGGGTGGGCCTTTTTAATGATGCAATACCACTTCATGTTCAAACTTAGGACTCCATTGAGGAAAAAGAAATAAAAAACAACTAGAAATGTCGCTATGGCGACTGGCATGCCTCCGCCATAATGCATGATTTTCCCAATAGGTCTAGATAGTACATGTGGACAATGTGTGATTACATTTTCACAAAATTGGCAAAATATTGAAATGACAAGTTTGTCACAAATGTGTTGAATGTTCACCTTCCTTGACCTAGGTTTAATTGGATGAATAGGGGAGCATGTATCTAGGGATTTAAGGACTTTAACTCGACTTTGACCCATTCATACATTTAGGCATTGAGTAATTTTCAAGGTACAGGTGTGGAGAAAAAGTGCAATTTCTGAATTGAATAGTAAATTGTTACCATTTTCATTTGGCCCTTGACCCTAAAATTCATAAGATAATCACTTTCAGGTAGAACATGCATAATATGTACTAAGTTTCAAGATAACTTGAGCCACTTCCGAGATATGGAGGAAAAAGTTAGTTCAGCACTTTCACTTGATCTTTGACCTTTTGACCTTTGAGGCAAAAAAAGAAGAAAAAAAAAACTTTCCAGAGAATTTCGATTAGGTTACACATGCATGCATACACCAAGTGTAAAAAAAAAAAATAACCCTGCTGGCATTGCATGATAGGAGGGAAGTAGTAAAATTTTGAAGTGTTGCACTTGACCTTTGACCCCTGACCTTTGACCCCATGAACCCTACATTCTCTAGATAATCACTTCCAGTCAGTATATGTATATACAGTTGAACCTCTCGTATCCGGACAAGTCGGGACCGGGGCTTATCCGGATAAGGGATTTGGCCGGATACGGGAGACTCAATGCTTTATAGTATGTACATACACATACATGTTACATGTTACTGATGTAGCCCATTGTAGTACCACATGTAGTAATGTGTATACTGCAACCTTTTCATTGTTACACTCAGTAACAGACCCCAAAATAGAGGTGTATGTTAATGTTGGAAGTAATATGTAATTCATGTGTGTTTGTGTAGGAGTTCTCAAGGAGTTGGGAATCCCCCTTTCCTCCCGTAATTATTAAAAAAAAAAAAAAAATCACGGCGAGATTGCGTCCGTATAATAGAGAGATCCGGATAAAGGGAGGCCGCATAAGAGAGGTTCAACTGTACTATGTTCCATGAAGATACCTTGAACAATTTTCTAAGGTATGGAGAAAAAAAAGAAGTTTTAATATTTTTACTTGACCTTTTGATTTGGGTAATTGGGTAATACATGTATACACTTAGTTTCAAGAAAATATCTTCAGGCATTCAATAGATATGGTGGAAATAGTGAAATTTTATGTATTTGACCCTGACCTTTTGACCTTTGACCTCATGACCCAAACTTTCACCAGAGAATCTTAATTGGGTAATACATGTATACACTAAGTTTCAAGAAAATATCTTCAGGCATTCAATAGATATGGTGGAAATAGTGAAATTTTGTGTATTTGACCTTGACCTTTTGACCTTTGACCTTGAGCATGTGCACCCACAAGTTGATAGGCACAACTTCACCCCCTAATACACATACATGCCAAGTTTCATTAGGATACCTCAACAGGTTTTGATAGTTACCTTGTCCACAAAATTCATTACGGACAGACGGAAGGACGGACGGACGGACAACCCGAAAACATAATGCCTCCGGCACCACTTCGTGGCGGAGGCATAAAAAAAATATGGAAGAAAATTCACCAGAGGTGGACTTAAAAAAAAAAAAATCAAAATTCAGACATGAAACAAGAAAGTCACAGCATTTCAAAGAGAGATTGAGGTCAAATTTTGTGGAAAAGTTGAATTAAATGTATAAAGGCAATGACATTATCGCCTAACTAGTACTTCAATTGTCATTAATTCAACCTCCACAGACAACAATAAAAAAGTAAATACAGTGATGTATAATATAAAAATAAAGGTTTTGCAGGAAAAAATATAGAAACAATATTTTCAGTCAAAGGTGGGAAAATTGCAGATTATATCAGGCAAACTAAATAAAATCTAAAAAAAAAAATAAGCATATTGTCAATGTAATACCATATCTCCTACCTCTGTATAAAATAAAACGCTGTATCTAATAAACACGAACAATAATTCGCAGAATACATGTATGTGCTTGTTACTGATACTTACATCATGAAAACATACAACCGTATGTAAGTAATTCTTTACCTTTCTTAATTATTAATATCAGATCCTTAAAACTAAAAGTTTGATTATCATGAACATGTATCTATAAGTTTACTGGATTCATTTATATGTCACCTTCAACTGGAAAATGGCACATCCCTTTAACTTTTTGCTCTCAAGAAATAGTGGATCCATAATGGGATGCTAAGCTAAGTGGTGCCAGTGTGCCTCCGTCGATAAACTTTGCACATTGGTGGATTTCACTGACTAATGAGTGGGATTCGCAGTGATTCTCTTCTTACGCAGGAGTGTGGGCGTTACACAGCCGCATCTGTCCTACTATCCCCAGCAAATTAGATTGACTGAAGTTTCAGCAAATACTATCTATGGCTTCAAAAACAGCAAACATGTATATGAAGAGTTTGTTTGCAAAAACCGATAAGTCCATATTTGTCAAATGGAGATATTTGCGATTAAAGTTCAAGAAAAATAAAGAGAATAATAAGAAAAATTTTGCTTCTTTTGACCGTAACTTCAAAAATATACCTTTATATGTAGTGACCAATATATCATTTAAAAGGTATTATTTTGTACTTAATGACAAAGACCGTACTTCAAAATCTTCAAAAATGGACTTATCAGTTTTTGCAAACAAACCCTTCATATGTGCATCTCACTACTACAGCTATGACTACTTCTACTTCAATCTACTCATTTTTTTTCTTGCTCTTTCTCCTTTTTTCTTCTCCTCCTCCTCCTTCTCCTCTTTCTTCCCCTCCTCCTCTTCCTACTCTCCCTTCTCCTCCTCCTCCTCCTAATCTTCCTCCTCCTCCTCTTCCTCCACCTTTTCCTCCTCCTCCTCCTCTTCCTCCACCTTCTCCTTCTCTTCCTCCTCTTCCTCCGCCTCCTCCTTCTCCCCTTCCTCCTCCTCTTTCTCTTTCTCTTCCTCCTCCCCTCCTCCTCCTTCTCCTCCTCCACCTTCTCCTCCTCCTCTTCCTCCTCTTCCTCCTCTTCCTCTTCCTCCTCCTCCTCTTCCTCCTCCTCCTACTTCTCCTCCTCCTCTTCCTTCTCCTCCCCCTCTTCCTTCTCCTCCTCTTCCTCCACCTTCTCCTCCTCCTCCTATTCTTCCTCCTCCTCCTCTTCCTCCTCCCTTCCTCCTCCTCTTCCTCCACCTTCTCCTCCTCCTCTTCCTCCTCCTCCTCCTCCTACTCTTCCTCCTCATCCTCCTTCTTCTTTTTCTTCTGCTTCTTTAAAAAAAAAAGGACTATTATTTCAACAGAAAGTAATAGATTTAACAGCCACAGTATAAAATCTAACACCAATCTTTTTGCAGTGTATTTATGTGTATATATGCAGACGTACTAAGCTCTTAGAAAGTGTGAGCAGAAGGAAATCATGTCAATATCGATATCATCTGACTATGAATCAATTGATTTGCCATTCTCAGACAGCTTCATATGAACTCATGGTGATGCATGGTTTGCTTACATAAAGGTTTGTTTTTCTTCATCCATTCTGTACAAATGTCCTGATTCCTGATTCCTAGACTGACAGTGAGGCGGAAAAACATAATCCCAGCAGCTCTCAGGGATTTGAAGTAAAGACTTCTGACCAGCTTTCTCCTTTAAGGTTACAATCTTACCCATATTAGTCTTCGCCCAAGACTTTCTCCCTGCAATTATTGCCAGAGAAGTAAGGAGAGGTTTGTGAGTGAGACAGACACAAGCTGCCAGTAAAGGGGCGTTCACATTGAGCTTGCGTAGTTGGAGCTGCGTAGTGTTTTATATCGACTACGCAAATGTTACGCTACTCTAGCCAGGCCTATGCCAGCATTTGTAACAATATGCCAAGCGACACAGAGTTGTACATGAGGTATGCAAAAAAAAAATTAAACATGTTCAATTTTTTCAGCATATACTTCCGGCTTTAAAGAGCACAGGATTCAAGTCTATGCAACCCTATGCTACTGTACGCCATGTCTTCATTATACTGTATAAGCCGTTATTTTTGTGAATGAGATGGGCATGGCATTTTCACGAGATGTTGTTTTCGCGATTTGACACCGAGGCGATCATAAGTGCACTATCAACCTAGTGTATACATGGCGACATTTTCGCGTGTTGTTAAATTTGCGGTCAAGCCTTGATTAGCGAAATTCGTGAACCCTCGCGAAAATAACAGCTTATACAGTAGTACGCAACACAAGGCTACTTTATGGCTGCAGTACCTCCTAAACACAATAGTATGCTACTCTACACTAGTCCAATAATAAATAATTTGATGGTGGATCCAAGGATTTACACTAACACTCCTTTTCTCATTCTTGCATTAGCTTGCTTCTGTCAAAATTTTTCTCTGAAAACTCAAATAAACAAGTCTGGTGTTCAGACTGGTAGTGACATATCATTCTCTTCAATTGACTTCTTTTTTTTTCTGGGAAAGGGTGATATTAGGCAATAAACATATATATTGCAAGTTTATAAATTCATAGAGGAGTTTATAGGTCTGGAATGCTTTCATGTGAACTCAGCCAGAATGCTCACCCATGCTCATTTCAACAACCTGAACTCCTGAACTGGTTGGAGGCACATTTGGCTAGACAGTGTGCTGCACCTTACTGTGATTATAATACACCCTTGGCCTGGTGGGCTAAGTGCAAATTTTTCGCACATGGCCACAGGGAAGGGGGGGAGGGGGTTGGGGGAGAGGAGGGGGAATCAGTCATACATAAATGTAGAAACTGTGACTCTTCTTTAGTGAGAATTTTTATTGTAAATTGTCACAGTAGTCTCCAGAAGAAGCTGGGAAAAAAACAGCAACAAACAAACAGACAAACAATAATAATTATCTAGTGTCCAAGTTTGCCGTCGACCATTTGATGGCAGCTTTGGCACCAATAATCCAGCAACCTCCCCCACTATGATGTTGGTAAATTCTGCTTATGTCTATAGAGTCTTAGCGTGGGTGTGAATCACCAAACACATAACAGTCTGGAAGGGTTTGACCTTCACCCACTTTTGTTTTGTTGTCCACACCCCGAAGCGAATAGCAACCAGACCAATTTGGCCTTTTTGAACAGCAACTGACCCATGAGCAGTCAAATCTATCCAAAGAGTCATAATAAGTCAACACAGGCCTCTTCTTCTATGCTTAGATTTGACTGTGTTTTACAAATTCACTACTGTTATCAGTTTAAGAATCTATCCAACCTTTGAATACAAAACCAACAAGGAGATCATTTAGGTCAAAGAAGAATAATTAAACCTGACCTCAGCTCTGCAGACGTCCTATAGTAGAATCGACCCATACCGTCCAATCCGTGTTTCTAAGGTATGGTGCTGTATACAAGATTTTCTCATGATTGTAATTAAGCATTGTTTTTGTTTAAGTGTTCAATAACTTATAGTGAAAAGAAAGACAACATGCTTTCATTTGTTTCTCTAGCAGAATTTTCAAAGGACTCTAAATTGTCACACACAGAAGTATGAAAAGTGCAACTCTTTTTGTGCCACGTTCGACTCAGCTGACGACGAGCTAACTTCACATATTTTGCTCAAACACACAAACCCGCCCAAACTGGTCGATAAATCGCCAAATCCTGCAGTCAAATGAAAGCTTCACTTGCGATTCCATTCCCATCACATGTATCCCAGATGATGTCTGTGAAGTGCGCCCTCACTCACCTTGGCAAAGTGGCCCGTCTTCTGCGAGTGGTTGAGTTGTACGTGCGTCTGGAGGGCGTCAACGAACGTCTGCTGAATCTCCTCCACCGTCGTCGTGTCTTCCAGATCTCTGCGATCTGGACGGACATGATAGACCACACACAATTATTGATTCTTGCATCAAGCTGTTTTTTATAAATTGCATGCGATTGACAAATTGCTCTTCATCGAAATGAATTAGCAAACCGTTCATTCAGTATTTTAGTAGTAGCTATGATTAAAAATTATTGGCATACATACTGGTACTCCAGATAGTTTCAAATGAAAAATCTCCTGATTACCAGAACGTTGAAACCACCAGACTGCTATGAGCTTAATAATCGGTGCTTATTTATATCAATGAAGGGCAATTCGTCAATTAGCTACATAAAGGTCACCCGACATAAGAGAAAAGAGGAGTATATTAAAGTGGGATTTTAATCAGAGAGCGTTTCCATAGCAACTGGTGCGTACAGGAAATCCCTGCTGAACAAACCCTTGTACCTTTCCCAAGTTATGCATTATGAAAGGCACTGAAACACAGTGTAAAGAATTTGCTTGGGTAGTTTAAATCTTGTATAACATATGCATTACACATATTGCCATTATTGCATATTAATACTTGAGACACCTTCTGTATGCAAACAGAGGTCCAATGATGAACATTTGCACACATTACATGTAGACATTACACAGGAAAAAGATATTATATGCTAATTTTGTGATTAATGATTCATTAAGTACTCATTAGGGATTTGCAGAGATAGGCCTAAGCTGGAGCCAATCATTTTATTTTGAGCATGTCCAAAATCTCCAACGTATCTCTGGGAATCCCTATGAATAACTACTGAATACAAAGAACGTCATACATGTTACAAACTATTCTAGTATTGGCAATGGGTGCACACGTATCCTCAAATTTCCAAATTCAAAAGGCATTGGTTGGGAAGTCGCTCTAGTGTGACGGGGCCTTTAAATGTAGAAACTGCCCCTAAATCATAACGAGTACAGGATCCTTTACAGCGTATACATGTAGTATTCCTTGATCTATCTAGACGATGATCAAGATCACCACTGAAAAAACAGTCATAAGTTTTTTGGCCTGGCCTTTTCTGACTCTCCCCCAGAAAGTCCTGCCTCATCTGTTCAAAATATTTGGCACATGCTGCCAATTGACAAACACAGCTAGAAGTGCCTACAGAATCAAAACGTCACTGGGGTGACAAGACCTTTTATCTCTAATTTTGGTGAAAATTATTTTTTTTCAATTAATCACCAAGAAATAATTAAGTAATGTCCAGTCCAAATTCTTGCAGTCTTCCCCTCCCCCCCTCCCCACAAAAAAATGAAGCCACCACGGCATGTCAAAGGAAAGGTAATCCCATTAGATATATCACTTTGGCTGGCATGCTTTTATTTGCTTTCCTGAACATATGACATTTTTGAGATACGAGGTTTTGTCACGAAAAAGGGACAAGTTCCAGAAATGGATACAGACCACACATGAATCTCGGCTCACTGGACATTGTATGGTCCGTCCAGTGAATGTGGGAGGGAAATCCCCCCTCAGCCCAACCCCCCCCCCCCCCCACCAAAAAAAAAAGAAGAAAAGAAGAAAAACAACCAGTGGGTGGTAGAAGGCTCCACAGTGCACCACATATTCTTTCTTGGCTATGTATGTGGCCCTGAAAAGGGCCTACCTACTCCCAACGTTTCAGCAAGCATGTTCTTGCCGTTTTCAAGAGAATGTCTCTTGATATTCCTCTTGACAGCAGCAAGAACATGCTTGCCGAAACTTCAGAAGTGGGTAGGCCCTTTTCAGGGCCACATACATACCCAAGAAAGAATACGTGGTGCACCATTAAGCCTTCTACCACCCAACGTTCTACCGCCACGGAAACCTTCAGAGCTGATTTAAAAAACAACCGAACTAATAACTGACCCGGTGACATGATCGCCATGGCAAAGAGAAGGGCCAGCTCCTCCTCGGTCAGCGACAGCTTGTTCATCTTGACCGCAAAGACCTGGACGGACCCGATGACCTTGATGAAGCCGGCGCTCTCCACCTGGTCAGTCTCGATGGACAGCGACGGCCAGATCTCGCTGTTGAACTTCTGGGTCTCCGTGTTGTACAGCGGGCAGGAGGTCAGGATCATGTATTCCACCAGAGCCCCTGCGGTATTACATTGAGTTCAGAGACAACAGAAACAGCAGCACAGAAGGAGATAAAAGACAAAGAAAGAAAAGGAGAGAAATATACTTTTGTTTTACACAAACATTCAATGGGAAACTTCAATGGGAAAACCAAAGATCCTATTCAAACTTCTATCATAAATTTGCCATCGACTATTTCATGTACCTTGGTGGGGCAAAGGAAATATCATCAAGAACACAAATATTAAAAAAAAAAAAAAACCCTCTATTTTGCATTCTTCAGAAGTTATGTTTTGTTGGAAGAAAAATTGGAATGAAAAATTAATGAATTGAATTGAATTGAATTGAATTGAATTGAATTGAATTGAATTGAATTGAATTGAATTGAACTGAACTGAATTGAATTGAATTGAATTGAGTTGAATTGAATTGAATTGAATTGAATTGAATTGAATTGAAATAAAGTACTCAATACATGCTATGTTATGCAGTGTTTTTATCTTTATGAATTTCATGAGCCCACCGATATTTACAAAATAAACTGCCCTTGAAAATATTGCCACCAGTATAACCACAGATGATCTGCATATTAATATACATGTACCTGTACGAACAGAGGAAATCACTAATTTCTCACTAATTTTTCTGCTGAAAAAGATCATAATTCTTATTTCTCATTTAATTTCATCACTGTTCTGTGGTTCTCAATTCTGACTTCAAGCACTTGTGAAATTGGCTCGCATGTAAAAGATTAAGAAGCATAATTACACTAGCAAAACATAGTTGCGTATATTGTATGTTTGCCCACACAAAAATTTTGGTTCATTTCCTATAGAAACCATCTGCTGTACATACATGTACTGTATATGATCAAAATAAGATAGAATACAGCCAAATTTAAGCCCTCCTCTCCATATCCCACATAAAAAAAAATAACTTTAAAACCTTCATAATAATTAATGAATGCCAGATAGAGGAAAAAGAACATAATCTATAAAGCAAGACAGGAAGTCATAGAATATTTTTCCTAAATATCATCTTTCCTTTAATAGAATAGATGAAACCATGCACTGGGTAAAATGTTTTTGTTCTTTGGCCATGGTGCCATGCACACAGCTACAGTTGTTTTCCACTGTACGCCCTTGGCTGAGACATGGCTTAAAGGGTGTGTACAGTTCTGGTCGAGGTGAAGATTTAGCTTTTAACATTGTGTGAGATATTCAGAAATCACTCTTTGAGATGTCAAAGAGCATGCAGTTCTAAGGGGTATCAAAAGTTTATTTGATGAAAATCGGTTTTGAAATGGCTGAGATATCCAAAAACAAGGTGAAACAAAGAGATACTAATAAAGTTGGGGCATGTCGCCTTTTATTATTAGCACTTTTTTGGATATCTCAGCCATTTGAAAACCAATTTTCATCAAATAAACGTTGAATCCTTCTTAAAATTATGTATGCTCTTTCATATTTCATAGAAGGCTTTTCATTATCTCACTTAGGAATGTTCAAAACATGAATCCCTACCTCACCCAGTACTGTACAGTCCCTTTAACCCACTGAGGACGAGTCCCGAGTATACTCAAGCAAGTGTCATGGAAAATACATGTTGCAGCAAAATCAGTCCGTCCTCAGTGGGTTAAAATTAGCAAGGGCAAATCATCGTTCAAATTGGCATCCCTTTGCTTTTCATAGCCAAGATTGTTGTAATCTGCAATGTGTACACTGCATTACTGTCCTTGTGCTGTTTTGTTTTGTTCGTTTATTGTTTGTTTGCTTTTTGAAGAAAATGAAGCGACATAATTGCAAAAGTGGGATGGTGCCAGATGCGTCATACACTTCATGTACCTGTACTTCATGCTACACCACACTACTCTACCTACCCTGTATTGTTACCTCCGCAATTAACCCATTGAGGACGAGTCCCGAGTATACTCGGGCAAGTGTCTATGGGAAACGTGTGCTGTAGCAAAATCAAACCGTCCTCAACGGGTTAAGGGAGGAGGTTATGTTTTCGTTACCGTTGGTTTGTTCGTTCATTCGTTCGTTCGTTAATTCGTTCGTTTGTCCGTGTGCAAAATAACTCAAAAAGTGGTCAACGGATTGGGATGAAACTTGTAGGAAAGGTTGAGAATGACACAAGTAACAAACGATTAACTTTTGGTAGTGATGCGAGAATTTTTGGAGAATTTATGAAGGATTTTGATATTTTGGCAGGTAGGGTCAATGAACTTGGGAGTTCAGGCTGCGCGTATTTGAGGTTTGCATGCATGTACTAAAGTGCGTGCTCTAGTTTCTGCTGGGGAGAGGCGCACCGCACATCTGAGCGTTTATGACGTAACAAAGGCTTCTATATTGGGAAATTGGTTGATTTTTCAGTGGGTGAAAATCACTTATCTCTGTGGAAGAGCAAGATCATAGTGGAAAGTTAGACCCTGTTTACAGTGCGGGGCCGAGCCTCGCAATTTTGTCCTTTTACACTGCTGGGCTCGGCCGCGCTTTCGATTCAAACCTTTCATTATTTGGTCGTAGTGGCGCTCTGCTTGTAAACTAACGCAATTTGGTATTGTCTGGTTTTCAGACCCTTTGCCAACTGAATTCCGTGGCGACGAAGTCGCCGTTCGGGCAAAGGCCTTTGCCGAAGGAAAAAATCCTTTGCAGGACAAAACCACCTTAAACTATACTAGTTTTCGACGTTGAGGGGGTTAATGTCCTGAACAGTGAAAGATACAGGCAGAGGGTTTGGAAGCCAGACTAAAACTGGCCGCGCAATTGGCCGCGCAATTGGCCCAGTTTGCGTTTACACCAAGAAAAGGCCGGGCTCGGCCGCGGCCGAGACCACCTCCAGAGCGAGGCCAAATGCGAGGCCAATTTTGGCCTCGCATTTGGCCTTTTGCACGTTTACACTGAAGCGGGGCTGGACTCGGCCACGGCCGAGCCGCGGCCGAGCCTCGCACTGTAAACGGGTCTAACTGCTTGGCGGAGGTCTGCACTCTCAGAGTGCTTTTCTAGTTATGATTGTTGTAGACACCAGAGTATAACACTAGTCGAGTCATATTACATCGGGCAACTCAGCCTACACTGTATTGCCATGATTGGACACCAGAGTATATGACACCAGATGAGTCATACCTATATTTCACAATACACCAGGCAACTCAACCTACCCTGTATAGTTATGACTGCAGTGGACACCAGAGTATGACACTAGACGAGTCATATACGGCGACTGTATTTCACAATACACCAAGTGACTCAACCTACTCTGTTTCGCTATGATTGTTGTAGACACCAGCTTGTTACACCAGAGGTGTCATACAATGTACCTCTAATTCACACTAAACCTGAAAATTTCAACCTACCCTATATTGCAAGATTGCTGTAAACACCAGCGTGTGACACCAAATGTGTTATGCTACACTAAGCTGTTTTACATCTGTAGCACTATGACCACCATAACTCATGTTTTCCAAAGAAATGATGTGATAGACCCTTGACCCAATCCCTTGACCTTGAGGGATTTTGCCAAAGTATCTAACCAACCCCATTTACCCATGACAACATGATCGACCAATACATAAAAATGGCAAGTAAAGTGATCTTTCACTACGCCGGAAAAATTAAAATATGTTGAATTCTCTTTATATTTTATTATATTGGTAACTACATGCAACATCAAAAATTGTTGCAATCTTCTTATCCAGCACTACAACTTGTAGTTGTACCAAAACATTAAAAAATAACAACTTTCAAACGGATGGTTTGAAAGTCCTCAAGCTTGAAGTTGACCTCTACTTCCCAGGTTGAATAGTGCAAAGTAGTTACATAGTGACAACACTTTCATCGGGATGAACACATCAACCCAAGAATCACATTTCAACCCATCTTAGTACAAAATGCTATTAAAAACATATTTTGAAATGTGATTCTCTCTCTCTAGTTACAGTTGGAGATAAATGCAGCCTTTATTCATTGACCATGTAGTTCCCAGATATCTCTGCCGATTGGCATAGAAAGCACCTCAGCAAGCATATCATTTGGCAAACAAAGCAATGTCAGGGTTAAAGGGATAGTACAGTATTGGTTGAGGTGAGAAATCAGCGGGTAAGAAATCAGCTTTTAACTTTTTTGCAAGATATTTAGAAACCGCTTTATGTAATGTTAAGAAGCCGACAGTTCTAGAGGAATTGAAAGTTTACTTGATGGAAATCTGTTTTGAAACGGTATAAATTTCCAAAAACAAAGTAAAACAAAGCAATCCTAATAACAGGTAGGTCGGATTGCTTTGTTTTAGATATTTAAGCCAACTCAAATCAATTTTCATCAAATAAATTTTGAATTCCTCTTTAAGAACTATATGTTCTTTCATACTTCACAAGAGGTTTCTCATTATCTGAAGAAAAAAAAATGTTGGAAACCTCAAACCCCATCTCTACCGAAACTGTACCAACCCTTAAATGCTAATAACCACTATGAACTGTTAATTTTTGGCCAATGAACTTTTGACCCAGGGTTTTCCTCTCCCCCCCCCCCCCCCACCCCCACCTAGAGTTTTTTTTTCTCTATAGCTAAAGTCAAGTCCAAATGGTTACTCTGACCTTGCCTTGTCCTTGGTGTAAAAAGAGGAAATCATTCTTTCTTTCTTTCTTTTTTTTTTTTTTGCTGGTATCAACTATTATCAGTTTTTTTTTCCATTTTTTTTTGCTGGTATCAACTATTATCTTTTTTTTTCCATTTTTTTTTTTGCAGGCAAGAGAGCCTTTATGGGTTTGATTATATAGCAGAAAAGTTTTATAACAATATTTGCTGGAAATTTGAAGTCAGTGTACATGTAACTGATACCATGTTAATACCACTCCTTTTAAGTTTGTTGCATTCTCTGTAATTAACTGCTTTTCTGCAAAAAAAAAAAAAAAAAAAAGCAAGGGCTCAGTGAATATGATACTGCAAAAAATTTATGTAAGTTTACTACCATAAAAGGTTACACAGCACACAACATCATAAAACCCACAAAAATCTCATCGTCAGACAGTTTCCTAGTGGCTGGTCTCAAAATCTAGTGTTTCAGGTCAACAATGATTTTAAAATTGCTCCTGTTCTTAAAGGCATATTCCTTTTGGTATCTGATTCTGATATTTACAAGGATCAAATGAGGCTGTTGGAAGTCCTGTGCTTTATGGTTTCGTCCGGTGATTATCCTGCTTGCATTAACTATCTCGTCTTCATCCAGGTTTTACTTGGGGAGCACACAGAAGTGTACAAGAAAACCCTCGAAGACCTTTGAAATATGCAGTTGACACAAGCACTACTGAGAACACTCTGAAGTATTACATCAAGAATTGTGACCCATTTCTTACGTGAACCTGGTATATCAGGTTCCCCAAATGTAGACAAGATTGAGTATATGCATTTGTGGCCTGAATTCATGTCATTTGTGTCATGCTGACAAAAAAGAACTCAAGGTTTTGATCCAAAGATTGGATCTGCTTCTATCAAAATCTGTTATTTTGCTGTATAAAAACCGTGCATTTTTTTTTCATCTTGCTTTCCAAGTAGTGCACATGTTTTTGATTGAAAAACTTATATGAAGATGAACGTAGCAAAGAAGGCTGAGCTCACTAGATTTTGACTTTTGCTGACCCAATTCCGGTGCCCTTTGGTATAGAGTACATGTACAACTTTTATACAACAGAGTTTTTGAGCCTGTCAGCACTTTTCATATTTCTCGTCAGATCGATAAATTGCACTGTTCAATGGCACATGGAGTTGACCGTGTAAAGGGGACATACATGTACAATGTACTGCTTGTCTGCTTTTGCACAGGCAGATTACGAACCTATCTTCTTCTTTTTTTGTAGTACATAGCTGTTGTTTTTTTGATGTGTGAAAAGAAGCTCGTCTGATCCAATGAGTACATTGAAGGCTCTCAGAGAATTGTGGGAGGAACAGATTAAGTACTTGATGAAAATGCTCATTTTCAGAATAATCGAGAAGATTCCATTGTAGTGTTTGCTGTGGAGGAATTTCAGAATCCTTTTTTTATGAGTGTACAACAAAGGATCACTCCATGTGTGTAGACAGGCCCTGATGAACATACACTTTACAAAGTCGCAAAGGTACAGAAGTACAAAAAGTACAGCGGCTGCCCCTTAGTTGGGACTTGGACTGTTGTAACCCCTTGAGGACAAGTCCTGTGTATACTCGGGCAAGTGTTATATGGGAAATGCCTGTTGTAGCAAAATCAGCCCATCCCCAACAAGTTTACAGAACAATATCATGGACATACTTCCAGGCTAAAATGAATGAGTTATTTGTGATACATCATCAGAAAGGCCATATAATGTGTTATTTTATTTATTATTCTTACATCTGAATTCGTTATATGGTAAAGCTTCCTTTGCCCTCTTATATATGCCGTACTTCATTTTCATAAAGAAATAATTAGAAAACAGTAAAGGTTAGCAAGGTCAGCTTTTAGCGCCTTTTTCTTTCTCGTATGTTCTCTGACTTTGTACGGGTACCACATTTTTATTCTTATATTCAATGGTACACAGGTTCCAAAAAATAATTACTGTATAAACCTAAAGTCATGATGGCATAAAATGCATCAGATTCTGTTGAATTGTAGAAAAGGATCCATATTAAAGTATACAATTTTACATGAATGTGTACCAGTAGATATCTAATACTTTCAATACTTTAATACTTTAACAGCTGTGTACAGTCTACGTGAAAGAAGGATAATTCAGTGTAATGTAGCTTACCATCCATTTCTGCATTATGATATGTGCATGTGTGTTATCATCTCCAAACCCAGCAGAGGTACTGGTTAAAGTGTACCAATACCCTTCAGAGTATTATGTTCAAAATGCTGATTTGTAGAATATACTTGAGACTTGCCCTCTGTAAAATATTGAACTTTTTTTGTCACTCTGCTCAAACATTTTTATTTATCAAGGCTTAAATACAAATTCTAAAAGAGTACACAAAAACAAAACCAAAAGATCACCTGCTTCTTTCAATCAAATGAACACACTATCATTTTTTCCCAAAAAAATATGTCCTGAATGATAGTGATACACGAAATTTTCGAATTACTGTCGGACTGTGAATTCAACAACACACAAAAATGTTGAAATGAGCTAGGGTAATATAGTGCACTTAAGATAGCCTTGGTGTCTATTCACAAAAACAAAATCTCACCAATATGTCCATGATATCCTCATTCACGAAAATGTCTGCACGCAAAAATAACAGCTTATATAGTATTCAGTCACATAGATTTACACCATGCTGCATCATTTACGTCTTTTTGGCGCTACCAACCTGTCTACTTGACTATCTCTCCACATCTCTTTCTTGCTCTCCCTCTCAATTTCTAGTTTCCATGTCCTTTTCCTGCATCTTATGCTTGCAGTTTCAACTACAAATATCTGATTATCATATTTTCCATCTCTGTTCCAAATTGTAGTCAAACTTTTCATTATCATGAATGCGCCAGAAAGTACATTTCTGTAGTTTGGTGCCATAGAACTTTTCATTAAAATATTTGAATATTCAGTGAAAGTGTTTTCATTAGGAAGTGAATTAAAGCAAAAAATGTCTTTCATTTGTGATTCGTTTTTCATTTTTTTTGTGTGTGTGGATTCGGTTGTTATCTCATTGCAGAATTGTTCAAAAGCCTCTCTATCTACAGCTGACATGATCAATGATTCTCTAACAGTTGGCAACAGTTAAGAGGGATTAAAGTCCATGAATGTTGGAATCTGCACTGGCTATCAGTTCTTGCTGTAATGGGACCGTTAGAGGACAGTTTGGTATGCACCCTTGCTATATGCCATGCTCTCGATCAATAAACATTGACCATATCTGAATCAATCAACAAACTGACTAGGGACACAAAGATTAACTCAGAATAAAGATTCTCTGTGGGCTTGAATTGCACTTGGAATGCGACTGGATTTTTGAAAACCAGTTCGTACCATGAACTCCGGAGTAGCAATTGTCAGATGAGAGTTCATTTGGGTGTGCGTGTGTGTGTGTGTGTTCGTGTGTGTGTGTTAAAATGAAGGGTCAATATAAAAAGTTCAATACTGTAAACTTTGCAGCTGCTCTTTTTCGGCGGGAAGCCCTATCCAAAATGTTCATCAGGAGGTGAAGGCCAATGTTAGAATAGCTGGTGTCGGATTTCGACTCAAACTTCTGAGGACTTCAGCGTCTGCAGGGGAGTATTCTTTAACCCTCTCAGGCCGGGGGGGGGGTGTGGATGGATTCCGTCCCCCCCCCCCCGAGATCTCAGCCATCGATGGCGCGATCGCGATGAAATTTTGCATGCGTGAGACCTGCGTCATAATCTACAAGATTGTGTCATAAGATTTTTTGAAACAATCAATTTCTAATTTAAATTAATTAATTATGCAAATTAAGCTCAAGATCATATTTTAGCCTAATTAAAAGCATTGAGAGTCTAATTTTTGGTCTGTAAATCTGTTGCAGCATATTCAATGATTGTACATCACAAAAACTTCCAAAATTCATTTCAATTCTTATGTATTTTATTGTTTTCAGAATTTCTTATGTATTTCTTTGTTTTTCAACTTTTGTTTTTTCTTTGTTTTTTATTGGAAATTGTCACTGACCACTTTTCTACCATAATTAGCACAAAACTAATCAATGAAAGTGATTAATTGTAAAAATAATCAGGTTTTTATGACTTTCACGACAGAGCACTGTTTTCCATAGGAAATGTACACAAAATCACAAAATTGTGCCCGTTTTGGGGCGACATTCCGTTACAAAAATGGGCGTGGCTTCGCAAAAGTACGCGCCGACGTCGCAAATTTGGTCTCAAAAGTTGCACGAGACTTGAACAAACAAAGTCAAGAAGCCTCGCGACGAGGCCTTCTCGCGTAACAGAATTATAGCACGAAACGTCGAGGGGGGGCGGATTCCCCCCCCCCCCCGGCCCTTTTAGGGTTAAAACATTTCATCTTTCTCGGGAAGCATGGGGCATTGAAGAGTTATCCTATAGTGAACAATGAGGGTAAATATCATCTTTTGGTTAAAGAATTGGAAAATTGGATTTATACAGTGTACAGTATACATGTACACTGCAGTATGCATGAAGAAATCAGATTTCAGTAGACATGATTATTTTTCAACTTGTAAGATATTTCCTTACTTTTGATGGAGAATAACATACTACGTACATACAATATGCCGCTAAAACATTCAACAGCTCTGAATAAGAATTACATACAGTAGATGATCATGCACTTTAGATCTGTTAGGTATGGGTGCTGTTTATGCTAAAATACCTACTTCAGCGTCACCAAACAAATGCTGATTTATGTACAGAAATAGAAATGCATTTGAATCATTGCATAATCCATCAAATCATCTTTTCTTGTTAATATCTTGAAGGCCCTCCAGTTATGGATGACATGAAGTTAGTATTTTAAAACTGAACAGGTCTATACATGTAGCTGACCCCATGACACCATACACACACTGGCATTCGTGCACGACTGTGTCATTGTGGTGCCCAAGTCAGTTGGCCATATCTCTGTCAAAAAGTTCAGCATTTTTAGGGGAGATTAACAAAATGCTTATGAAACAGGTGGCAAGCTACAGTTCAACTACCTGCAGAAAAGTTCACGCACACAGGTGGCCATCGGACCTGAATTACATATGTACCGTACGTGAAAAGCTAGCACTGCCTCATACGAGGTTGCATAAAACTTTGCTAGAAGTGTCCATTTGAACCCTGTTCACTGCTACTGGTAACTAAACTATGTGACAAGTCAGTGTAATTTCTGACTAGTAGTCCACAGAAGATGAAAAACTTGTCCACAAACAACGGCTCCTGAGTTTAAGGGTGTGTACAGTTCTGGTTGAGGTGAGGATTTACTCTTTTAATGTTTTGCGAGATATTCAGAAACCACTCTTACTATGAGAAGTCACAGAGCATGCAATTCTAAGGGGTATCAAAAGTTTATTTGATGAAATTCGGTTTTGAAATGGCCGAGATATCCAAAAACAAGGTGAAACAAAGATATCCTAATAAAAGGTGTGGCCTGTCGCCTTTTATTATTATCACTTTTTTGGATATCTCAGCCATTTGAAAACCAATTTTCATCAAATGAATGTTGAATCCTTCTTAAAATTACATGCTCTTTCATATTTCATAAGAGGTTTCTCATTATCTCACTTAGGAATGTTCAAAACATGAATCTCCACCTCAACCAGTACTGTACAGTCCCTGTAAGCTTTTGGATAGAGCATAGCTAATCATACCAAAAGGATCGGGGGGGGGGGGGGGGGGATGAGAATGAAATGTGCCAAAACGCGGTACTTTCATCTGGTTCCTCTACTTCATTATCAAAAGATGTTCACAAGCAATGGATATACTGGGATAAATTAAGTTTTTTTTCTTTCTTGAAAAAAAGAAAGAAAGAAAAAGAATTCTTTAGCAGTGTCCCTGTAAATTGCCATGATTCTCTCACAATAAAGAGTAAAGTGACATGTGTTTGTCCATCATGCACAACTGAAAAATACAATTTGTAGCTGTTTCCTACCAATGTTTAGGAACTCAACAATATCAGTAATCTGCCCCATCCTATGTAAAAACAAAAGCAAACAAACAAAAGAAGTGCGAGAGGAACAAAAAATAATCTACGGAATTACCCCACACAAAGGATAATTTAACATATATGTAACATATTGGGGATCGATTACTAGGACTGTGCGAATCCCAATTCAAACAAGGAAAAGTAGAAATTACGCGGTGCGTAACATATGTCCCCGCCGGAAGTAGCATTTTGTAACAAAATGTGCAATATAGGTAGAAAATCAAGGTCAAAGGTCAAAGAAGTCAAAGGTCAAAATTCTGTGTAGCAGTTTTGAAGCCCTCACCTAGTGCCATCACATAAAGCAAATGGAATCGAAATTGGGTTAGAAATGGTGAAGGAGTAGCATTTTGTAGCCAATGTACAATATAGGTCAAAAATCAAGGTCAAAGGTCAAAGAAGACAAAGGTCAAAATTCTGTGTAGAAGTTTTGAAGCCCTCACCTAGTGCTATCACATAAAGCAAACGGAATCGAAATCGGGTTAAAAATGGCGAAGGAGTAGCATTCTGTAGCAAAATGCACAATATAGGTCAAAAATCAAGGTCAAAGGTCAAAGAAGTCAAAGGTCAAAATTCTGTGTAGAAGTTTTGAAGCCCTTAACTAGTGCCATCATATAAAGCAAACGGAATTGAAATCGGGTTAAAAATGGCGAAGGAGTAGCATTTCGTAGTAAAATGTACAATATAGGTCAAAAATCAAGGTCAAAGGTCAAAGAAGTCAAAGGTCAAAATTCTGTGTAGAAGTTTTGAAGCCCTCACCTAGTGCCATCACATAAAGCAAACGGAATCGAAATCGGGTTAGAAATGGCGAAGGAGTAGCATTTTGTAGCAAAATGTACAATATAGGTCAAAAAATCAAGGTCAAAGGTCAAAGAAGTCAAAGGTCAAAATTCTGTGTAGAAGTTTTGAAGCCCTTAACTAGTGCCATCATATAAAGCAAACGGAATTGAAATCGGGTTAAAAATGGCGAAGGAGTAGCATTTCGTAGTAAAATGTACAATATAGGTCAAAAATCAAGGTCAAAGGTCAAAGAAGTCAAAGGTCAAAATTCTGTGTAGAAGTTTTGAAGCCCTCACCTAGTGCCATCACATAAAGCAAACGGAATCGAAATCGGGTTAGAAATGGCGAAGGAGTAGCATTTTGTAGCAAAATGTACAATATAGGTCAAAAAATCAAGGTCAAAGGTCAAAGAAGTCAAAGGTCAAAATTCTGTGTAGAAGTTTTGAAGCCCTCACCTAGTGCCATCACATAAAGCAAACGGAATCGAAATCGGGTTAGAAATGGCGAAGGAGTAGCATTTTGTAGCAAAATGTACAATATAGGTCAAAGGTCAAGGTCAAAGGTCACGACTGAAATTCTGTGTAGAAGTTTCAAAGCTCCAATGTAGTGCTATCATATAAAGCAAACAGAATCAAAATTGGCTCATAAATGACAGAGAAGTAGCAAATTGAAGATTTTGATCACACACGGACGCACACACGGACACACGGACGGACACACGGACGGACGGACGGACGGACGGACGGACACACGGACACACACACGTACGGAGCCCGTTTCATAGTCCCCTGCTCGAACTCGTTCGGCGGGGACAATAAACAGCAGAAATCAAGGTGTCTGTTCCAATCAGATCAATCGATTAACGAAGCACACTTTAACAGATGTGCCATTTTGGAGGTGAGCTTTTCATGGATGAAAGGGGACTCCAAATTTCTGATCAACATGCATTCATAGTAAATGGGATAAATCCCATACTCAAACCCATGTGACACACTGGGGATTACTAGAATTGTGTAATCCCAAGTTAATGACTGCAAAAATTGGGACACATATGCAACCAATCAGATCAAATGGATATTATATGAAGCACAGAGATCTGAGATTTAGTAAGGAGCCAAGTGCTGCATGGATGAAAGGGGGCACAAAAATTCGGTCACAGGTCAAAAAGGGCTGGATAATCCCATACTCAGGCAAGTGTAACACTCTGGGGATGACTAACGTCAATTACGGTATGGTCGCCACTGCGGTAAGGTCGCTAGACATTCACATCGCATGTAACGCGCGCCGCGATCGGAGATCAGGTTGGGCGACGGATTTTTATCACTCTAAAAATACATTCGTAATTCACCTTTTTCCTCCGTAAAAACACAAATGATTTTAATCAAAATATATTTTACCATATGTAACAGGTGATAAAACCATTTTTAATGCGAGGATGTTTTTGATTTAGAATGGATTTCAGGTGGCAGATTAAGGGAGACTTTCAAACGCGGTGACCGACAATGCCTCCTTCATTGAAGCGTATGTATAACACACACGCTAATAATATGTGGCCCGCTAGGGGCGGCGAACTAATTCAGTGCCGATATTAGTTCGCCAGCCCGGACATGCACAAGAGTTACACACAAGTGGCGACCATACGGTAACTGACGTTAGATTTGTATAATCCCAATTTACTGACAGCAAAAATCACAACATCTGCCCTATAATCGCCTGGCGAAGCACACTTGCAGGTGTGCCACTCATTAGAAGGTTAGCTCTGCACGAATGAGAGGGAATCCCATTTTCTGGTCAACATTCAAATTGTAATAATCCCCCATACTCACACCATCTGTAACACACTGTGGTTACTGGGATTGTGTAATCCTGATTAATTGACAGCAAAAATTGGGACACATGTTCCCATCAAATCTATTGGCTAATGAACTGCACCTGCAGATCTGCTATTAGGCAAATAAAGTGATTCATGGCTGAAGGGGGAATGAGGCCAAATTTCTGGTCAGCATTCACTGGCATCCAAAGAATCAGATCATGGCAGTTAATTTGTAAGCTTGTCAAAAATGGTTTCAGTCAGCTGTTGGTGGAAATCACTTAGCACAAGCCCCCTCCCTTTAATCCCCCCCCCCCCTTCCCTTTTGAACAGTGAACAATAAGTGCTTCAAAACAGCATTATGAAGACAAAAGAAAATTTGAAGAGTCAGACACCATTCATAAACATGTTGTACAGTATAGCATTGAATACTGGTAAATAAAACCACTTTCATCCAACCTTCCTCCAATGTGCATTCAATGCAAAGTTGCCATTATTTCAGATATGGCAAGATTACAGTTTCTGAAGTGAAATTTACCCAAGGATTTAATAGGTTAATTCTTTGTGTACCACACAGTGAAGGCCCACTGCGTGCCACACCATTCTGAGACCACGACACATGAGCACTTTTGGAAAATATTCTGTTCCTCTTCAACCATGCAACTTTTTTAAAGAAGAATTTATACTAGAAATACAGTGTAGCAAAATTGTAGAGAAAACTGCAAGCCTTGCTGTGATGTAAGTTATATGATAAAATTATGGTGAGGATGCTTTCAATGTACTGTGGCATATTCTGATCATTTAAATCAATTTGTGCAAGGTTGTATGTTTGAGCAAATATGGCAGACAACAAGTTTACATGTGTCCCTGCATCACAAAACAAACAAAAAAGTCATCAGACATGGATTTTTAGTTAAGGGTAGATTCTGAAAGAGCAGATTCTAAGCCTTAAAATAATGTATAACTCATTTCAAATGGACTCTCCTAACCTATCTAAACACTGGGAGGAAAGCACACACTCTGGAAAAGTGTGAACTGAGAAAAGAGGCTCTTGTGTACAGGGTCTATTCAAGTGCTTAATCTTTACCAAGCCATGCTAGCTGTGCAATGAATGGGACAAAAAACAGGATGTGAACCACCTTAGCTACAACAATGAAGAGATTATCAAATTAAAGCTGAAATTAAACATGCTCTATCTAATAACACACTCTGTCCATGACCAATACCAACTTTAGAAGCAGTAGCATTATCCTTCAAAAGTTATTCAAGTTAAAGTGAAGAGCATGTAAAAAATGAAAAGGGGCTGCTAAGACATACCTATTCACATTATTCTTGAAAAAAAAGGGTTGTAGAAAAACTGCTGAAAACACACTTTCCCATTTGTTTTGTGATCCCAACCTTTGGAATAATGTAGTAGAAGAAAGGCTCTTCAAGAAAATATGAAAAACTCAAAATTGATTTGGCTGACCCCTTTCTCACCTTTTTCTAGTCAACACATACATTGTAAAATCAAGTGGTGCGACATTTTGTTGGTTTTGCGATGTATGGTCACATATGCGAATGTGTTTGGGAGTCCTACCTCTGATGAGAGTGGCCTGGTCGTCGCTAGTCAGACCCTGGAATCCCGGTAGCTGTTTGGCAAAGTTGATCATGTGCCTCAAGAGGAGGACCACCAGCTCCATGATGTGGGGTACGATTGTCGGGCCCTTCTCGCCTCCCGCCAGGAGGATTCGCTCTCCTTCCCCATCCGCATCCTGAGCATCGTTGGCGTTGGCAGCGTACGTTGATTCGGTCTCCTCCCTGTCGGCGGTCAAGGCCTCGTGGGCGCCACTGGCGGAGGGAGGGCAATCCGTCTGGGGCGGTGTGGGCAGCGTCTGCTTCTCCTCCGGCTTGTTGTGGATGATGCAGCCGCACTCGCAGCGCCTGACGGTGGCGGGCGGGTTTGGAGGGGGCGGGGCTGCAAAATTCCCGGCGGCGGGAGCGGTCCTGGAGCCTGCCGGTCCCTGGACTTCACGGGCGGGGGAGGACTTCTTCACTGCGGACGGAATTGTTGGAGTGGAACCGTGGGATGCGTTGAGCGACGGCTGCTGAACGGTGGCAGAGGCAGGCAGCATCCCCTTACTCGAAGTCTGTGCATCAGTGTCACTGATAATCAAACCTCCAGGTGGAACCATGTCCTCTGGGGGGACTGACCCCACAGTCTGGGAAGTTTTTGCAGGGCTGACAGATGAGGGAGACGATCTATGGGCTGGCCCCTGGTCACTCTTTATTCCTGGTTCCGATGACGTCCGTTGTGGTTCCACCACGGTCTGTATAGAGCAATGTGTTAATGACTGATTAACTGCTATTGACAAATGACTGAAAAGCTCCTTTTATATTCTAGTAAAAACAGCGGATACCTTGTGATTCTCTAGGACTTGACGTTATATTGGCAAAATGGATGTGGCGCAATGATGCTGATAACTGCAGCTACAGTAATTTTGTGAAAAAATAACACACACACACTCACACACTTAATTCAAATGACAACATAAATGTGATTCAATAATGCAGGCAACTGCCAGAGTAATTTTGAATTCTGATCAGTGAGAAACATGTGTGCACACACAATATGTGACCCTGCATCACAAAACCAACATAAAGCCACCAGATATTGATTTTTAGTTTAAGGGCAGATATTGAAAGAGCAGATTCTAAGCATTAAAATGATGTATAACTCAAATCAAATGGACTCTCCCAACCTATCTAAATATTGGAAAGAAAGCACACACTTTGGAAAGGTGTGAACTGAGAAAAGAGGCTCTGAAGTTAGGGGTCTATTCAAGCACTTAATCTTTAGAAACCTTGCTAGCTGCGCGATGAATGGGACAAACAACAGAATGTAAACCACGGTAGCAACAACACTGAAGGGATTATTAGATTAAGCTGAAATTAAGCATGCTCAATTAACACATTCTGTCCATAATAAATGCCAACTTTCAAGGAGGTAGCAATATCTATTCAAAAGTTATTAGAGTTGAAAGTGAAGAGTGTGCAAAAGATTTTAAAGAAATGAAAAGGGATCTCTAAAGACATACCTAATTGCACTACTCTATAAAAAAAGGGTTGTATAAAAACTGCTGAAAACACACTTTCCAATTAATTTTATGACCCAAACTTAAGAATAATGTAGACAAAGAATAGCTCTTTCAGAAAGTATGAAAAACTTAGGATTGACTTGGTTGACCTGTTTCACCTTTTTGAGGTCCCCATGCAAAATCAAGGGCTGCGACTTTGTGTTCGTTTTGTGATGCACGGTCACATATACAATGTAAACAATACAACAGAAACACAAGGGAAACAAGTACATGAATGTGTGCTTGCATCACAAAACCACCAAAAAGTTGCCAGACATAAAATTGAAAAAAAAAATATTTGTTTTTGTTATGGGCTGATCCTGAAAGAGCAAATACTTAGCTTTAAAATGACACATAACTCACTACAAATGGACTTTCCCATTAAATCCATCTAAATAATGGAAAGAAAAGACACCCACTTTAACTATTCTATAAAACAGAGAGATGATGGACATTATGCTTCTTTGTGTATCAGTACAAATAGTGTGCATGTGGTAACTATGGAAACTAGGCTAAACCCACGAGGCTATGCCTTGTGGGTTAGACAATTCCACAGTAATTACCTTACTACAGGCATGTAATTGTTACTGATGCACTCAGACCTGCGCATCATTTGTATATACCAGTACTGAACGAACCACAAGACCACATCATGGATAATTCACCACAAACACATACTACCCATCAGTTCTCAAATTACGGCAGGCATGTCCTAGCTTCTTCTTTACCAAGTGGCAGGTGCATACAGCTTTAATTACCGCAGTTCTCACATTATGGGGAAACCTTTACTTCACTATGAGAGGATGTTGACTGCATGGGTTGTGGAAGTTGGAAGGGAGATCTCCTCTGCACTAACCAAGGCAGGTTTGAACCCTAAACTGTTCAATGATCGAACACTAAACAACTCACAGGACCAATATGCCCTTCATGGACGCTACAATTTGTAACTCACATTATCATTATACCTGCACCAAGGAAGGAGGTGAAGGAGGGAAACTTTTACTTCACTATGAGAGGATGTTGACTGCATGGGTTGTGGAAGTTGGAAGGGAGATCTCCTCTGCACTAACCAAGGCAGGTTTGAACCCTAAACTGTTCAATGATCGAACACTAAACAACTCACAGGACCAATATGCCCTTCATGGATGCTAACTCACATCATCATTATACCTGCACCAAGGAAGGAGGTTTGGCGTTGGTTTGTCTGTTTGCAAAACAACTCAAAAAGTAATGAACGTTTTTTTTTTTTTTTTTAAACTTGCAAGAAAAATGTACAGTTGCTAATCACACAAGGAACAGATGATTAAATTATGATAATGATCCTGGAATTTTTATGGATTTCTGAAGTATTTTTTTTAAAATCTATAGGCAGGTAGGGTCAATGAACTTGAGAGTTCAAGCTGTGCATATTTGAGGTTTGCAAGTACATGCTCTAAGCACATCCTCTACTCGGGCGAGCCGCCACACTGCTGGAAGCTGATGACATAAACAAAAGGCTTCTATATTGGGAAATTGGGCAATTTTCAACGTGATGCATGCTTGGGTGGAAATGAGCTGTTTGGCAGAGGTTTGCATTCTCTTAGTGCTTATTATAGTTACACTATGCATCGCATGGTATTTCCTTCAACTGATAGAGAGCACAGAAACATTTCTTAACACGTTGACACACGGCACACTTTCTTTCCCCTCATTTTTTGCTTTCATCTCATCATAAATGGAGTTTTGATTATTTTGAGAAGGGAACACCACAAGGGAGAGGAAGGGAGTACCAGGCCACAGTGAAGGGGAAGCCTCTTACAGACCTCCTGTATTCAAACTATGAAGTGGTCATGCAGCTCCGAGCCTTTCTTGCCCAAATAACGAAGTACAATGTAGCAGCATACCCAACACCACGCAGAGCATCCCTTATTCACAAAGTCGCAACAGAACTGCACCTGCCTCGAACTTGCCCTGCATTGTTACACACATGTGCGAAATCACACCAAACCGATGCATGCAAAGAATTAAGAGCAATGATTGTGCATGCTAGAATTCACAAAATGTGCTGTGACTCAGGATGGGAGGAAAGTGACGTACAAATATACGGAAATGATCAACAATGTGCAAGTGTGCCACTGCTTTGCCATCAGCAGTTTTCACAGAAAAAAAAACACCATTTTTTGCAATGAACAGCATACATACCCCTGCACCAGAAAAGCAATTTTGTTGAGTGTGCCTGAATTGTGCAGGGAGATGTGAAGTTGGATGCAAACCCCATTATGTACATGCACAGCTATGTGGTGATTATCTATAAATTAATACTGTATGTGAAGTGTTTGTCTGCCTTGGACAGAAAGTGACCCATGATCACACCATTAATCACCTTGACATATTGTGGTAAAATATGGGTATGTGCATGTAGTGTACAAAAAGAGTTTATTGAGGAAGTCTTTTGTTTGTTTGACAACAAAGAAAACACCAAATTGCAAACTAGTCACTATCATGTTATGTGAAATCAAGTTCATGTCCTCTTGTGGAGTCTTACATATGTGACCCGCTACAACAAAAGGATCCTAAAGTCGCTGACGGGTGAGTCGAGAAAATCGAGTTTGAAGTCAGATCACCAAAATCTGTCAAAATGTTCGGATTTCTGTTTTAACATAATTTTGTAGTCTAATGTATCTTCTATCATCTGCCGAAATTTTGAAGCTAAATGATCAAAGGAAAGGCCTGAAAATAGCATTTTTCTGGGCCATGCTCGGCTCACCCATCAGCGACTTTAGGATCCTTTTGTTGTAGCGGGTCACATATATACAATGTACACATTTCTGACAAGCCAAAGAGCTTTGTAGGCACTTCTTGTACCAGACTGACTTAAACATGCAAAGAAACATATCTGGGTTGTCTTTCTGTTATCAAGCAGACTGCTCCATCACTTGTTAATGAATTAATTAATGAATAAATAAATGAGTGAGTGAATGCATGAATGAATGAATGAATGAGTGCATTCATACAATATTTAATTCATTCATTCATGCATTCATGCTCACAAATGCATTATTGATCAGTTGGTCATTCAACAGTCTTTCATTCACTTATTTATGCACTCACTAATCCATGCATTCAGTCATTCATTTTAATGCATTCCCACCAATTGATTCATTTGATCATTCAGCCTTTATGTAGGTATTCATATACTAATTCACTAATTCATTCATTCAGGGAGTGAATGAATGAATGAGTGAATGAATGAATTAATGCATTCATACACTACTTATTTCATTCATTCATACATTCACACTCACAAATGCATTAATTCATCAGTTGGTCATTCAATTCTACTCACTCATCCATTCATGTACTCAGTCTTTCAGTCACTTATTCTTGCACTCACTAATCCATGCATGCATTCATTCATTCATTCATTCATTCATTCATTCATTCATTCATTCATTCATGCATTCACACTCACTAATTGATTCATTTGATCATTAAGCCATTTATGTAGGTATTCATATACTAATTCATTCATTCAGTTATTCAAGCATTTGCTAATCATTCATTCATTTACTTAGGCACTCACTTATTCAATCACTCGTTCAACCAGTTACTAATACATTCATTTACTCATTCAATCACTCATGCACTCACAAACTCATTCATTTATTCATCTATCAATTCATGATGGCACTCATTAATTCATACGGTCAGCCTTTCAGTCACTAGTACATGAATTCACTAAGTCATTCATTCAATCATTCATTTATCCACTTGACTATTCATTTCTTATTCATTCATTCATTTGGTTTACTATGGAATGCTAATTGTTGAATTCAATTTGTAGTTCAGTCCATCAGCATGAACTTTAATATAATTGATAACAAACCTGACAGACTCCAGATTATGAATACATTCTTTCTGTCATGACATCCACGTGATGATGCTCTGAACATGAAATTAAGTGTTTATTTGTGTGAGTATTTTGATCTCCTTAACCATCCCCATGTGTATACAGAGTACTTTTCACTTTCAGTGAAAAAATTAAAGCATGCTCTTGACTTCCCATGTTGGAGGGGGATTTACAGTATGCGTATGTCCAAAAAAGAAAAAAAAAAATCAGATTTCTAAAGTGATAACTTTCAAAATGATTAAACAATCTGAATGCTATTTTAGGGAATTGGACTATAACTGTTTACCCACATTTTGCAGAAAGTCCCATTCAATTTGGTTAAGTGGTCACAGTGAATTGTGGATCATTGTAAAGCATGTCATGGGTTTGTTTCTTCCAAGTTCAACACTTGAATGCTCTTTGAACTGTGAACACAACAGATAAAACTTGGAGGGAAAGGATACCTGACATGCTCTAAAAAGATCCTCATTTCTCTTTGACCACTGAAGCTAATTGAATGGGGTCTTCTGTAAAATCTAGGTAATTATGTTATAGTTTCATACCTTGAAATTGCATCTGGATTGATTCATTATTTTTGAAATTATCATTGCAGAAAGTTCGATTTGTTTTTTGTTTTTTGGACATACAGTACAAAAAGCAAGCAAGATGCAAACAAGGGACATAGTGTTTACATGCGAGTGCGTGCTGTACCAAGCGGGATGCTGAGAAGAAAGGTGGGGGTAGGCAGCGTGCGATTGGGGTGTGGGGCGTCTACTGACTTCAGGCGAGGGCGCCGGTAGCTTCTCCTTCGCCATCCGGTATGCCTGGGCCAGCAGCTTGCCCAGGCTCATGTGCTCGGCGATGAGAGCTGGGAGGAGGGGGGCAACGGCGGCGGCAGTGGCGGTGGCAGTGGCATCTTCCGACTTGACGGGGCTCTTCGCCTTCCCGTCTTTCTTGACCTTGACCTTTTTCTTGATTGGCTTCCGGGTCGCCAGCCTGTCCTGGTCCCAAAGCCCTGTATGAGAAGGATATATTAGATCAATCTTTGGTAAGTGTTACATTTGGCCGGGGAAAAAAAATATATATATTACCTCAAGATTTATAGAGCTAAGAATTCAGACTAATAGAATATGAGACCGCCCAGCTGAAAACCTCAAAAAAATACTAAGTGAAAATGAATTTCTACTTTTCTACACAGTTTAAAAGGGGTCTAGGGCAATTACCCCGAGTAATTACCCCCGACCCTTCCCCTGGCTCTAGTCCTAATACTAATCCTGAACCTAATCCTAACCCTAACAAAAACTCCTAACCCTAACCCTAACCCTAAACCTAAACCTAACCCAAATCTTTACTCTAACTTACCACTAACCAGTATTTAGCCGGGGGTAATTGCCCTCCAGGGGTTATTGCCCGGATACATTTAAAAGAGTAAACTCTAAGCTCTAGAATGATATATAACCTGTTAAAATTGGACAATCCTAACCCATTCAAAAAGTGGTTGAAGTAAGAGAGGGTTAGGAGGTGTAAAGTGTGTAGTTTCGTAGCAAAGAGGAGTTAAAAATTATGGGGTCACTCAAGCATATCCATGGAAATGTATTCTATTTCCCGATGAAAGCAAAGCCTAGCTGTCCTAAAAAACATGATACAGAAAAACTGCTCATATCTTGATTAGATTTTCTTATAAGCTGCCAAATTTTGACAATTTTTGTCATGATAAAACTTTCTCTTTACATAAGTCCTTTAAAACACACTTAGCAAATCCTGAACTGATGACCCAAAAGTTTGACTATATAGCAATTAGCATCCTTTTTCTTTCATTCATATATTGCAGTTTTAAGCAATTTATTGGGTAGCCATGCTTATCAAAACAACAACTGCAGTGAGTGCATCAGGCTGTATAAGAACCACTATACTCTCTACAAATAAGAATTTGAGAGTGATAATGTTCACCGAAAACTTGGTCTCATCAATGTAACCCATCAATGTGGAACCCATTACCACAAAAGCCTCACGTTTCGTATTTTCACAGATCACTCTTACAATCTGAAGACTTGGAGCTTTCCAGAGATATATCACTATATCTTCTTCCCTTTTGAAATGAGAAAAAAAAAATAATCATGAGAAAAACAGCTTTGAAGTTGAGATACAGCCAAACAGTACACAAAATCATGAGAAAAGCAACCTTGGAGTGCAGATTCAGTCACAGGTTCAGGTGGTGAGTCAGGACAACATCACCAAGGTCATTTGAGATCATGGTAGCAGGTCTCAAAGCCATCAAATTTCTACTTTCTAAAGAGTTCTTAGACTTTAACCCTGTCTAGAAGCAAAAAGGGATGTTACGAAGCCTCCTATGGCAGCCTCGAGCAGCCTCTCAGCTCAGTATGAATGGACAGAATTCAGAAAAGGAGATCCAATCAGGGCAGGTTCTGAAACCAGCCTCCTTTATAGCACCCTTTGAAGAGTCTTGGCTACAGTCTAAATGCTAGGGAGATGTAAGAATATTCACTCATCTATCTATTTATTCATTTATTTATCTATTTATTCATCTATTTACTTACTTACTTATTTATTTACTTACTCATTTATTCATCTATCTATTTATCTACCTATCTATATTTTTTTAATTCCTTTTTTTCTTTTTTAACACAGCATGCATCAGGCACTGCACAATGAGAAAGCAACTCAAGGGTAACTGCTGTGTTTGATACACCTGAATCGAATGGCATGCAAACTGCAATTGTTTCTGTACTGACATTCTGTTTCCTAGAGTCTACAGCCAAGGTGCTCACAGGTAACTGTAAGAAAAAAAAAAGTGAAGGCAAAAAAAAATAATAATAATAACCTACCAAACACACTGAAACATAACATTCTCCAAAGCAAGGCCTCCAAATTCAACAAGGGGGGGGGGGGGGGGGAACGTTGCTTTTAAATTCGACTATTTCCTTGCCGTCATTTCACACAAATTTTATTTTGAACTAATATCACATTATTTTACATGGTATGATTATATTAAAAATGCATGACATGATCATTTCGGGAAGACCATTGTCTTACCCCATTGAGGATGAGTCCGGAGTATACTTGCGCCAAGGAGGTACTAGTACCTCCTTGCTTGGGCAAGGGTCTATGGGAAATGTGTGCTGTAGCACAATCAGCCCATCCTCATAACAGGTTAAGTGATCAGTATGCAAACAGACAGGGGCATTGACTTGCGAGACTGTGACCGTAATGCACTTTGGAACACCCTGTGCCGCCTATCGCATATATAGCTCTGATCACAACTGTTGTGTTCAACAGGTGGCTACAATGTAGCTATATAATGATGGGTCCTTGAAATGACAGCAATTTTGTCTCAAGGGGAATTTTTAGTAGGTCACATGCAGCCGTGGCCATGCACCTATCAACAGTGCAGCCACCTGCTGACTGGTAATAGCTGCTATAGTCGAATGATGGGTCTTTAAGGCCGCTGCGTTTATCTAACTTGAGAGAGAGAGAATCACGTTTCAAAACGCGTTTGGAACGGTGGTTGCAAACGTGGTTAGAAACGCGATTCTTGGGGAACCGCCTTTATCTAACCATCATACAATCGCGATTCGAGTGGTGTCACTGCGCAGCTGCTTTGCGCCGCCGTTTGACCTGGGAAGTAAAGGTCAACTGCATACCATCAAACATGCCTCCTCAGTCACACACAAATAATGGGTAGAGAGCACAACCGGAAGCAGTTGGGATTTGACCTTGAGATAAAAACGGGTTTCAAAACGACATAGTGTTTACTCACAGAACGGTGATCATGGTCTCAAATGTGTTTAAAAACGCCCTTTGAAAGGCGTTTCAAAATGGCATTTCAAAAGGCGTTTGAAAACACGGTTGCGTTTATCTAACCTCAGAAAATGCCTCAAACGCGTTTAGGATAGTGATTCTGCCTCAGAATTTTTTTAGATAAATGCAGCCTAAAAATGACCACAATTTTGTCTCCAGGGGAATTTTAAAGGGATGGTACAGTATTGGTGGAGATGAGAATTGGGCTTAAACTTTTTGCGAGATACCAAGAAAACACTTATGATATAGTACAGAGCATACCATTTTAAGAAGAATTCAAAGTTTATTTGGTGAAAATCTGGTTTGGAATGACTGAAACATCCAAAAACAAAGTAAAACAAAGCAATTGTAATAAAGTGTGGGTCCCACACTTTATTAGAATCACTCTTTTTTTGGATATCTCAGCCATTTCAAAACCAATTTTCATCAAATAAATGTTGAATTCCTCATAGAACTACACGCTCTTTCATATTTCATGAGAGGTTTCTCATTATCTCACCAAAAAATGTCAGAAACCTGAATTAGGTCTCAACCAAAACTATATGATCCCTTTAAGTGAAGCGCATTCAGCAGGCAGCTGCTGTCGAGATGGTTACCAGGAGCATGGATCCATATTGAAATTACTTTAAGTGTTATGAATATTAATACTGATTTGCTGATGTGCCCTTATCATTTGCAAAATCACAAGTGTCACTGTGCAGTGGCGGATCCAGAGGGGGCGCATCAGGTGCATGCATCTCTTTATTTTTTTGTTAAAACAAAAGAAATAAAAAGAAAAAAATGGGGAGCATGTGCGCCCCATTAAATTTTGTAAAGGTGCCTCCCTTTTACAGAATTCCTGGATCAGCCCCAGCTGTGATACCACGGTAATTCACTTGGCACCATTCTCATTCAGGAAACGAATGGCACAATATGTATTTCTGGTATTAAAGCGCTGTGCATGCACATCCCACATCTTCATTTCTCCTACAGGGAGTTCTGACCTGGAAGCAGGTCCCATGATGAGAAAGACACCAGTGTAGAATCAGTAGTATTTCGTAACATGAATCATACTCAAATCTCACATGCACATTTCCTGCGAAGTTTGAAGTATCACCCCAAGTAGAGAGCTTTAGATTTCAATGGCGGGGATATTCAGTGGAAAAAACATAACAAAAAACTATTCTGAGCATGTGCAGAATTGTGATCAAAGTCTGTCTATTTATAGCTTTCGTTGCTTGAGTTTTCACCATGCGTTCTGTGCTGTCTTAACATCCGCTCAGTTCATGACATAGAGAGCTACTTCATGCACCAATCATATGGGGTCGGGTGCCATTTAATTTTTTATAGGTTGCGTCTCAGCGTAATCTAAAGCTACTTTTCAACACACTGCAGGGAGAGAGGCTGGGAATGTCCAACGCACTTGTTGTCTCAAACTTCCACATCGCAAATCTAAAGCTCCGTAATATCACTCTATTTCTCAATGTATTTCATGGTGTATCCACATTTATTACAAATTACTCCACAAAATAGGGGGTATTTCACTGTAAATGTGAATGCACCAACTGTAAAGTACATTGTATCTGTCATCACAAGGCAATATCCGAGTCTTTGCAGGATATACATCCATTGATCATCCAGTGAAGTTGACATTTATAGGATCATTAATGAATCATTCCATGGCTCAACATAGAACATGGGGATTCATCAATGACAAGATGTTTCATTCTGATCGTGACTTGAGGGCAGCATTAAACGGAGAGTCTAATCCTCGTATTTCCCCTTCCCCATTCCCCTCTCTCATTACAAAACAGAAACTAAAGAAAAGAGAGGCCACTAGAGGTGCTTTGTGTAAATTTGAATTTGATGGAGTTACAAAACAGTACAACATCCGGAGTAACATGCAGCATGAAGTTTTTTTAAGAGGAGGATGTTATTAACCCGTTGAGGACGGACTGATTTTGCTACAACACGTATTCCCCATAGACACCTGCCCGAGTATACTCGGGACTCGTCCTCAATGGGTTAAAACTTCAAAGAATTGACACTGTTGCGGTTGCTGCAAAATAATGGGAAGGATCTTTGCACTACTACTGGCACTGCAAATAGCATGCACTGTGTGTTCTGCACAGTTGATTATTTTCTGCCTGTTCACATCGAAGCGTATTTGAATGTTGCATGCCCAGATAGACAGGGCTTGCTAATACCAGGACAGAGGCTGAAGGTGGCAGTGTGCTTTCCATGAACATTGATAAGCAGCAAGGCTCGCTGCACAAACGTCATGCACCCACCTCAAATCTGTTGTGCGTATGCCAGATTAGACAGTAACTCGACTGCGAGGGAATATTGCAGCACTCAATGATAAACAAATGCCCTTCTCTAGGCATCTGGATGCATTGCCTTGATTTGTAGAGTGTTTCACAGCATCGAGTGCAACAGGGCATCATGTTCTTCCCTAACAAGATCGAAAAGATTTGACAGTTCTTATGACAATTTCAGGAGGCACATTATAGGTACCTCCGATCCGAATCAGCTGCAAGTCCAATATCGCAACTGAGGGAAGAATATATATCGTCGCTGGGGTGACAAAACCTCGTATCTCAAAATTGTCAAATGTTCAGGAGAGCGAAAAAACATGGCGGCCAAAGCACTATAGTGAATGGGAAAGCCTTCTCTTTGACATGTCATGGTGGCTTCATTTTTGGAGTAAGACAGTTAGGATTTGGCCAAGACATCACTTGACCCATTATTTGACCAGTAAGCTATTAAAAAAAAAAATTTTTTTGACATTTTTGAGATACAAGGTCTTGTCACCCCAGTGACGATATGGCCTATGCCATACAGCAATTTGGCTTTCTATATCACAGTAAATCTCATTCATTGAATGGTGGAACTATCATCAAACCAAAACTCAAAATAAGAAGTCAAAGAATTTTAAAATTGCACATATCTTCACAATACAACTAGTAGCAACCACACAGGCAAATTAGGTAAGGCAATATGATTTATATGGCCTCATCATGGGTCTGGCTGGCGAGGAAGTCATATATTCATAAAGTTTCAGAAACCATATTTCTGTGGTTTAAAGCTGTCTGTTTTGTAAAATTTTTTAACCTTTACTGTCAGTACATATATCAGGTTGGGGGGGGGGGGGAAATGATTTGAGCCCAGTTTTAGTCACAGGCCACTGTATTTTGGTTGCAGATTCATCAAAAGCATATATCTGCTGCAAAAATAACAAGAAATGCAAGGATCTCGTGCTCAACTCAGCATCCTAAGTTTTCCCTTCCACATTCTTTCAGACTATACCGTATTACCCACAAATACCATAGCAAATTTGGAGAGCTATTGGAGGCCTTTAGCACAGGAGGACATGGTATCCATTAGTATATTTCATCGCATTGGGATTAATACCTGCCAAGTTTGTTATCTAAGAAAAAAAATATATGGACCATGTATTTTCAAAGAGGCCATTAAAATGTGAAAACTTGCTCCAAATTTGCTCCTGCCCCATTGGGGCCACCCCTGGATCTGCCATATGAAACAAACAATCATTCCCTAATACTAGTATACTTTAATATTCAGAGTATTTTTGGTTTTAAAGATCTATCCCTTTTTTTTTACATTTTCTTATCTTGGGGTTATGGGGTGCCCTGGGGGTCACAAGGGGGGGGGGGGGAGCTCATGGAATGCTGTCCGTGTACCTATACAATGTATAATCTTATCACTGTAGCAGTAACTGCTGGCAAGTTTGTTGACAAATTTGACCATTTGTCTCTGAAAGGATGATGAAAATGTAGAAACTGGGCCACAATTTGGTCCCCCTGTTACACATCTTGGGGGGGGGGGGGGGGATGGGGAGGAATGGGGTGTGCTTGTGGATGTTTGAGAGGAATATGGGAGGTGGCTATGGCACTCACTGTCTGGCTGCATGCCAACTGAGATACACTTCTTCATGCGGCAAGCCGCACAGTGCCTGCGTGTGTACATGTCCATCTCGCAGCCCGCCGAGCTCATCATCTCGCACTTCAGCTGGTGGCGGTTGCGGGCGTTGCGGCGGAAGAACGTCTTGCAGCCCTCGCAGGTTAACGCCCGGTAGTGCATGCCGTTGGCCTTGTCCCCGCACACCACGCAGGTCAGGTCGGGCGGCTCTGTGCTGGCGGAGTCTGCACTGGCCAAGCTAGTTACCTCCTTCTTCTCCATGGCTACTGTATCGAAAGTTCGGAGAACCAAACGAGATTCAAGATACATCGCATGAATTCTCAGTATAGTACATGCATGAAGCTTGAAGGACAAGTTTGCACTCAAATTATGTACATGGATTTAGTGAATGCAGCAATACTTAGCAGAACCCCTTGGTGAAAGTTTGAGGAAAATCAGACGATTCGTTCAAAAGTTAGTATGAATTTTCAAACTTCAGATCCACCACCACTGGATGAGAAGACTACTGACATTTATAAGATTTTTGGACAACAATAAAAAAAAATAGGGATAATTACACAAAATTTCATTTTTGGGGGGGTAAATTGTACACATTCAACTGATTCAACTGACTTTTTTTATGGACATGATGGGAAATATTATTCCCCCCGATTTATGGGAGAAGTAAGTAAAGTGCCCTTTCATTAGGGTGGAAAAGTTTAAATATGATGCATTTCCTTTCTGTTTTCTTCATATTGTTGTCCATAATAGCATCATAACAGTATACCTGAATAGTAGTCTTCTCATCGAGGCTCTGCAATGATGGTACTGAAACTTGAAAAAATCATAGAACAGGTAACTTTTGAATGGATTGCCCAATTTTGTCAAATGCCCCTTTGTGTATTCTATCAATATTGCTACTTTCATTCAATCCACATTCATATTTGGGCTTAACCCACACATTTAAAGGGGAATTAACCCCAAATATACATGTGGATTGAGGGAATGCAGCAATATCAGTAGAACACATCAGTGAAAGTTTGAGGAAAATCGGACAATCGGTTGACAAGTTATGAATTTTTTACATTTGGTGACGAGACCACTGGATCAGAAGACTATATAACTACAGATCATGACATCACATAATGGACTACCATAGACAAAAAGTATACAGCAAAGTCCACAAAATATCATTCCACATGAAAAGTACACATTCCCTGAACTTGTTAACTGACATATGTCAAGGGTAATATTATTCCCCCTGCTTTCTGAAAGAGGTAAGTCTAGTGCTCTTTCATTATGCTAGAAAAGTGAAAAATGTTTAATTTTCTTTATATTTTCTTTATATGGTAGTCCGCAAGTGATGCCATGGTCCACAATAGTCTTGTGATCCAGTGGTCTTGTCACCAAAACTTCACAAATCCATTACTTCTGAACGGATTGCCCAATTTTCCTCAAGCTTTCACTGATGTATATACAATGTATTCTACTAATATTGCTCCATTCACTCAATCAACATGTATTTTGGGGTTTAATTCCCCTTTAAGATACACATACTACTGGCTGCCTACAGGTCTGGATGACAACCCCTACTCAGACGTTTTCCTAATCTCTCTCACATAAAACCAGAAGCTGCAGGCCTCTGAGAGTACAGCGACAGCACATTTCATACTGCTTTACAAGGCTTAGCATACAGCTTGTTTCAAACCTGTGATACACTCATTACCGTTACCATGGCTACAACTACCATGACGACAATCAGGTAATCCGCCCTGAGAAATCTTGAGTGCTTTTAATACCGTATCATGGATGCTGAGGGGTCGACTCACAAGTTATAGTGAGTCTCTTTCGTAAATCATAGTCGACGGCTGGCGGCTGGAGGAGATGAAACTCTTTATTTCCCTTACAACCCTTCAGCACCATCATACTGCTACATGTATCACTGCCAAAGCACAAATGACAGACTTGGTTTGGGTGTGGAAGGGTTAAAGGGATGGTACAGTATTGGTGGAGATGAGAATCGGGCTTTTAACTTTTTGTGAGATACACAATACCAAAAAAAACACTTATGAAATAGTACAGAGCATACCATTCTAAGAGGAATTCAGAGTTTATTTGACGAAAATCGGGTTTGGAATGACTGAAACATCCAAAAATAAAGTAAAACAAGTGATCGTAATAAAATGTGGGTGCCACACTTATTAGAATTGCCCTGTTTTGTATATCTCAGCCATTTCAAAACCAATTTTTATCAAATAAACATTGAATTCCTCATGGAATTACATGCTCTTTCATAATTCATAGGAGGTTTCTCATTATCTCACCAAAAAAAAAAATGTTAGAAATCTGAAAGTAGGTCTCAACCAAAACTATACGATCCCTTTAAAATCCATTGAGAATCTTTGGTCGCCTTGTGGTGTCTTCTGGCCAAGGGAGACAGGTGGAAATGAATAAAGTATGGCTTCTTCATTAGAAATGTTGCAAGATGTGGCCTTACTAGAAAAGTTAATTACCATGACGAACATACTTATTTAATGAAACTATGTACATGTATCATTACGTTAAAGGGATCATATAGTTTTGGTTGAGACCTAATTTCAGGTTTCAAACATTTTTGGTGAGATAATGAGAGACCTCTTATAAAATATGAAAGAGCATGTAATTCTATGAGGAATTCAACATTTATTTGATGAAAATTGGTTTTGAAATGGCTGAGATATCCAAAAAAAGAGCGATTCTAATAAAGTGTGGGACCCACACTTTATTACGATCGCTTTGTTACTTTGTTTTTGGATGTTTCAGTCATTCCAGACCCGATTTTCATCAGATAAACATTGAATTTCTCTTAAAATGGTATGCTCTGTACTGTAACATAAGTATTTTCTTGGTATCTCGTAAAAAGTTTAAAGCCCAATTTTCATCTCCACCAATACTGTACCATCCCTTTAAACTAGAAAAGCACTCTGAGAGCGCAGACCTCTGTCAAGCAGCTACTTTCCAACAATGATTTTGCTCTTCCCAAAGAGATTTTTCTCCTCTCCACCATTAGGGAAAAGCTCTTTGGGCAAGAGCAGTGATTTCTATCCATCGGTATACATGCTGAAAAATCGCCCGATTTCCCAATAGAAGCCTTTGGTACGTCATAAACCCTCAGCTGCACGGCGCGCCTCGCCCTAGCAGAAAATAGGGCACGCACTTTAGTGCGCATTTGGAAACCTCAAAAATGCGCCGCTTAAACTCCCAAATTCATTGACCCTACCTGTCAAAATATCAAAAATCCTTCATAGATTCCCTAAAAATTCTCAGATTACTATCAAAATTTAATTATTTGTTACTTCTCAACCTTTCCTGTAAGTTTCATCCAAATCCGTTAACTACTTTTTGAGTTATTTTGCACACGGACGAACAAACAAACAAACCAACGGTAACAAAAACATAACCTCCTCCCTTGGCGGAGGTAATAACATGGCACAACATGCTTGGCTAATGCCATTGTATTCACTGCTGTTCATGTTACCTAGAGGCAAACCCGAAGGAGCCAGTGATGTTCAGCCATTTCCTAGCATGTTGTGCAACTTGACTGCATAATCTTGTCAGCATCTTGTGCATATTAGAAAGTACATGTAGAGAAGCACTCTGAGAGCGCAGACCTCCACCAAGCAGCTACTTTCCCTCTATGTGCATGTTTTCTACCACCAATGCAGAGACTCCAACCCCAAGCACCTTCTAATCTGGAGATTCTCCCGCCCGAAACCCCTAGCAAACGGGAGACTCCAAGTTGATGTGTGCGAAGTTCCTAGGGTTCTAGATGTTCTTTGGTGCTATCTAAGGCTTATTTTTTAAGCATACGATAGCAATAAGTAAGAAATGCTTTCCACCGGGAGACACAGAGCCAGGGCGGGAGAAATCAAATCTCAAGCGGGAGAACGGGAGATTTTGCAAAAATGGGCTTTCGGCAGGAGATCTCCCATCAAAAACGGGAGAGTTGGAGTCTCTGGCAATGATCTTGCTCTTCTGTAGAGATCAGTGATTTCCACCCATACATGTGTACATATGCATGGTGAAAAATTGCCCGATTTCCCAATATAGAAGCCTTTTGTTAAGTCATCAACCCTCAGCTGCCTGGCGCGCCTTGCCCTGGCAGAAACTAGAGCATACACCCCTGTGTGCGTACTATGAAAACCTAAAGAATGTGCAGCTTGAACTCCCAAGTTCATTGACCCTACCTGCCAAAATATCGAAAATCCTTCATAAAATCCATACAAATCTCCAGATCACTACCAACAATTACTCATCTGTTCCTTGTGTCACTCTCAACCTTTCCTGCAAATTTCATCCAAATCACTTCGCAACGGACAAACCAACGGCATTGAAAACATAACCTCCTCCCTTGGCAGGGGTAATAATTATGATAATGCACCGCCAGCCCCAGCGCCAGGCCTGTAATGACACACATTTGTAATGTGATTATTCTACACCGGGGTACCAAACAGAAATCTGCCATTTTGTTAAAATTATCAAACTTTTCTCCTTTAGTGTCGTAACCTGGGTTACAAAAAAAAAGAAAAGAAAAGAAAAAAGATGAAAGCATACTTGTAATATACTGATTTATGCAAAAAGATTTTGTAGCACGAATTTGAATAAAATGAGATTCTATCCCCTTAGGGATGCTACCTGCCAAGTTTGGTGAAAATCAGTCATGGGGTTTTCAAGAAGAGGATAATGTAAAAGTTTATGCATGATCAATGCATGACGCACACCGGAAGCCGGAAGATGAGTGATCGCAATGTCTTCTGTGAGCCTTTGTCTCAGGCAAGCTAAAAAGTATGATTATTGTGTACATAATTAAACACATCATAACAGTACTGAATTGACACTGGAATCATTGTTGCTGATTGCCAAGATTTGGCCACCATGATACAGCGAAGTGTAATCTGCTCATCTTACTGATGCGAGATGGCACTGCACAACACCATAACCCAGGGTATGACCAAGGAGTTTTGCAACTGAATTCTCAGTTATTATTACCTCTGCCAAGGGAGGAGGTTATGTTTTCATTGGCATTTGTTTGTTGGTTTGTTTGTCCATGTGCAAAATAACTCACCTGAATGGATTTGGATGAAACTTACAGGAAAGGTTGAGAATGACGCAAAGAACAGATTATTAAATTTCGGTGAGGATCCAGGAATTTTTATGGATTCCGGAAGGATTTTCGATATTTTGGCAGGCAGGGTCAATGAACTTGGCAGTTATGCACATTTTGTTAGGTCTGCATACACGCATTAAAATGCGTGCTCTACCCTAGTTTTGCTATGGTGAGGCGTGCTGTGCAGCTGGAAGTTGGTGACATAACAAAAGGATTCTATATTGGGAAATCGGGCAATTATCAGCATGCATATGTATGGGTGGAAATCACTGATCTCCATGGAAGAACAAGATCAGTGGTGAAAATGAGCTGCTTGGCAGTGGTATGCACTCTCAGAGTGCTTTTCTAGTTCAAGTTATGTTTGAAGCCTCAATGTTTTTTACAGTCATTTTAACATCCGTTACTCAGCTCTGAAAGCAAAGTTTGACACTGCTCAACAGGTCCCTAATACCCCTTTCACACTTGTTACTTGACAATTCACCCGTGGAGTTGCAGTGGGGAATTATAAATGAGGTTCCACACCAGGTAAAAATTCTTTCACACTAGCCAATGAGCCCCAGATTGAATTTCTCTGACCCACTCTTCTGCACTGGAAGTAGACATTATGGCGCATACGAAAAACTGGCCCACAAGATGTTGTTGGTAGGTTGTTGAACTTTGCTTTTACATCCAGGAGTTTCTCCTGGATGCCTTCAACACAACAGCATCCCCCAGCTAGAGTCCACGGGGATACTCCGGAGGTTACCTGGGATGATTCAAGGGTAAGATTTCTGAAAAGTCACGCAGCATTTTATCTGGGAGATTACCCACAATGCCTTTCACACTACACTGTCGCCCCAGGAGTTCCCTGGAAATCTTGAGTAAAATTTGCCAAGCATGATGGGAGTATAAGTATGGTATCTACAAAACAGTTGCTCTTCCTCCGTTTGCCAAGGTGAAGAAATTAACATGACAGTTTACAAACACTTGGTGCAGCCTTCCAAACAACATCAACGTTCAAGGGAACATACAACTATAGCTTCTGATCACCCATCCTAAATACAACAGTTGTATGTCTGTGTTTAATGTTAGAGCACTGACAACATGAAAACTTAACAAGTGTTCTGTGAGTCAAGCAGTACTGCAATGAAGTACGAAAGCCATGTGCAATTTAATCACTCATGTTAACACAACAGAAAGAGGTCATGGGCATGTGACACAGTCGTTGTGGTTGTTCTTGATGCGCTGCTGTTGGTTTTTGGTTAGTGAAGTAGCAGCAATATTTGTTTTAACTTCGATACTTTAATGCAGCCAGGATGAGTCAGCAAAACTTTTACAACTGGGAAACAAAACCAAAGTGCTCAGTTGTCCGTTGAACCTACCTAATTTGTTGGATATCTCAAACTACTCCTGCTCCTGCTGATTATAAATGCACACCAGTGTCTTCCTGACCATGTTACTTCCGATTACCTGTGCCACACATATGTCTTCTGTTTCATACGTTGGCAAGATGCACATCAAGTGTCCAGTGACTCACACAGCACTGACAAAAAACAAACACACACACACACACACACACACACAAAGGCCTAATTTAATCACACTCACGCACAAGAAAAGTTAATGAACTTGACAGGTTTGTTGTTGTTGACATTGTTTTTGGTAAGTATAAAACTAGCAGCAATATACTTAATAGCTTCAATATCTTTTCAGCCATATGAATGTCACCCAACTCAGGCAGTAAAGTTTAGTGATTTTTAGAAGTGGGGCACAGCACATAACTGTTCAACAGTGCCACTAGGTACCTGGTATTAAAGGGTGTGTACAGTTCTGGTCGAGGTGAGGATTTAGCTTTTAACGTTTTGCCAGATATTCAGAAACCACTCTATAAGATGTCAAAGCGCATGCAGTTCTAAGGGGTATCAAAAGTTTATTCGATTAAAATCGGTTTTGAAATGGCTGAGATATCCAAAAACAAGGTGAAACAAAGAGATCCTATTAAAGTTGTGGCATGTCGCCTTTTATTATTAGCACTTTTTTGGATATCTCAGCCATTTGAAAACCAATTTTCATCAAATAAACGTTGAATCCTTCTTAAAATTACATGCTCTTTCATATTTCATAAGAGGCTTTTCACTATCTCACTTAGGAATGTTCAAAACATGAATCCCCATCTCAACCAGTACTGTACAGTCCCTTTAAAGATGATCATACACTTACGCTCCTGACGAAGCAAACATGAAGAAATTCAAGCAACCTGGCACTCTCAGATTTGAAACAACTGACACCGTCTTCCAGACAATGTTGCTTCCGATTACCTGTGCCACACGTATGTCTGCTGTCTCATACGTTGACAAGATGCACAGCAAGTGTTCAGTGAGTCATCACAGCCAGTCCGTACCACAAGGCAAACACAGAGTGAAGCAATGTCTCACCCATATCGCAATTTGTGATTATAGTCAGTTTTTCAATGTAAGCTCATTGATCTTTTGACCTTTGACCTTGTCAGACTTAACCAATTACATTCAAACTTGACCAGCATCTTTAGGTGATGTACCAGAGGTACAAGTTCTGTTGTCATAACTCAAAGCTGTGAAAACTTATTGACAACACACAATACATGACACCTAAATAAGGAAAAGTTCATTGACATTTGACCTTTGATTGTCAGAATTCACCAATATTTAAACTTGACCGGCATCTTTAGTTGATGTACGGTACTTGTGGTGTGCATTTGGTGGTAATACCTCACCAAAGCAAAAAATGGGTAATTTTTGGTGCACAAAAATTGTGCACCAAAGCGCAATAGTTCACATTATTTAGTTCACATGTTTCCACTGTTTTAAACAGTGATATCAGCATGCAAATTAAAATACTGTAGCCAATGAAGTTGTCGTACCTTGATGTCTTCCTCTGACCCACAATGTTTAATAAATCTTCAATGCATCGCATCTCTATTCCTGACAGATAATGTCTTAATTAAAACTTTTCCAAACATTATTATGCCTGAGTATTTGGTTATCCATATGGATAATCTATAAAGAACTATAGATACATAATATGGTAGTGTGTACTTCACAATACAGAGTAGTCAGCAGTGTTAAAAAAAAATATATATATATTTTTTTTTTTTTAGGTTTGAAGTTGAGCCACTAATGATAATGAGTGTCTTGAAAGATGTTTAGTGTATGGTTACTTCCTGGAACATTGACTATGAGAAAATCCACATAGTAACTGTGCATGCACAAGTGTGTGTGTGTGTGTGTGTGTCATATTCATCAATACAACTTTCCCCAATATTTGAATAGTTTGATCACAAAATTAAGTAACTCCATTCTTGTTTGAGATATAATTTGCAATTACAGCTACTAAAAACAGAGAAAATAATAAAAAAAAATATGGTACATTTTTAATCATAACTTGAAGGTATTCCTCATTAAATGATTGATGTATCAATGGAATGACTTATTTTTGCACTACTAATGACAGACTTAACTTTAAAATGAGCAAAAATTGTGCTTAGCCGATTTTGTGTTCAAACTCTTCATTTTGAGAAATACATTGGTTCATGACTTCATGTGTCACATGAACAGCAGAAATAAATTCCTACAAATGAAGTCATTAACGATCACATCCTGTATCTCGCTGACAGAGAAGAGTATGGCACCTGTCATATTGCAGTCACATGAGGGCGACTCTCATCTTTAAAGAGAAAAAAAAAATTCACCTGACATTAATGTATAAGTGACATTCACACCGATGCAAATTAGCAGGAAACAAATCTCAAGATTTGCATCTTGATCCATCTCTTAAGATTTGGGGCAGTGTGGACACAAAATCACACCGATTATGGCACAGTCAGCATTGCCATCTGAATTGTAAGAAATATTGGAACAATTTCTGAATTACCACCACTATTTGAGAAATAGCGTTTGGTTATTTACACAGTGGCAAGTGTCTTGAATGCTGGAGGAAATAATATCAAGATTTTTTCTAATGCCATTATTCAAATGACACATCACAACAGTTTGCATGGTCATAAAATTATTTTGGTAGATATCAGGCATGCGCAGTGTGTTCAACAAATTAGTGGGATATTTCTGTCCATCTGTATGAGTGTTAATAATCTTCGGATTTGCTTCGGGATAAACACCCCTCTATTTGGTTTGAGTGAATGACACTATAGAGTCAAATCAAACAAGGAGATTGATGAAAGTTTTATGAAATTTGGATTTCCCCTCAAAAAAAAAAAATGAAAACACTACAAACACATACACACACACAAATAAACACAACAGATGATAGAGTAGCACTTTGCAAGTTTCGCACGCTTCTTTGAAACACTGATATTGGCCATTTAAATGTAAAATCTGATAAAGTTGATGATGCTGTAATGTCTTTGTGAGTCTCTGTGAGTTTCGCTTCTGCTGGCAGAGAAAACCACTGAAGTATCATGAAACTGTTTACTTGAACTCACGAAAAATATCCCTCATATCCAGTAGTTCTAGCAAACTTTGTAATCATCTAGGGGCGCGTTTATCAACTCACTTCTGGCCCAGAACTATAGGTTTCCAAACAACTTTCATGGACATTTGGGCAATTCATATTTAAAATGCAAAGCTGTTTTGATTATGGGATCAGAAACAACCTTTTGACATGCCCCCCAAAAAGTGCATTATTTTGCCAGTGCATTTGAGAAAAGATACACTTCTATGAGTTTTGAAATGCATTTATAGCTGCTCGGACCTGCCCATGCCAACCACTGCTAACTACACACCACTGCTCCTCTGGTCAAACTGTGAATGGACCTGCACAGCGGACGAGGCCTCCCTATGGACTCATGATAGAGATAATATAGGCAACAACTCGAGAAAAGCGATCCAAAAGGCCTTTGCAAAATATGTACTTTGATAGTGGGTAGGGTATTGAAATGTGTTTAAAACATGGAAAAGACGAGTAATTCAGCCTACAACGTAGGACTGATGACAGGCAATGGGGGTTAAATGGTTAAATGGTTAAAAATGCTGACTCATCAACCAAATACCAACCAGAGTTTTAAATTTTGGTAACTAAAAATTTGGTTAGTTTCTCTTCATCTTGTCTGATCAAAAAACAAAGCCAAACAAAACACCATACTATTTGTTGGAACTTATTCTTAAATGGTCAAGCTGAACGTGGTATGAGAGTACTTTTCATTCGAAGTAATGACAGGTAATCACAATTTAATACATTAATGACTGATGTCATTTATGTAATTGAACATGTAATAGATTTCAAATTCTGTTCAACATTTTTCCCATCTTGTCGAATAAAAGAAAAGAAATACTTATCATTCCAATTCTTGCAACCTATTCTTAATGGCCAAGTCTCAAAAATTCTGCAAATACTGTCTTCTTATCTTGTCTGATAAAAAAAAAGAAATAATGAAAATCTTTTGATTTCTTGAAACTCATTCTTTAAAGGTAGAGTAGTTCTCATCAAGCGATGACATAATAATATCATCTTAGACAAAATGCTAACGACCAATATTGTCTAGATGGCATTGAGCGTGTGATAAACTTCAAATTCTGTAAACACTATAAGATTTCTTCCTCTCTGATTAAAGAAAAAAAAAACACTTTCCATGTAATTTGCTGCAGCTTACTCTCAAAATGTTAATCAGAATTTATATATACATGTATATATAATTATAATACATATATAATCATATATATATATATATATATATATATTATTGATTGATATCTAACTACAATCCATATCAAAAAATTATTAAAAAGTCACTAGACATGCCTATTCTTTGTCATCTTTCAAGATACATCTAACAAACAAGAGGCAAGGAGGAATGAGCAGTGGAGAACCCAAAGCGAGAAATTACTAGGGAGAGTGTCAAAGAGGAAAGAGGTGATAAAACTATGAATACTGGAACACTGTTATCCAGTCTACATACCTGCCAACATTTCAAGATGAAATATCTTACTCATGGATTGCAAAAATCTTATTTTATATGCAAACTGAAGTTAAAAATCTTACTTTCGGTCAAATCTTCAGAAAATACACATGAAAGGTATATCTAAATTTTTTTTAAAAATCTAATTTCTCTGACAGAAAATCTGATTTTGCTATTTATAACGTAAAAAATCTTACTGAATCTGATAAAATCTTACTAGTTGGCAAGTATGCAGTCTAGCATCAACTGGATTTATCCTTTGGATAGAGGTGATTCTTTTTAAGGTCCCACTTACCTTTGGGAGCAGTGATTTAGACAAGGCAAGTGCCAAAATGTGTCTCACCCATTCGCGTAGAAGAAATTAATGTTTTTTCTAACTCCCAGAAGTTCATTGACCCCGCCTATGACCTTTGACCTTGTCATGACCTTCAACTCCCCAAGGGACATTTACCAGCCAAGTTTGGTCACAAACGGATGGAGGGATCAAAAGTTATGAGCTATAATCGAAGCACACCGTGAAAACTTACGTAACATTGGGCCCTAAAAGTTTGTTGACCCCTTTCTGTGACCTTTGACCATGTGATGAACTTCAACTTCCTAAGGAACATCTACCATCCAAGTTTGGTCACAAACGGACTTAGGGATCAAAAGTTACAAGTAATAATCAAAATGCGCTGTAAAAACTGAACATTGGGCCCTAAAAGTTTGTTGACCCCTGTCTGTGACCTTTGACCTTGTGGTGACCTTCAATTCCTAAGGAACATCTTCCATCATATTTTGGTCACGAACGGACATAGGGATCAAAAGTTACAAGCCATAATCTAAATGAGCCGTAAAAACTTAACTTTGGGCGATAAAGTTTGATCCCTGCCTGTGACCTTTGACCTTGAGGTGACCTTTCAGTTTGGTTTAAATGTGTAACTTTAAAGGTACTGTTTACCATTGGTAACAGTGATTTAAAAAATGTTCGAGTCATCACATTTAATGCATATATGTACAGGTCAGTTGTATCACAAAACATCCTACCATAATATAAAAATGTTGCAATAAAGCCTTATGAAGGAGATATCACTATTTTTCTCACAAAACCATAACTGAAGATGGTTTAGTCTAGAAACAATTTTATTATAACTATTGTTCACATTTTGTATATGTAACAATACTTGACGGTGAGTATACTGATTAACATTTCTACAATGGTTGTTTCTATTCCATAACTCCCATTTTAACACTATTTTGAAGAACTAAAACTGGGTTTTTGTTTCATCTGCAAATGGAAAATAATGCCTTTAAGACAGCACTGAAAACACACCTATTTCATTTAACATACAATTAGCCAGTAACTTCATTCTTTCTTTCTTCTTCCTTTCTTTTTTTCTGTATTTCTTTCTTTCTCTTTAAGCTGTGTCAGAATCTTTGTGTGCCCTTTCACCCACTGAGGATGAGTCCCAAGTATACTCCGGCAAGCGTCTATGGGAAATGCATGTTGTAGCAAAATCACACCATCTTCTATGGGTTAAGGGCATTATCAGTACCCTATCATTACTATTATCATTACTGTTGAAGTTTCCTATTCAAAGCTTAATTATTCCAAATGTTTGTTATTCTGAAAATAAAGTAATTATTGTAATACTGCAAGTTTGACAAACTAGAGATTATCATAATGGACATAGCTATGGAATAGTGCCACAAATATACAGATTAATAAACCCTTTTCAATTTCAGATTAATGAATATCTAAGTATCTCGGGAATTTGCATGTTTTGAAAATTAATCTGTTTTGGAATGACAAACCTTTTCTCATTTTTTAATCAACAAACCCTTGGAATTTACAACAATGAACGTCACTTGTTTCTTTGATTGAAATTAGGAAGAATTATGGCAGCTTCCTTCTTCTAGAACAGTGCACACACATAGTTTGCTAATTGCCATTTCTTTACTTGTTTTTACTTATGACATTAATTGTAAAGTTTGCATAAATAAACTGCATGGGCTAGCTGGTGATGATTGCTAAAGCATCCAGTACCTAGATGGATAAAGAAACTTTTCAAGTCATTGCTACCCTGAGAGGAGCAATGCAAAAACTTACTTTGAAAAAAAAAAAAAATCTTATCACTCAGTCATATTCTGCAGATTCCAAGAAACTGGCAGTGTTTGTTATTAAATCAGAATCAATCTGCTTCAGTGACCATCTTTCTGAGAAAGATGAACCAAATGTAAATTTATGATGTCTTCCAAAGCTCTGTCATCAAACATTGGTAGATATACCCAAACAATACCAACCTGTATCAGTCACATCATTGAAAGGACACAATAAAAAAAAAAACCAAATAACAACAACAACAACTTTTGATTTCTTGGGAGATTAATTGCCTCAGCAAGTGTTTCTTCATCCCAGACTTCACTGGCCTCGTTGGAACTCATTAGCCCGGGAGGTACAATTTGTAGTGTGCTGTACATTGTATACAACATCTCTCTTCTTTCAATTTTGTTTCATAATCCATTCATGGTGCTATAAAAGAATTATATTTCTAGCTTCATTCATAAGACACAATAGTCAGTCCTTTGTATCAGGCATCTGACATGAATATTGCACTCAATTTCTCTCTTTTTTTTTTTTTTGGTTTTGGGTTAAGCCAATTTTCTCAAAGTGTACACATTTCTTGTTATGTATGTCTCCGTAACCAGTCTGAATTATTTGTGCTGTGAATGAACAAAGACATCCAAATTTGTATGTTATTTCGTTCAATATGTGATTATTTCAGTTCTACTGCTCGTATAATATTCCATGATGTAATCTTTTCCATAACACGTGCCCGAGGACTCGGTACTCGTCTTCAGTGGTTAATAGATCAAGCCCCACAAAAGCAGTGCACAATATTTTCATTCAGCACCCAACCAGCATCAATTATGAGTTGTTTGTGCTTTGTGTATTTCTTATCCATTTAAGTCAAATAGCCATTTACTGTCAGGATGCTAGGTGGTATGATAATTTATACATGACGTGATTTTGATCAGAATTTCTTCAAGGAATGTAATTATATGCTGTACCATATTCATCATGGCAGGTTCATATCCACATGAAAATATAATACATATATCTTTCTGACTTATATGGCTCAATGTTATCTTTAAAAATTATGGATTCTCATCATTTAATCTAATATTTTTTGTAATTCTGCATACAATGTCTCATAAAACCCTATGGCCCGAATTCACGAAGGTGGTACAAATGAAACCATGGTTTAAACCATGGACAAAAACCATGGAGCGCCAGGTGTCGCATGGAATATTTCGTTACGAAATCAGTCATTTCGTCGATGAAATGATTATTTTGTAACGAAATAACAACATTTTGTAACTAAATGAACATTTCGTCCACGAAATGATAATTTAGTTAACGAAGTGGTCATTTTGTCGACGAAATGACCAATTTCGTAGCGAAATATTCCGTGCGACACTTGGCGCTCCATGGTTTTTGTCCATGGTTTAAACCATGGTTTCATTTGTACCACCTTCGTGAATTCGGGCCTATGAGGCATAACAAGCAGAAACCATTATCAAATATCATAATTGATGAGCGGCTTAGTTTAATAGTATTATATTCTAGTATCCCCAGGTAACACTGCCCAATGACATATCAAAGCTACATGAAAACAGTTGTCAAATGAAGAGAGAAAAAAAAGATGAAGAAAATAGATGATGAAGAAAAACTTGGAAAGAATGGATGACAAGCAACAAGCTACCATGTAGACAATGATGACGCACACACTTCAAAACCATGAATGTATAAAGACAAATGAGGACACTCCATAAGATGAGCTGAAAAATGAATGAACAACCACGCACACATACTCTCACACACACACACACACACACACACACAAACATCCCATATTGTGGGCAAAAGGAGATTGCTTTTCCAGCGTCATGAGACACTGATATAACCAGTGGATTAATCCATTTGAGGGCTGGCTGATTTTGCTACAACACGCATTTCCCATAGACACCTGCCCGAGTACAGTATGTCCCCAAAAAATTACAATTGAATTTTTGCACCCAATATGATTAAACCGTCTAAATGCTACTTCAGGGTCTTAGAATATGACATCTTAGCTCCATTTTGCAGAAAACCCCATTCAATTTGGTTAAGCGATCACCAAGAAATGTGGATTGTTGTAAAGCATGTTATGAGTCTGATTCTTCCAAGTTCAGCACTTGAATGCTCTTGGAACTGCATATTAATGTGTAAACACAATAGACAGAACTTGGAGGGAAGGGATTCCTGACATGCTCTACAAAAATCCTTCTCTTTGACCACTGAAGCAAATTGAATGGTGTTTTCTGTATTTAAAGACATGGGCAATGAGTTATAGTTTTTTATAAAATGGGTTCAAGAATGTAGCCAATTGGAAGCGCTGAAATGAGTCACGTGTGCTTGTATTCATTTCTCACTAACATCCACGGCCGACGTCACAATGCTTGCACTAGCAGTGTGCAACTCAATCAGTTGTTACAAGTGCGTCGCGCGCTACTATACGCGCTGTCAATCCTGTAAACAACTTCTAGTTCGGGCTGCCGGCCGGCCTTTCTTGTGTGCATAACATGTGTGGCGTACGTATACTCTTATACGTACAGTCCTTATATGTGCGGGATTTCCGAGTGCGATGTGTTTGGGACGAACATCTTCAGACATCTTGATCCACAAAGGTACGAGAAAAATGTTGTTAGTTTTCGACCCATTTTATAAAACAAACTAGAAATGTCGCTATGGCGACTGATGCCTCCGCCATAATGCATGATTCTCCCAATAGGTGTATAGTACAATGTCTTCACAATGTGTGATGACAGTTTCACATAACTGGCAAAATATTGAAATGACAGGTTTGTCAGAAATATCTTGAATGTTCACTTTCCTTGAACTAGGTTTGCTATAATTGTCTATGAAAGAGTTCAGGTACATGTATTTGGGGAATTGAGGATTTTTACTGAACTTCTGACCGACCCTTTTATAAGTTTATTGAAATGCATCGAGTAATTTTAAAGGTATGAAGAAAGAGTGTAATAACAGTGCCAAATAGATTTTTTTTTTTTTGCATTAAAGCCTTGCTTTGACCCTTAACCTTTGACCTTTGACCCTCTGGCAGGAAATTTCCAAGAGAATCTCCATTAGGTAATACATGTACATATTGTATATTGAATTTTAAAAATAATAATGCAAGCATTGCATATACATACTAGTTTATGAGGGAAATAGTAAAATATTGAGGAGTTGACCTTGACCTTTGACCCCCTGACTATTGACCCATGACCCCTATATTCCCTAATCCCTGCCAGTCAGTACATGTGTATGTACCAAGTTCCATGAAGCTACATTGAACCATCGGCAAGAAAAGTAAAATTGTAACATTTTCACCTACAGTGTAACCTTTAACCTTTTGACCTTTGACCTTGACATGAAACTCTCTCTGGAGAATCTTTATGCAGTAGTACATGTCTACACAAAGTTTCAAGAAAATACCTTTGGGCATGGCATGGATATGGGGGAAATAGCAACATTTTTAGCATTTGACCTTGACCTTTTGACCTTTGACCTCTTTCCAATGTCACTAAAATCTACTCAACTAATTGCCCCATCATACATCATCCTTGGACCAAGTTTGGTGAAAGCTGCTTCATCCAGTTTTGAGATATCACATAAACAGATAAATTTTAGGATTTGACCTTGATATTTGACCTTTGACCTCTGTCCGATTTCACTAAAAAACTAGTCATGTAATTGTCCCATCATACATCATCCTCGGACAAATTTTGGTGAAATTTGCTCGATCCAGTCTTGAGGTATCACGTAAACGGATACAATTTCATGATTTGACCTTGACTTTTGACCTTTGACCTTTGGCCAATTTCACCCAAAATCTAATCAAATAATTGCCCCATCATACTTTATACTTGGATCAAGTTTGGGAAAATTCCACTCAATATTTCTCAAGTTATCGCGTAAACGAATGCGGACGGACGTACGTACGGACGGATGTACGGACGGACGGACAACCCGAAAACATAATGCCTCCGCCACCACTTCGTGGCGGAGGCATAATGATGCACAGGATTATTTCGTGGCGTTAGTGGAGACGCAGCTCACTCTCGGGTATTTACAATGTAGTGCAACATACACTCGGCTTCGCCTCGTGCATGTTTCACAATTGTAAATACCCTCGAGTGCGCTACGCCTCCACTAACGCACTCTATCCTGTGCATCATTTGTATAATAACCCGTATGTGTTTGGATTGATTCACTATTTTAAAAGTTATCGTTGCGGAAGGTACCGGACATACGGTATACTGGGGACTCGCCTTCAACGGGTTGATAAAGAAAATCAGAAGAGCTCAGAGTCAGCAGCATTGATACAAATGTAAATCAGTTATTATTTTCCCCCCTAAATTCCTCACGTGGCAGCTAAAAACACTCTCTTTCCGCACTACTGAAATTCTCTCGGGCATAATTTTACACCTTTCTTGTGCCATTAACAAGATTAAAATCGAGCATTTCCTGGAGGCATCTATTTGCTTACTGAATGAATCAACTTTGGACTACTCTAGTGACAAGTAATCTTTGTGTGAGTTGCATTAGTCAGGATTGTAGAAAATGCTTCAAAATCAGTTACTGAATATGTGACTTCTATAAAAATCAAACTTTGGTTGCCTGCCTAAGTAAAGACCTTTTTTATTTGTTTTTATCTTTATTACCAGGGTAATTTGTTTTTATTTTATTCATTTATTTATTCATATATTCATTTATTTACCTATTTCCTTTCTTTCATAACACAGCTTTATATACATATTTTCACTTGTGTTGTGTCATTAATTGTTATTAAAGACATTCCGGTATTCCTGTTGTATTCTGCCTATAATCAGGTTTCACCACTACCATTTTTGCCCAAACTGCAGAATTCCTGGAAAAATATATTCAGTGGACTAGACAGAGCCAAGGTTATTGTAATGGCTAATTCATTTGGGATCCAGGCACCCTATAAAACAAAACTCTGCTGATAGGTTACAAATTTTGCAACCAAATGCTGGTAGCAACCAACAGGAATTCAGAGGCAAAAGTCACAAAATTTGGATAGCTATTAACTCGTTCCTCCAGCAAATTCTCTGAGAGCCTTCAATTATGCCCATAAACGAGATTCTTTTTGCAGGCCGACAAAGAATGACCAGGTTGGTGATCTGCCTGTGCAAAAGCAGTCAAGCGGTACATGTATCCCCTTTCCACAGGCAACTACACATTGTAAAAGTGCCATCAAACAATGCAAAATATCAATCAGGCTTGAGGCATGAATAGAGCATGCGCTGATGGACTAACAAACTCTTTTGTATTTACACAAAGTATGCACCTGAATGGGGTCAGCAAAAGTGAATATTTACTCCTACAGTGTATGATGTCATATGCATAGAATGATATAAAGAAAATATAAAGAAAATGTCACAATTTATTTTTTTTGGGGGAAAAAGTAAAGATTTCATTGATTGTAACTGATGTATCTTAACCCGTTGAGGACGAGTCCCGAGTATACTCGGGCAGGTGTCTATGGGAAATGCGTGTTGTAGCAAAATCAAACCGTCCTCAACGGGTTAAGGATAGCATCATTTCCCCTGCCTTCTGAAAGAGGCAAGTCAAGTGTTCTGACCTTTATTATGCAAGGAAAGTGAAAACATGTTCAATTTTCTTTATATTTTCTTTATATCATTTTTTTATCACAGCAGTGACTAATATGCAGAAACTTCAAAAATTCACAACTTTTGAACAGACTGTCAGATTTTCCTCAAACTCTCACTGATGTGTTGTACTATTATTGCTGCATTCACTCAATCCACTTGTATACGAAGGTGTACTTGTCCTTATGGCTGAGTTAGTATGGGTGGAGACGAGGATTGGGCTTTTAACTTTTTGTGAGATACCAAGAAACTACTAATATGAAATAATACAGCTCATAAGAGAATTCAAAGTTCAATCTCCACACTGATGATTACACAGTGCAACAGATATGACATCGAATGAGAAATGTTGCGTTCACAGTGCATACAAGTACCATTAGATACCCAGCAGAGAGTCTCCCTGCCTTTCTCACCCTCAAAGAAAAAGAAAAAAACCAACAACAACAACATCCCACTCAGCAAAGTTTCGCATGACTAATATCCAGCCCAGTTCTGATATGCACTGCCCCTACACGTAGACATGGATTTCGTTCTAGCTCCCGGCCAAACCCGATCATGTGAATAAATCTCAACGCAGCTAGGGGCCATGTATACGTAAGATGTGTTCTTCTTCCCTTCCTGGCTGGGCAAACTTGAGAAATGCACAGTCTTGCATATACAGATCGATCATCCGCAGTAGTTATCTTCCAGCTGCAGTAAAGCACATGCACACATTACACACACACACACACACACACACACACACTCATATCCAAGCACGTAGACCCCTGTTTCCCTCTTTGACTTTAATATTGTAAAGATCATATGTGGCATCACGCTCATGCAGGTTTCCAGACACCAAGGCAGATACTGCGATGAAGTTTTCGCAGACTGTGACAGATATCCATGAACGCAGGTGTCCTACATCGTATAACCCCCACTTACCAGCATAAAGTAAAGGAGACAGAATGTAGCACTACACACATTACGTAGCTTCCTCCCCACCCCCTCCCCCTTGACCCTTGGATATCCCTCTCATCATCTCTCCTCCTCCCCCCCCCCCCACTACATACTCACGTAGACATGAGCCACAGGCTATCATGTAATAGGCCTACTTTGCTGCACAGGAGAATCCAATCCAGATCACTATCAAAATTTATTCTGTCCCTTGTGTCATTATCAACTTTTCCTAAAAATTTGATCCCAATCATTTAAAAAAAAAAACTTTTTGAGTTATTTTGCAAACAGACAATCAGACAGACAGACAAACCAACACTGACAAAATCATACCCTTCATGGCAGATGCAATTGAATAGAATTACATCATCATTCAATTACCCTTTATATTTTTTTACACAAAGGATCTATACAGATTAACGCACAATTATGATGATTCTTTGAAAACGCAGCATACATGTAGCATTCAATGAAGGAAAGATGTGTATGGTTTTAATACTAGTGCAATACATCTGTCTTGTGCTTGAAATCTGCATGTCTGAAGTAAAACATGCACATTTTCAAGAAGACGTTTTCAACAAGGTACAAGGACTTGCCTTTCGTAGTAATTAATGTTAACATCTAATACCCCCTTCCAGGTATTTGCAGCCTGATTATTAAATCTGCATCCAAACAATGCATACACCTGTACATGACCACAATGATTACATGTTGTGAGTTGATGTAACCTTTAAAGGGACTGTACAGTACCGGTTGAGGTGAGGATTCAGTTTGTAACGTTCTGCAAGATATTTAGAAACCACTCTAAGAAATGTTAAAGAGTATACAATTCTAAGGGGAATCAAAAGTTTACAGTATTTGATGAAAATCGGTTTTAAAATGACTGAGATATCCAAAAACAAAGTAAAACAAAGAGCTAGATCCTAATAAAAATTGTGGCCTGTCAAGTTTATCAGGATTGCTTTTTTTTTGGATATCCCAGCCATTTCAAGACCCATTTTCATCAAATAAATGTTGAATCCTTCTTAGAATTACATGCTCTTTCATATTTCATAAGAGGTTTCTCATTATCTCACCAAAAAATGTCATAAACCAGATGTTAGGTCTCAACCAATACTACAGGATCCCTTTAAGTCTACAGTACGTTTACAAGCAACCAATCTGCGATGACATTATGTTTCTGGAAATGCATGCTGGCACATGCTCTCTATCTGATCAGCTACATTGTAACTACATGTAGCTGGAGCTCATGGCACGAGGGGGAAGTCATCAACATTGTATAACGTTGGATTTAATTGATTTGATTTTTTTTATGTGACAACTATATAGGAAGCAATGAATCCTTGTAAGCCTGCTAATCATGGGACGAACGGATTAAAGTCCCCTCTAAAAAGGCAATGGTGGGGAAAAAAAACTGCATTATAATTAATAAAGGACAATATTACACTTTCATATACATGTGGATTGAAGTGAAACTCAGTCTTGGGGTTTTCAAGAAGAAGATGAAAATTTAAAAAGTTTACGCAAGACGCACAACGGCCATCGGACGAAGAGCGATCGCAATAGCTCACTGAGCCTTCGGCTCTTAGGAAAGGTGAGCTAAAAACTGCACTCCTTATACTGCTCAAGAGTGATTGATAGGAACTCGGAAAAAGGCCACATTTCTCCTTATTCTGAAATTCAAAACTGAAGAATCTGCGAAGCCTTCATTGGTCATTTGTCAGGACAATGATTCTAATTGTAATTGTAATGTCATAATTGTAATTCAGCATTGCAATTACGTTTAAAGGGGATGGCTAGTAACCGATCAGTGGGAATCAGTGGGAATGCTGAGGGATGATTGTTCCAATCCTTGTGGGATTCATTTAAGAGTACATTATATATCTACTGTTGTGTGAAAATTATTTGCTTCAGAACGGTCTCATATTCAAGTAATGTGCAGATTAATGCCCCGTCACTGACCAGGGACGCTTACCTGGAAACATTAAATTGCACATTACTTGAATATGAGACCATTCTGAAGCAAATAATTTTCACACAAGAATAGATATATAATGTACTCTTAAATGAATCCCACAAGGATTGGAACAATCATCCCTCAGCATTCCCACTGATTCCCACTGATCAGTTACTAGCCCTCCCCTTTAATACTCAACTCGTTTGAAAACAGTGTTGGATGAAAAACAAAACAGAACATGTAACTTGCAAAGATATGAATGAAATGGAGAAAAGGCAATGAAAGATTGTGTCCTGAATCACACATTTTGAAAAATCATGGTGACGGAAAAAAAAATAATGCCTATTGCTGCAGAAGAGGACATTGTTGCAGGAGTACTTTTTTCTATATCCTAAGTCAGGTAAAATGGAATTTCAGGTGCTTTTAATCAAGCAGAATGAAAGAGATCAAACACAACATAAAACTAAGCAAAACTATTAGTGCGTTTTTATTTATTTTCCACTGTTTCATGTTTGCCCAAAATGTAAAAAAAAAAATACAAAAAAATAGATAAATAAATAAATAAAATCTGCAATGTCAAAATTTCCACTTTTACAGTATTTCATTCACACAAAGGCAATGTATTGTACCTGCACCACTGATCTGGTATTCTCACCTGGCAAATAATAAAGAAAAAAAAAAACCCTCCTATATTTTCCTTGAGAATTTGTTTCCTCAACCACAATGGTACACACAGACTAAAAAGCGACTACAATCTGACTAGGTGTCAGTATTCTATTTTGAGAGTATAAATCCGATACATCAAATTTTCTAACGAGTCAGGGGAATTTGAGAAGATGCAAGATTGCACGTCTCCACTTCTCTCAAATTATGAATATTTACCATCGAGAGATCTCTGTTCAATATTACAGGGCACTGTCAGGGAATCGGAGTAGAAAACAGGACACAGTCGCAGGACAAGCCTTTCCTTTTTCTATAGTTTCTTCATTTATTTAGCCATGGAGTTGTTCCTAAATTATTCTAGCTTTATCTCACAATCGTTGATAGTGGCATGGATTTCTGGGTTCTACAGTACTGCCCTGAGGACAATTCACTGACAATTAAAGGGATGGTACAGTAATGGTGGAGATGAGAACTGGGCTTTTAACTTTTTGCAAGATACCAAGAAAACACTTACGATATAGTACAGAGCATACCATTTTAAGAGGAATTCAAAGTTTATTTGATGAAAATCGGGTTTGGAATGACTGAAACATCCAAAAACAAAGTAAAACAAAGTGATCGTAATAAAGTGTGGGTCCCACACTTTATTAGAATCGCTCTTTTTGGATATCTCAGCCATTTCAAAACCAATTTTCATCAAATAAACGTTGCATTCCTCATAGAATTACATACTCTTTCATATTTCATAAGAGGTTTCTCATTATCTCACCAAAAAATGGTAGAAACCTGAAATTAGGTCTCAACCAAAACTGTACGATCCCTTTATTGCATGGAATCTATACAATGAATAGTGAATATCCAAGTCTTTAACTTTATCTCTAATATTACATGCAAGGAAGATTTTTTTTTTTTTTTGGAAAAAGAAGGAGAAGCGGGCTACACTTTAAAGGAATGCATAATCAATGTAACACAAATAAAAAGAAACGGTTCACATCTTGCAACTGATTGACAAATTGCCCTTCATCGACGTAAATAAGCACTGAATTGATCAGTGTTTTAGTAGTAGCCATGATAAAAAATCATCCATGGGCGTACATACTCGAGCAGGATTCGAACCCACGACCTCCTGATCACCGGACAGGAGTCATCTCCACTAGACCACCGAGCTTTCGCCCGACAGCAAGTGTTGGTTCTAATCCTTATAGCATGCAGCGGGTACTGCTTTGTTATTCAAATTTATGAAGTTCTTCCGTCGAGATGTTTTCATTGCAAATGATTGACAAATTGCCCTACATCGACGTAAATAAGCACTGAATTGATCAGTGTTTTGGTAGTAGCCATGATAAAAAATCATGGGCGTACATACTCGAGCAGGATTCGGTGATCAGGAGGTCGTGGGTTCGAATCCTGCTCGAGTATGTACGCCCATGATTTTTTATCATGGCTACTACTAAAACACTGATCAATTCAGTGCTTATTTACGTCGATGTAGGGCAATTTGTCAATCAGTTGCAATGAAAACATCTCGACGGAAGAACTTCATAAATTTGAATAACAAAGCAGTACCCGCTGCATGCTATAAGGATTAGAACCAACACTTGCTGTCGGGCGAAAGCTCAGTGGTCTAGTGGAGATGACGCCTGTCCGGTGATCAGGAGGTCGTGGGTTCGAATCCTGCTCGAGTATGTACGCCCATGATTTTTTATCATGGCTACTACATAAAAACACTGATCAATTCAGTGCTTATTTACGTCGATGTAGGGCAATTTGTCAATCAGTTGCAATGAAAACATCTCGACGGAAGAACTTCATAAACTTGAAGGTTCACATCTTTCTACACTGGTAAGGTCTAAATACAATTATCATTTTTTAGTTGTTTTATTCTGGGACTGAATACATGCTACTGATAATGCGTGTAATTTATGATACAATTCAAGCTTGCTTTCATGTAGGTCCCGTCATACTTTTCTTTGATCAACCCCATCTCGATTTCGATTTTGACCAGTTATCATTACATATAATTATTGTGTTATCACCATGTATATTGTTTGTGTTCTGCACATTGTTTACAAGGTGAAAGAACTTGTTTGATTTCTGTTATAATGTCCATAATTGAGGAGTATGAAAATAAATGAATTGAAAATGATTTGAATTGAATTGAATGAAATGAATTTTCCTACTGAACTGGGTCTCACATCATAACCATATGCTTTTGTAGCTCAGTAATGACAACATTTGCCTGTCATCATATTGCAAAGTATTGAACTAGGAAACATTTCATTCTGAATAGACAGTTGAACTGCTACTGAATTTGACGTTCTTACTCCCAGATGACTAGGAGATGTGTATTACCATATTGTGAAACTCAGTAAGCTAACTTCAGTATAATCTGATATTATTGTGGTACATGTAGCTATGGAGATTTATCTATTAAAAAAGAAAAAAAGGGATTTAAAGAATGAATTTTTGAACTTTTCTAATGTGCCAATACATCACTCATCATCTGGACAGCAATATAAAAAGAAGTCCATGATGATTATTTCATTTTTTTAATCCCATGCAGACTTTATTTGTCTGTCTGTTTTCTCACAAAGTCTGTGATTTTAATCTTGGGGCTCAATCAGACCCACAGCAAACCCATTGAGGGCGCCGAGGTCATGCTCCAGAATTGTTTAGGCATGCACAGTTCAGATTTGAAATGCTTTACTTGCAGCCACATGAGTTGTTTGCCAAACTGAGCACGTCCTGCAGCAAATAAGATCAACTTTTTTCTCACATAATTTCTCTGTGTTATCCCATTGAAGGCATGGAGTCCAAAGCATACAATACTCGGGTACGTGTGTCTGTGGCTGCATTGAGCATCTTTCCCATGTTTGCAACATGTTTCAATACCAGTACCCAATATCAAAACGTATTTGCAAAGGCCTTTCAGATCTTGTTTCTTGGGTTGCCGCATTTATCGTCTCTATTGGAGTCAAGAGGGAGGCCTTGTCACTGTGCAGTTCCACTGCGAAGTTTGACCAGAGGAGCAGTGATGTGTATACAGTTGGCAGTGGTTGGAGTGGGGAGGTCAGAGCTTTAACCCTAAAAAGACTGGGCTATTTTGGTAGCTCGAAAGACTGGGGGGGGGGGGGGGGGGCTAAAGGGCCCTCCCTTAAGATCTCGGCCGTTGATCGCGCGATCGCCGCGGAAATTTGCACAATGGTAGTGTGCAATGTAATCTACAAGATCGTATATTTAAATTTTACAAAATAGTCTTCTTTTATTTTATTTTGATTAATCATGCTAATTTATGCGAGAAATCAGACTCTTTGATCTAAATCAGTAAATAAAGCTCCAAAAGTGCTCATTTTTGGTCTAATTATTCTTTGTGGCATTCTTAGCAAATGTATTTGAAAAAAAATTCGGTATCACAATTAATTTCTTATTTATTTTATTGTTTTATGAATTTCTTATGTATTTCTTTGTTTTTTCGACCTTTTGTTTTTGTTATTTTTTAAACAAAATTTGTGGCGGACACTTTTTGAAGCATAATGCTCCTAAAACAAATTAATTTTAGCCATTGAGAGTAAAAATAAGCATATTTATACGAACCATGTGAAAAAAATCAATTTGCATTGACTTTGTACACAAAATCACATTTTTGAGCCATTTTCGGCCTCACGTGCATGTACAAAAAGTTATGTACATGTAACTTCAGAACTGTACCCCCGGGCGTCACAAATTCGGTGTCAAAATGTGCGGGAAACTCGAAAGAAAAAAGTCATACAGCATCGCGGCGAGAGCACTGCGTGTTGCAGAGTAATCGCGCGAAATGTCGAGGGGGGGCCTTTTAGGCCCCCCCCCCCCCCCAGTCTTGGGTTAAAAAGCCCAAGGGAGGGGGGGGGGGCACATTGTGCCTCCCCTACGATATTTTCATTTGCCACTCCTGCACCTTTACCCGATTTCAACAAAATTTGGTGACTTTTTCCGAAAATCTTATGGCAAACATTTTGATATATAATTTAGCTATGTCCGATATTGATGGTTGCCATGGCAACCGCTCAAACGCTTTTGTGACTGCACTTTTTGCGGCACTTCAGAAAGGCATTTCTCCCCTCAAAATCAAAAACAAATTTGCATTTATCAACTGCTAAAATCTCCCTGGCAGCTGTTTAGAATGCCAGAAATGAGTTCATACTGTAAATGCACACTATGGGAAATGTGTGTAAAATAGTAAGTTCAGCTCTTTCTCAGAGGGTTAATGAGCACTTTTTTTTTCTTTTTTTTAATCAGCAAATAAAACCATGGACGATCAATCCTTGAGATCTCCATCTCAAGTTCCCTGGTGCCAGTGGTTTTACTCCTAGCTCAAGAAAAGCACTCTATCTCCACTCCAAAGGGTCCGTCAAAGGGGAAATGGAAAAGTGGTCAGGCCCTGTATTGCTTTATGCTTCCTCTCCAGCTACCAATTTAAACGAAATCTCAACTCAAATCAATTCATCTTCAAGAGGCAATTATACTCATTATGAACTGTTCTTCCCATTCTCATATTACCACACTGCCCTCTGAAGGTGCGTCTTTCCTGACCATCGCTTCCTCTCTCGCTCCCCCCCCCCCCCCCCCCCCACTCATGGTGGTGTTTGCAACTGACTTCTAGTGCTCCCGAGTTGTAAGAGCATTGCTACTACTGATGGAGAAAGGGAGGGCAGTTGAGCAACCTGTCACGGATCAGGGGTTTCACATTTTCGAGGGAAATTGTTTGTAATCTTATTTCTGGGAGGCACTTCTAAATGACAATCAGTAAATTATTTTGAATGATCATCATTCTGAGAGGTTTTTATTCTTAACTTGTTAAAGACAAGTTCAGGTGTCTATGGGAAATGCGTGTTGTAGCAAAATCAGTCCATCCTCAAAGGGTTATGGTTTGGAATTTGGAAAGTTGGCCGTTAATAGACTATTTAAAGTGTGCATCACTTTTTAATTTTTTTGGGGGTATGTGAATGTTTAGAATGCCGAACCTTTGAAGTAACACCACAAATGTTCAGATTCATGTTTATAATCTATATCATATTCGGATTAATGAATGCCTTGGTATCCAGAATGTGAGTGTTGTAGAATAACGAACTTGACAAAATAAACTGAACCTTACTTCTCTCTCTCTCTCTCTCTTTTTTTTTTTTTTTTTGATTAACAAGTAGCACACATCACTCCTTCTAAACAGCTTTTATGGCAAGCAAGAGCATTCAGTTATCTCATATAGACAACATGGCCTGTCAGCACATGAAACAACTGAGAGACTCGCAAGTATACATAATGTTATGTAGGCCCTACTGATATTGTAATATCACACGCAATGACACACATGAACACAAGGTAATGAAGTTAGTCTCCAACTACTCTCAAGTTTTGAAAGTGGAAACACGTATCGGTGGCATTTACGCACAGGGGGTTTATATAGTATCGGTTTTTGCATTGCAATACGAAAATCAATTCTATCTATCCCCTTTCACACATGTTTAGATAAACAGCACTTGGACACTGACAGTACACTTTGAATCTCCAGACTGCACATGCCTCATCAATGACCACAGCTTGACCATTGGCCATTTACACTGTATCTGTGTTCACCTAGTCTGTCGAATTGCCTAATGGGATTAAAAAAGAATACACTGTACAAGTGGTAAATCATTGCAAAAGTTCACCAAAAAGAACTTCAAGCTGCCTGAATTTCTGCATCGAGATGCATATCGCGATAATTAACAAGTTTGTTTGTTTTTGTTTTTTTGTTACCACACACAAGTACACAGTATGAACGCTATTGCATCCTGTTGTAAAAACTGATAAAAAAAAACAGACTTCAATCAAGACACGCGTCTGTTAACAGGTCTTCTGAGTACAAACAATCATCCAGAATCAAACTGTCAGACAATGATTACCAGACATGATAACTGAAACTCGTTTTGGAGAACATAAAGTATTTTTCTCTTCAGATCTTAAAAAAGAAGAAGAAGAAGAATATTCTATAATACTTCAGTTTCCAAACAAGTTCCGTGAAAGTTTCTCTCATCGAAAAATCAAAGGTAAGAGGTTTCACACTTTTTAACCCGTTGAGGACAGTTTGTTTTGCTACAACACGCATTTCCCATAGACACCTGCCCGAGTATACTTGGGACTCGTCCTCAACGGGTTAAAGCAGAATGCGTATGAAAGAAAAGTGTAAGTTTCACACATCGAGCACAGGTAATTCTATATACTTGTTTTCCTGAGCTGACATCCTCACCAAGAAAACAGTGGGTTTCAAATGAAGCACTTTGCATCTTTCCATTTTCGAGATGGAGACTTGTCCTTGATGGCTACTGAATTTGCACTGCCTCCTCTCAAAGAATCACATGCAAAACACACACACACACACACACACCCATAATTTACCTACCTTGCCTAAATGAATACTTGCTTTTAGAGGCTACCATACTTTAGAATATAGGAAAGTGGTCATTTACTCTACTTACCGAGCAATGAGTATTGCCTGAATAATGCAATGGACCCTGACAATTAGGCAAGTAGAAATCATGAAAGAAATAATAAACTAACATATCACGAAAAGTCCTTAGAAAGGATACAACAACTGTGACCTGCGACAATGGTTTCAGGCAAAAGTTGCAAGAGCAAATTCCCTCCTAGGCGGGGTACAAAGATTTCGACCAGTATTTTTGTCGATTTGGGGTTTTTGCAGAAATTAAATCTTTGATATGTTTTGTACATCTACACTAAATTTCACAGCATAACACTAAGTTTTTTCCTACCGAAAATGGAATTTTAAACAACCTATGTTGGATCGCACTCGTCAGTTTCGATCTTCTTTCGAACGCCGCGCCACTTTGCCCAGTGTTGCTACGGAGCGGCATCTCGCGTACGATTGGATAGTGCGTCACACACATTTACATAGTTTGGCTTTCGGAGATACGCCTCGCAGCAGCGTGTCGGAAATGTTTTGTCCGTGCATGCATGCTCCATTGTTGTTGCTACAACAGATACCAGAACACTCGGTCTTTTAGTGAATGCTGTTCGTTTGTGCTTTCTATCCGAGCTTTTCTACCGGAATGTTCGACAACGGAAGTGAAACAAAAAGTGAACAGCAACACTATAGGCAGCACTATTAATGTGAAAAAAGATACGAGAGGGGACGTGGTTTAAGCGTATCAGAGTGGCAAATCGCCACACAAATCGTGCAACATACGATCGGAAACTGACTTGTTAATTGTGCTTACAGTAAATAATAACAGCAGGTTGACTAAATAAGACAGCAGAAGAGAGAAAAGAGTGATCATAAATGATGAGTATTCAAATAATGCACTGTAGTAAACGTCAAAATTGCCCCAAACTAAGTAAAGTCGTGTTTGTTTGTTTGTTTGTTTGCTTGCTTGTTTGCCACACAATGCAAAACATGCACGGCTTGAAAAAAAAATTAAATAATAGCGTGACCCCTTTCATCTTTCTGCTCTCGAAAGGGTCCCAATGATGAAATTTACGAGACAAATCAACCGCTATGAAAACGTGGTTTGTAAAGATGTGGATACCCATGTGCCACTCTCTCCCGTGGCGTATACACAGGCATACGTGTGGATGCCATTGAGTAATACGTGCAGCATACACACGTAACCAGCAGCTTGATCGTATCCGCCATCTTGAAAGACGTACTGGTAAACAAACTCGAGCAAAACGCATTGTGCATTCGGCTCCATACGCCTGAGTTCCGAGGAAGGTGCCAGGGAAATTTGACTCTCTCAGAGAGCCAATCAGAAGCCGCTGTGGTTGCTAGAGACGGAGCTTAATCTCGATTGGCACCATTGTTGGGATGGGTGATTCTCACCTCGTATCGCCGCTGGGCATTGTCTTCGAGCATGAGGGGAATCTTCAAAGCCCGTTTTCTCACAATTTTGTCAGACTAACAAATCATAAAGTGCATTATATTTCGCTTTATATGACCACTTACAGTACCGGACAATACAAGTGTTTCATATCAATGTAAAGCTTAGGAAATGGGTAATGTGATTCAATGAAAGAATGAATTTTCAAAATTCCTGACTTTTGCCTGAAACCGTTGTCGCCAGTCACATTTGTTGATATCCTAGCAGTATGATGAGAAAGTGTACAGTATGTCCCCAAAAAAAATTACAATCAGATTTTTGCATTGATAACACCCAATATGATTAAACTGTCTAAATGCTACTTCAGGGTCTTAAAATATAACATCTTAGCTCTATTTTGCAGAAAACCCCATTCAATTTGGTTAGGCAGTCACAGAGAAATGTGGATTGTTGAAAAGCATATGATCATGAGTCTGATTCTTCCAAGTTTAGCACTTGGATGCTCTTGTGTGTGAACACAATAGACAGAACTTGGAGGGAAGCGAATTCTGACATGCTCTACAAAATTTCTCATTTCTCTTTGACCACTGAAGCAAATCAAATGCAGTTTTCTGCAAGATGTGGGCAATGAGTTACTAGTTACGTTCAGATGGCAGGCCCTAACCTCGAAGTTAGGAAACCTCGAGGTTTAGCTCTTGCCCCCTAACTATGACGTGTGTCCACACGATGAATCTTAACCTCGAGGTTACGAAACCTCGAGGTTAAGCTTCTCCCCCCCCCCCCCCCCCCGTAACTACAAGTGGGTCCCACTCGATGTTCAAACCACAAAACCGGAAGTTTTAGCCCACACTGCTAACAAGGCGTCTATTTATTCTTTAGTCCAACCCTGTCGGACTCGCTTACAGGTACTCTTTTTCTCTGTTATGGTATGCAGAGACAGCACTGCACTGATGACTTTATGCCTTTATGAACATATTCGTTGAAAACATTCTTTTTTTTTTTGCGTCGGAGAAGAATATAGAATACAGTAGCGAGTTTGACGTGTTCAGTTTCAGAGATCAAGCGCATGGGAAGAAAAGATGATGTTGTTGTGTCGTGCATCATAGGTTTTTCACGTGTAGTGTATTTGTGGTGTACGTTTGGGAGGTTGACCGGGAAGCAGAGGGAAATTGTGGGGGCTGGAGTTTACGGGGAGGTCACTCTAAACTTCGAGTTCGTTGTTTTTTGTGTCCACACGGTGCTTACCTACAAGTGGGGACCCCCCGCGGCTCATGGTTAGAGCGCTAACCATAAGATTTCTCGTGGCTCGAAACATTGAGCAAACCTCGAGGTTTGCTAACTACGAGTGCGTCTTCACGGTCCCTAACTACAAGCTCTAACCTCAAAGTTTCCTAACTTCGAGGTTAAGGGCTCCCGTCTGAACGTACATTTTCGTATCCTGAAATTGTATTTGGGTTGATGCACAATTTTTAAAGTTATCATTGCGGAGGGTCCTGTTGTAATGTTTTTTTCCGGACATGAGTATAAAATTCAATGACTTTTTTTATATTTGAAAATACTATAAACGCAGAAATTATTGCAGCACATTAATTTTGTGCTACTTCTGGCTAGCACATATTATACAGCCCACAAAAATATCTTCGTAATTTTCTTTGCACATTTTTAAATGAGTAGCTGAGTTCTGGACAAATTCTGAGGGAATGATGGAGGGAAAATCAACACATTCTGTAACCTTTCTAAAAAAAAAATTTGAAATGTTAGACTGGGAGACATAAAAATTTGTATTCAGTATAATTTCTTGTCTTGATAACAAAATTGGCACGATAAAAAGCAAATGAAAACGGGGGTTTCGGCTGCATGTATTCGGGCAAAACCTTTATCAGTGTTTGTTTGATTATCATGAGCAATGGTCACACTGGGAAAAAATTTAAGATTATGATCATTTGGAAACGATCTCATAGTTTTGCCAGTGTGACCGCAAACTTCTAAAGAAACTTCTTGCAAAACTTCCTTCTCTAACTTGGGACATTTCCCGGACAACTGCAAATCTTCTTGATCTTTGGGCAGTGTGAATGCAAGCAACTGAAACTTTGTAAAGTTTGTCATGTGACAAGTCCACCATGCCACATGCTTGAATTGCAGGAGCTCCTCACGCTACTGATTGCAGAGCTGGAAAGTCTGAAACGGAGACTAACTTCCATTCAAAGAGCTTATTCTCACTCTACCCCATGGAGCCGATGCAGCCTGCTGCCCATTCTCAATGCCAGGTTTCTTCAGTACTCCCACACTGACGCAATCTTCTATTGGATCAGATTTCTTTCATATTCAATGGTTATTCAGTTCAGCCAGAACTGACATAATATCACAACCCTGCTGACTCCATGTTTCAAAAGACATACATTGTATTTTTCAACTGATTCGGATCGCTGCCAGTAATAAAAATGCAATTTTTTTTTTCCTTCCGGTCTTGCCTAGACATAAACACTGCTATAAATACATTACCAGGAAGTTGTAATTTGTTGCACAATTTGAGGAATGCAGCGTGTATTATATATCATTAGAGCCCTGCTGATTTCATGCCTGCATCAAAATGGTAGATAGACTGCAAACAAACCAAAAAAGGTTGGGTTTCATTATGATGAAAATATCCTCAGTACCATCAATAAATGCCTCCTGGCATCTTCAATCTCTTTGAACTTCGCAGGAAAAGGACAAAGAAAGATACATTAATAGTCAGTATTCATTTCTTCTTGTTCTTTTCTTTTTTTTGTTTTTGTTTTTTTGGAGGGATAAGTATTTCACTCTAGATGGTAACACAAGTTGCATATAAATTAGGTTCACACAGAGTTTGCAATCTTCAAAGTTTCAAACTAAGTACGGTTACCTTGTAGTTTTGACCTACATGATGTGCATCCATAGGACATTCAATTTTCAAGATTGAACTTCCACTCGATGATTGGGGATGGTACAGTTTCGGTTTACAACAGGGCCTCAGGTTTCCAACTCTTTTGATGATTGATTTTGATTTTTTTTTTTTTTTTTTTTTTTTTTTTTTTTTTTTTTTTTTTTTACAGATAATGAGAAACGTCCTATGATATTTGAAAGAGCATACAATTTTAAAAGGAATCCAACATTTATTAAATGAAAATTGGTTTTTGGCATGGCTGAGATATTCAAAGCAAAGCAATCCTACTAAAAAAATAAAATGGTGGGACCCACCTTTTATTAGAATTGCTTTGTTTTACTTTGTTTGGGATATCTCAGCTATTTGAAAACCAATTTTAATCAAACAAACTTTACATTCATCATACAAATGTGTAGAATTGTATGCTCTTTAACATTTCATAAGTGGTGTCTTTGTATCTCACAAAAAGTTAAAAACTCAATCCTCATCTCAACCAATATTACACCATCCCTTTTAAACCTCAGAACATGAAGAAATACAAATGTACATGCAGCACTAGCAATAGACCAGGTAATGTGCAACCTTTAGTGTACCACACTGGGGATTGATCTGAAAGCTAGGGGAAATGGAGTTTACGGAGGGTCATTAACTTTTGGGTATGGCAATTATTTTTTGGACACTAAACTATACATTGTGTAAGTGGGGACTCCACAGAAAACAAAAATCATTTCATAAAAATGAAATTTGAGACAGAAATTACTAACTCTGATTATCTAGAGATGATTTGCAATTTAAGGATCAGTTATAAAGTTAGTGATTTAGAGGCTTTTGATTCTTTTGCAATGAAAATATGACCAAAGTCAGGGCTAAATGGATACTGACAATCGCTAATAAAATAAAAAAAAAACTACTACAATATGTAAAGCATCAAGTCAAAGAAATTTACTTCCTGGCACTTCAATTGGTTTAATGCTCCAGCAGGCTAAAAACAAACAAACAAACAAACAAACAAGCAAACAATCAAAAAACATTGTGGATATTCTATTAATTTGTACAAATTGTGTGCTTGCAATAGAGACTTGGTATAAATCAGAGCTTTCTTTATGCATCAAGAAAAACAAAAACAAAAGCAGAAAACATTTCCCTGCCTGCCTGCCTGCACCAGTGGTTGAATGATCGATAGATGCTGTAAGAGCCTGACAAAGTGTATTATACTGTATACATCATATATTTAGCAAGTCTAAATTTTCGCAAATCTGGACTTCCCTATGATTTCGCAAGTGGTTAAATTCGCGATCGTGGAGTCCTGTACTGAACGTAGAAAATATATATATGTGTGCATCACATTCATATTGGGATCAGAGTCATTATTTTTGTGTGTCTTTAATTTCGCAAGTAGCACCCGACTCGTGAAATTCGCGAATATATACTTAACAACCTTGCGAAATATTCGGCATATACGGTATTCAGAAGGTATTCATACATGCAGCCTTTCCTGCCTCTTATTGTCCTAAGCAGCCGTAGCCCCTGCATTGCAGCATGCAAGCCTACACCTTGAACAACCACATCAATGCAGGCATCATTCCTAACAAAGAAAGATAAAACAAACAAACAAACAACAAACAAACCTACATTGTAGGCAGCACAAGGGAGATGTAGGTACAACCATCTTTAAAACCACAATATCACGATGATCCAGCAGGATGATACTGTATAAAAAGCTGATATTTTCGCGAGGGTTTAATTTTCGCGAATTTCGAGAATCACCGTTGGATCGCGAATTTAACAACACGCGAAAATGTCTCCATGCGCCCTGTTAATAGTGCATTAACGTAAGCGTCAGTGTCAATTCGAGACATTATCATCTTGCGAAAATGTCTATGGTCTCGTCATTCGCGAAAATATCTGTACGCGAAAATAACAGCGTATTCAGTATCACAAACTCAATTGAGGACTCATTAGCCACACAACAAGACAAGACTTACATTAAGTGTTCATGTTTTACCTTTTTAAAGTCATTCTCATACATTCACATTCAAAATGTTTGATGCCAAAAGAGTGTGTCTCTTAAAAGAAGAGAAAGAAGAAGAAGGAGGAAAAAAGTTTTAAAAAGAATGTCACATAGGTGTATGAAAGTAGCACATTGAATCTTGTTTTTAAAGTTCAACTTTAATTTCTTCAAATTATTACATGTGAGAACCTTTTAAAAAAATTGTAATGTGATGCCAGAGACAGCATGGTAGAGCATATTACAAAGAAAGAACTAAAAAGTTTATACACTCTGTGGAACTCTGAAGCCATAGAACCATCAAATCATGTTTATCGATTAAAATTTGCATTTTTTAACCAACTACTCCGCAATAATTTTAAACTCAACATGGATCATATTGCAAAAACTGAGGGATAATATCATTACATATAGATCTGAGCACTGAAATCCCCCATAGGGGTATCCCATTACATTTTATCATTTAAATCTTTGTGTTTCTTTAACTTTAAATATTGAGGACGGACTGATTTTGCAATGAAGTAACACACATATTTCCTACAGACATTATGCCCAAGTATTCTCGGGACTCATCTTACGTGGGTTAAAGTTTTCCCAGAATATGTCAGGTAGCTTCAGCAATGCAATTACGGATTAGTGAAACACTCTGCAAAATTTTACAGAAAAAAAAATACTTTCAAAAGTTTATATTCTTCATGTTTTTTGGAGTACCCATATCAAGATTTTTTTTTTCTGTCCTAGAATTGTTTTTCTTTTGTGTGTGTGTGTGTGTGTGTGTGTGTGTGAATGAAGACTTACATTTCACCTTACATTCACCTTGCCTTTGTTTGAGATTGCCTATTCTATCAAAACACTGTATAAGAGTTTTAAGTGTATTTTAAAATGTACGTATGTAAAGACTCAAGTGGGAGCCCAGCCATAGAAAGGCCAATGGCCTCTGTTGGCTCCTCCATTTTTGATTGAGAGAATTTTTTTTTTCTTCTTCTTCTCTCTCTCCCTCCCTCTCTCTCTGTACTATCTTTTGTATACTATCTGTGTGTGTGTGTGTGTGTGTGTAGGCCTATATTGTAATCCAATGTAACGTTATGTTCCCATCTTTGTTCTTTGCATTTTTATGAGAATCTGGTAATGAGTGAAATGGAAAATGGATATGAAAAATGAAAGATATTTGAGCAGTAAACAAATCTAAGTGTGAAGACTATGCTTTGGATTTTGAAGCATTAGGCAATATTGATTTGCACAATATTTGTGTGGTCTTTTTTTCACAGAGTATTTCATGTAATACATGTTTTTTCCCCTTTTTCCAAATCTAGACAAGTTCAGTGAATCTTGGAACATATTAGATGTCAAATCATTTCTTTGACTTCCCATTGGTTTTGTGATGTTTAATTAATTTGAACACCTATATTAAAAGAAAAGATGTATCCACTCTATTCTTTTCTTCATTTGTTTGAAGAATGTAATAATGATGTTAGAATTGGCTTTGTAAGAATTACCAAAGTTATTCAGGATTTTAGAATTATATATTGCCATCATTCTTTTATATTGCCATCTATTCTTAATGATAAAACAAAAATGCATTTTCTTCACATGAACTGTGGAATGAAAAGTTGACTGTCGGATGGGTGAGGATAGGAGTTGATTGTCTACTGTTCAGATTGAAAAGAATTATACAGTTGACTTTACACGTACTATCTATTCTAAAATCTACTCACACACAGAAACTACTTCACACAAGGGAGAGCAACTCATGTACCAAATGGTAATATCCATTCAAATAAAAATGACAAAAGATTTCACTGTTGGATTTTTGTTCTCCATTATATCCTTTCAATAAAATACCAGGCTTTTTAGTGATTAATTTTTATACAGGATGATACACCATAAGGTGAACTAGATATATCACTGAAGGTGATTTATACCCCCGCCTTACGACACTCCTGTACTGGCACCCTGCTGAAAATAATGAAAGGTAACAAGTACAAAACAAAGGCTGCGTTTATCTAAAAAATTTCTGAGGCAGAATCACAAACCTAAACGCGTTTGAGGCATTTTCAGGGGTTAGATAAACGCAACCGTGTTTTCAAACGCGTTTAGAAACACCGTTTTGAAACACCTTTCAAAGGGCGTTTTGAAACACTTTTGAGACGATCGCCGTTCTGTGAGTAGATAAACGCAATGCCGTTTTGAAACGCGTTTATATCTCAAGGTCAAATTCCAGATGTTTCCGGTTGTGTTCTCTGCCTATTATTTGTGTGTGACTGATGAGGCTTGTTTGGTGGTATGCAGCTGACTTTTGCTTCCCGGGTCAAACGGCGCAAAGCAGCTGCGCAGTGACACCACTTGAATCGCGATTGTATGATGGTTAGATTAACGCGGCACCCGGAGAATCGCGTTTCAAACCATGTTTGAAAACACCATTCTAAACGCGTTTAGAAATGTGATTCTCTCTCTCAAGTTAGATAAACGCAGCCAAAGTGTTATGGCATGTTGAATCAGTTTTCTGTACAAAGAATTTGTTGCTACTGCGTGCTATTTTACATTCATTCCGTCATTCACTTTTCTGAGTAAGTAATGACAAAATTATTGACCAGTCAATAATGATGATGGTCAAAAAGGGCAAACAAAAATACACTGTAAAACACAATATTTTCACAACATGAAATTTTCACGAATTGGTTTTACAGTTAGTTGCCAAGTTCAGATGTGTGATGCAATTTTTTTTTAGTGATATTGCCTCTTTCAGCTTTACATTATCAATGTGCACAAAACAGCAGAGTTTGAATTAGACCTTTAATCCTGAGCTTACAGGAAAATTTCACCCAACTGTATACATATGTGGAATAGAGAATGAATGCAGCAAATATTAAAACACATCAGTGAAGATTGAGGAAAATCTGACAGTCCATTCAAAAGTTATGAACTTTTAAAGTTTTGGTACCACCATTACTGGATGAGAAGACTATTTAACAGTTTGTGACATTACTGCATTTAGAAATTAATGAAAAGAAAATTCCACTAAATTTTCATTGTTATGAAAAGTAACCATCTCTTCAACTCATAATAATGACACAAGTTTGGGTAATATTTACTGTCTTCCTGCTTTCTGAAAAGGTACAATTGTATCAATTCAAGTACTTTTTTATTTTCCAAGAAATATGGTGAATTCTATTTTCTTTATATTGTTGTTCTGCAGTACTGGTACATACTATTGTGGTCTTCTCATCCAGTGATGATTGCACTGAAGTATTAAATTCATAACTTTTTAATAGGTTGATTTTCCTGTGATTGTGTCTACAGACTGTGCACATCAACAGTTACTGGTACAGCAGTGCAGTGTAGCAACAACAACAAAAAAAAGAAAGACTTTTTTTACATGCATACGTGCACAATAGCATTCATTGAACATAAATAATACCCAAAGCAGTCTGTACCAGGCCATCGTACACACATTTTTTTTTTTTTTTAAAGAGTCTCTCTTTCATGATATGCTGAAGCAGCAAGCACTGCATGCATAATGCATGCTGTCTGCCTGCAGATTATACTGGATATCCAATGCAATGAAGTATACGTGTACCGATAAACAGCGTACACCAATGGCACGTAGGAAACAAGATGAGGCCAGTACAGAATACAAGTAGATACGTGTAGTGCGTCTCTCAGCATACAACCCATTCAGAATGCAACTAACCATTTTGAGTGGTTTGAACAGACTATCAGTGAGAATGTGTGCTCACCAGGGGGTTGTATTAAACATCAAATAAATTATGGGAAATTTATATCACATAGATGGTCATTCTTTTCAATTCTACCTCCCTGAAAATTGAAAACACATTTGGTAAAATACACCCAGGACCTCTAAATAGCAACAGCATGAACAAAAAGAAAAGAAATACATCCCTATTTTTAGGGAAAACATCAACAATGTCCTTTGTCTGAAAAACAGACCATTTAAAATGACACTTTTTTCTTTTGATGTTGAAAGCTCAGCTGGTTGTATGGACAGCCCCCCCCCCCCCCCCTTAGACAATCATTCTACATCCTGTATTAATTTGGAGTGCAAACTGGAGCTTAAACTAAAATCATCTCATGTGTGTGTGCAGAAACAGGTTGTAAATTAAATCGTCAGGACAAGTACAACTGTACTTCTCAGATATCACTGCAGAATAGCATTCATACAATTTGGTAACTCCAGAAATCTTGCACAGCTGGAGTATGTGTACCGGTAATTAAGAAGGGATGGTATAGTTTGGGTTGAGATGGGGATTCAAGTTTTAACTTTTTGATGTTCATGACATCATGTACATTGTATGCACAACAGTAAAATAATGTAAGAGTTCCACAAAATTCATTTTTCATGAAAAGTACACATTCCATCAGCTTGGTACTGGCATTTGGTATACTACACACATGTTTACAAGGGTATAAACATTATTCCCCCTTTCTAAAAGAGGAAAAGTCTTTAAAGTATTCTTTCATTATGCTAGAAAAATGAAAATATGTTGAAATCTCTTTATTTTCTTTCAGAATATGTTGTGTCAATACATGACATCATGAACTGTTCAGTCTTCTTTAAATCCAGTGACAACCAGATCACAAAAATAACACCTTTGTATCTAGATCTAAACCTGTTTCTATAATTGATTTCGGTATTTGCTGACTTCCATAAATAACACATTCTATTTGTGTGCACTGCACAATATAGGTATGTCAAGTTGTACATCATTCATCTTCATCAACTGCAATTCCCCCCCCCCAAAAAAAAAAAAGAATATGCGTGAACTGCCACAACACAAGGATCCAAAATTAAGTTGCTGATGGCTGAGCCGAGAAAATCGTGTTTGAAGTCAGATTATCAAAACCAGTCAAAATCATCAAATTTCTGTTGCTGGCTGTGTTGTAATCTAATATTTTGTCTATCATCCGCCCAAATTTTGAAGAAAAATGATCTTAAAAGGAAAGGCAAAAAAGTAGCATTTTCTGGGCCATGATTTTCTGACTTTCAATGGAACAGAAACGTGTCAAAAGGTTTGGATAAATGTATTGTAGCGCTGAAGATAGACTCCACCCCTAGCAAGGAGAGAGTGATCTTATTGGTCAGTGCGAGGCATCCTGGTTACTGATTGGTTGTGCGTAGACTGCTGCTAAGCTTGAATGAACATCGTAGAAGTTGCTATGAGCGGACCTTCTATTGTACAAAAATGCATGTTAAAATTGTCTTACCTCCCCTTGATCACGATTGCGTTGGAAAGAAAACTTTGAAAGCAGTTTTCTCGAAACGCAAATTTTCTCGACCACTCAACATGGTCTCGTGAAATCATCAATATCTCCGCACCCGAGTACTTTTATGAGTCGTGTTTTGAAATTAAAGCGGAAGAGTAAGGCAATAACATCATCCTTTTCTTGTACGTGTAGTTGGTCACACGTGTTATCACTACTCAATTCTATCTCTTGGTATCATAATCATGCCATTTGCTTTCAGCAAGCACCTTCCAAGCATTGTGCAGATTTCAACAAATAATGTTTAAGCCCATGGGAGAACAACCCAGAATACCCTTCCAATTGGGAGCACTATCCAAACAAAAGATCCATTATAATCATCTTATCATACTGATTACATTATGTTGTACTTGAACAGCTGATGATTTATTATGAAGTAATATGGCCCTAAATAGTGAGAAGTGAGGACAATATGTTTTCATAGTATCAGACCATCTACATGTAGCACAGTCATTATCACTGGTAGATCAAAGAATGCCGCACCAGCTCTAGCTCTTTACATTTTTTTTCCCTGGCACACATCTGTTTCACCGTTGCTGGTATCCATTTTCACACTACCCAATTATAATCATCATTAACATTAGAATTTTTATACATTGTATGTAATCATACATTATTCAAAAGTTTCTATCATCATCACCTCCATACTTGTAATATGATAAGAGTCATCACTATATAATGGAAGTCACAATCATGTTAATGCATGATAAAATTCATATTAACCTGTAACGTTTTAAGCTGAGAACTTATCTTGTCTTTGACTCGAAAGACAATACACTATATTCAAGGAAACTATAATGCAAATACATTGTTGTTGCTTTTTTACAGACTTCATGTTTACATTTCATTTGATAGAAGGAGGATGAGTTACAGCTCTATCTCCAAAGTCTTAGTTCTAGTCCTACAAGTGTAGTCCTAGATTGCACATTCTGTAGGTTTGCCTGGTGAACTGCACTGATAAACCTTTAAATGTGGGAATCAGGTTACATGAAAAGAATTAATTTTGACAAACCTAATTTTCCATTAAGAGGTCAATATATGAACCGAGGCATGATACGACACAGTTGGAACCATTTGGATAAGTTTTATACAACATAATATCCATCCATATGCAAATATTCTCTTTCCACTTTTCAAGTGTCAATCTACTAATTTGCTCTTTGCTCATAATGTGTAATATAAAGCAGCAGTACATAGCACAAAACTCTTGAATTTGCAACCAACCTTTAAAACAAATTATACTTACAGGCTCATTTGAAAAAAAAAAAATGAAATTTGACGGGTTGGAATTACAACTTCTCATCCATTACATGAAATGACTGATATTCAAACAATTCTGTTCACAGTATGTACCACAAGCAACAGTTTTGAAATTTACTATTTTGACAAGAGACTCAGTTCTCTGCCTGTAACATTCAATTATTCAAGCCTGCAGGGGAATTGCTGTGCTGGTCAAAAGTAAGAACCCTTATCATTTTGTGCAAAAAGAAAAAAAAAATGAACAATATATAATGTAGAAATTTGATGATTAAAGTAAATATGGGGGTACATGTATTAAAGTCCCTACAGGAACAGCCTGTAGCCTACCAGCACCTCAATCCTCTTGGTCCAAACCCACTGAAAGATACTATGTAAAAGTACTGAGCCATGGAAAATATTAAAATGTATACCCATAAAATTAGGCAATAGGAATTTCTGTAACATGGTGAAAGTATCAACAAAAACAGAATCATTCAGAGAGGCTGCATATTATACATAAATCCCTTTAGAGTGCATCCTCACATGCAATATCTGTCCAAGTGTCTGAGACCCCATTCCCATCTTAGGGTGTGTTCAAGCACTCGAAATGGTCAAGTTTGTGTACGAGGCGCAGAGTGTGCACATTATGGTGGAAAAGATCCAGAATGAGCTTGTTGCAATGTCCCGAGATGAATTTTTCACTTTAAGTAACCATGATATCATACGGAACTACGTGTAGAAAAGCACTCTGAGAGTGCATACAATGTACCTCCACCAAGCAGCTCATTCCCACCACTGATCTTGTTCTTCCATAGAGATCAATGATCTCCATTCATATAATTAATATGTACAGCTGAAAATCACCCAATTTCCCAATATACCGTACAATGTAGAAGTCTTTTGTTTATAAAATGTCATATAAAATTTCAGCTGCCAGCTGCATGGCACCTCATCCAAGCAGAGCATGCACTTTTAAGTGCGCGTAATGCAAACCTCAAGGAGGCACAGCTTGATCTCCCAAGTTCATTGACCCTTCCTGCCAAAAGATTTTTTAAAATCCTTCAAAAATTCATAAAAATTCCCATATCGCTACCAGAATTTAATCATCTGTTCCTTGTGTCATTACCAACCTTTCCTGTAAGTTTTATCCAAATCACAACCTTGCAAAGTTCACAACTTTTGGAGTTATTTTGCAAATAGACAAATGAACAAACAAACAAACCAATGCAGGCACAAACATACCCTCCTTGGCAGAGGTATAAATGATAAAGACTCTCCAAACATAAAGAAAAAAATCAACCTTACACAAGTTTGCCTTTGCTCAATACCCGACACCCGAGTGGAATGAGATACCAAGTTCTGTAACTTGTAGATTTTAAACTTACAGTTGTATGTATTCAAAAAATTCCCAGGGGTATACAGTAGACCACTCTTTGCAAACACACCAGCAGTTAGAACTCTATCACAGTATTTTGGAAGGAGATCTTGAGTAGAAGAAAAAACATGCACCAAGTACACACTTTGTACATTACCTCACATCAGCCTCTGCAGCTCCATCTGTCATACATTGTAGAATGACACACTAACCTCAACACAACCACACAAGTCAAAGTCATCTTTGTGATAGGCTGCATAGCCCGATGAAGATTCAACATGAGTGTAGAGTATTATTGTGTTCAATATAAAACAAATGTTGACTGCTTTTTATAATCACTCCACTCCAGGTCATAATGTCTATGGGTACAAATCCTTTGCCCATATTAATAGGGCCTACTTGTGAATATAGCCGACAGCAGTATGACCTTTGCCTTCGTTCTGCTTTTGTTTACATGTCTGGTAGTGGAAGAATCAACTTTGGCAGAGAGGTGAAGGACTACGGAATAGCAACATGACGTATGACTATTAAGGTTTACACTATTTTGGAACAGCCAGTTATACAGTAAAATACAGTTGTATATCACAATACTGACAACCATTGTTAACGTCATGACGGCTAGAAGAAACAAACATTAACAGTACATCTACATGTAATGTACTGTATGCCTGAATTGAAGAACGAGAATGTGGTGTTTACACAGGTTCAGACATCAACCTCAAACAATATCTTCAAACTGTTTAATAGATCCACCTACCTTGTCCTTGAGACTGATCAGTGATCACTGAACTGAAGATAGATCTATGTGTTGAGCTCGTGTTTGTTGAATTCGGATTTTGTACAGTTTGAATAAAGCTGATATCATTAGCTAATCAGCTACATGGACACCATGCCGGGCCTGGGTCCGTCCATCCACAGTTTATAAAGTAAACAAAGACCTCTGAACTATAGAGACATCAAGGTAAATGACGACAATTCTCCAGAGCTAGTAGAGTTTATTATAGATCTGTATGTATGGAGACGCATCAGACAGACAACGTGTTCGGGTCTTCGCGATCCGCTCTGGCATTTTATACTGCAGGCAATTCCTTGTAATTTTACACGTTGCTGAGAAGTGATCGTCAGAATCAGTCCTTCAAAGAATCGGATGAAATCTAATTAAAATGTCTTCAACGATTGTAGGATCTTGCAGTAGATCATGAGATGGTCTACCAGGTCCAGGTAATGAGTCAGTGACACAGCTTACACTAGTTACAGAGTCGTAAATATGCTGCACTGCACTAATATACCAGCTACTGGTATTGCCTGCTGCTGCATATACAGTCACGTACACTCACTGGTAAAATCAGTACAGCGTGTCGCGCATCAAGCAGGCAGACCTTGCACCAACACTGGCGGCTACACAGTTCAGTAGCTGCCTCACAGCCAGCGAGACACTCGGAACAAAACTCTTCCACTCGTACTCGGGGGCAGCGGCGGTGGGGACAGCTAGCGGTGGTCGAGGGGCGAGAAAGGGAGGAGCAAGGGTGCAGGCACTGGCAGGGGAGCGTTGCGGAGCGACTTTCACCGCTGTTTGACCTCGCTCGACGTGCTATAGCTGTGACGTGAAAGCCGGTGGGCGTTGCACTTGGTGTATACGTGAACTTCAATGAGACGATATAAAAGCCGAATGAACGATGACGATAGATCGAGGATACGATCAACGAGCGTCAACACGAAAAACAGCAGCTACACACTTACCACGCACCGGCAGTATCCTCCAACGATCGCAATGGGTATATGGTTAGATAGTAATCGGACTCGGAAATCGGACAGCCCAGGGAGCTCACCTCCGCTCCCCCTGGACAGCCAAGGGCAGTGTCTCGGGTTTGACTTTCGTGACCATGCATGGGCGTGGCTTGGTGGTGAAGCAAAACGACGAATCCGGCCGGAGGATAACGATGCGATGAAGGATATGGATGGGAACGGGGGATCCCCTTTTTCTGATTGGGTTGGGGCCGGGGGTGGGGCGGGGGCGGATACAGTCACCCAGAGCGTCCCAAGCTCTACCCTTGCTACGAATTCGTCGTTCCTCGTGAATAGATGCTGAAACTGGTGATGGTTCCAGTATAATTGAGATGTGACATTCACATTGTGACAATTTCATCGCTACCGATGAAAATGCATGCAGTGCAAATGCAATAGTTTTCATCGTACTAGTAATTTATCTGAATTACGGTTTCTTCCCACGCGTGTAAAATGTGTATACATCATTTTTCTATCAACCGAGACAACCGTTCTCATGAATTCATAAACAGTGATCTTACTGCCTCTTTCTCTTTTAGGCCTACTCATTTATTAGTATTATAATCATAATGTGTGTGTGTGTGTGTGTGTGTGTGTGTGTGTGCAAGGAGGTTGTTTAGTACCTCCTTGGTGTGTGTGTGTGTGTGTGTGTGTGCGTGTGTGTGTGTGTGTGTATGTGTGTGAAGAGTTACGTAATTTAGAAGTTAGAAGAGTTACGTAATTTAGTTTGGCGGGATATACATATTGGTTTAGAAGGAATTTCTCTCAGAATCAAATTGTACCACACTCTTATTCTTATAGTTAAATATATGTTATATATAAAGCGAGGTCACAGTTAATAACACCGACATTGGCAGAATTTAAAAAGACATTAATGATAATATTATGTCGAAAGGAAGAGAATGATATTGCCATTAGAAGAAATAAATCGGGTTTGCATTTGCTGAAATGGGAATCCTTAATTATTTGTAAAGGATTAGTTTATTCATGCACTCGTACTTCTCCCCTTTTGTGTGTGTTTGATCACTGACTTTTTTTTTCTCTAAAACTTTTTGAGTTCAGAGATAAGTATTGTGTATATAAAATATATTTGCAGGTATGTGGACATGTATATTATGGGTATATGTGTATGTGCATGCATGTATTGTGTGTATGTATCATAATCATAAGCATATAATTAGTATAATTATTTATGTTCTGAATGCGAGCAGAAATAATTGTGTGTTGTGTTAAGTGAATGTGTGTGCAGGAGGGTGTGGATGTGTGTTTAAGTGGATGTGTGTGTGTTAAATGGATGTGTGTGCAAGGTGGGTGTGTGAATTGGGTGGGTGGATGAGAGGGAGTGTGTCTGTCTCGGGTAAGGAGGTGGATGTGGTGTAGAGGGCGGGGAAGTGGTTTGGAGATGAGAGGGACGGTTTCTTTTTGTGGGGGGGGGGGGGGAGTAAGTTATGAGTGGTTGAGGGTTGGGTATGGTGGAAAGGTGGGAATGAGGGTGGTTTTTGTTGTTGTTGTTGTTTGTTATTGTTAATTCTTTTAATATAATAAGAAATTTCATTTTCTGTTTTTTTTTTAGTGTTTGGCTAAATTACCTACAATTGCATATGATTTTTTTTTTGTAGTTAAAAAGGAATGATCGGATAATTCATTCTATTATCTTTCTTTTGTTTGATTTCTGCCTTAAAATGAATTGAATGATTATTCTTGTCTTATGGATTATGGATTAAGTCTCATACATGTAGGAACATTTATGACAGATGTTATGTAGAATGTATGTATATTTTTTTGAATTGTTATATTTTCAAAGGAAATGGAATTGATAAAAAGATCACTGAAAAAAAGTGTGTGTGTATGTCCGTGTGTGTGTGCGCGGTTAATGCGGACAATTCATGTTCAATTATTGACTGTGATAGATTTCTATAGGGGCTAAGCATTTTATTTTGGGAAACCGGTGTCAGTCAAAGAGATCATCTGCATTAATATATATAGCATGTATAGTGTGCGTGTGTGTGTGTGTTTGTGTGTGTTTGTGTGTGTACTGGAGAATTCCAGTGCAGTTGAAAGTTAGTCTACAAAAGAAGAAGTACAATTTTCTTTGCACCACAATAAAGATTTGATAAATAATCGAAGTTTAAAATAATGAAGTTTTGACATTATGTATTTTCGCCAACTTTTCAGGAATCAGTGCTTGAAGACTGACAAGAACAACCGTGAAGAATACACGAATAGTGAAGTGGTGATGTCATGCCCTCATAACATTCCATAATTCTAGTCTGTGCGTAAAATCTTTGAAATTTCCAGTTTTTTCATTCAAAGGCAACTTATGCCCCAGTCTCAAATCCTGACAAATCTTACTGATCATTATTCTAAGGTTATTCAACCAGGAATAATATCTTGGTTTATTTCAATAACAGTTAGAAACATTGAATTATCGTCATTCTTTTTTTTTTCTATACACCGTACACTGTACGATGATTACATTGTCACCCCACTCATTTGCATTTATTCATATTTACTGTACGAGAAGTGTGCTGCATAACTTAGTGAAACTTTGCAATTTCATAACTTCCTCAATTTTACCCAATTTTGATCAAATTTTCTGTGCTGCACTTGAAAGGTTTTACTAACTCGTCAGACTAACTTACCTATACTGGACTGGCCCCTCTCTGAAAGGGATGGTACAGTATTGTTGGAGATAAGAATTGGGCTTATAAGTTTTTGCAAGATATCAAGAAAACACTTATGAAATAGTACAGAGCATACCATTTTAAAGGGAATTCAAAGTTGATTTGATAAAAATTGGGTTTGGAATGACTGAAACATCCAAAAACAAAGTAAAACAAAGCATTCGTAATAAAGCTTGGGTCCCACACTTTATTAGAATCGCTCTTTTTTGGATATCTCAGCCATTTCAAAACCAATTTTCATCAAAACGTTGATTTCCTCATGGAATTACATGCTCTTACATATTTCATGAGAGGTTTCTCATTATCTCACCTAAAAATTGAAACCTGAAATTAGGTCTCAACCAAAACTATATAATCCCTTTAAACATACATCGTTGTTATTGAGAAAATACGTGAAACGTACAATAAGCCATGACTTTTTTTTTTTTAATCCTGAGTAGTCCGATTTTGACGAAAATTTGACAGATCTAACAGTGTTTCATACATAGATGTCCTCGTCCGTATTTCAATTTGGAACAGAGTTAAAATTTTATGCGCTATTTGCAAAAGGAGTAATATTATAAGCACGGGAAACAACTAATATGTCGTTATCCATTATAGAGTGAGTTTTATCTGATATCGCAGTGGTTTCAAAATGCCCCACCCCCTTTTGCTCTGACCACAATGGCGACTGATGGGGAAACATCTAAATATGCATGGGCAAAGCCGAATTGATTGTACCACGAATTTATCATTTTGCTATCTCTTGTCTATATATTCAATGCTTTGCGTTATCAAGCATCCGCTGAAAGCTAGTTATTTCTGTATAGTCATGTCTAATCAGCTTCTTTCTTATCCGTAATTGATACGAATGTCATATCTTATGGTATGTATATAAAGTAATTTAGTTCGGCATATTTTTGCTACACCGCGATACATTATACTGCACCACGCCATCATGAAACAGAAGGTGATGAATGTCATCTTCTCACGTATAGCTTTATACGTGTTTCAAATAATTTGCAACAAATCGTCAGTATAACTGAACGAAAGGAAATGAGATAAAATGGGAGAGATAAACTTGTAACCTCCGAATCAAATTCTGGTCGTGATGTAATCACTTCTGTGGCGCGATTACGTATTTAAGATAAAATTCCAAGGGTTTGCAATTTTACATTAATAAGCCAGTTTTGATACAGCTCATTGTGTATGGGTATATTGGTTTACTGGAACTTTCATTTTCTCAGTTGGTTAGAACCTTCACTCGATTCAAAGCGACATAAGGCAACAGTTTGCCCAACTCTAGCAATTTATGGAATTCGTATAATATTCAAACAAAGAACGAACCTGCACAGATCAAAATGACCATGCAGAATGGTTTGTCAATCAACACTTTTGGAAGCATGTTGTATTGAACGTATTTACATTTTTTTTTTCTTCTGTTATCATTGCCAAACACCAGGCTTGTTGTCTGGTGGAAGTACTGACAGGCACCATTGATGAGGATTACATAAGATTGCATCGCCAGATGCTTATCTTAGTGAATTTAAAGACCAACCTGTCTCTCAGTACATTGTCTAAAATGACCTTATTCTGACACATGCGCAAACTGGAACCCCGAACTTGCTTATTGCTATCATAGACAGTCACGTGAATTCTATTATCTTTATTGCAATTAAGTTATGAACAAAAAGAAAAATAAATGTATGATAATTGACAGGTAGCATCATCTTCATTAATCTTATTTGCGTATAATATTTTTTCACGTAATTGTCACCGATGTTATTGTTCCATTAAAACACATACGTGGCTCTTGAAATTCTGTATAGTAATACCACTATCATTTCATGTGCGATTTCGATAAATTAGGTTCTACCTTGTGTGCGCGCGTATGTTTGTACATTAATTTCTAAAGTATGAAGAACCAGCGTATAGACACGGTGTTCAGTGTAAAGTAAACACGTATCATGGGTTTATCGTGTTTATAATTATTATGGTGCATGCTCACATATGCATAATTTTATGTTAGCCACATTATTGTTTTACATGTACTTGAGATGATACGGATAAGCCATCTACAGAACAATGTTTGTCATGATGGAGCCGTAAACTTTCGTGGACTTGAACTGTTTTTTTTTTTTGCGATAATATGTTGTTGAGCATGATACTCAATCTGCATCTGACATTATCCATTGCTGAAGAATTTCTGCAGGTCTTGCACAGAGAAAAAGAGAGAGATATAGATCATGAAGGAGTGAGAGATGAAGAGAGAGAGAGAGAGAGGGGGGTGATGGTATATTGAAAGGGAGGAAGAGAGAGAGAGAGAGAGAGAGGGTTTGATTTGATTTGACTTGATTTGATTTATTCTCTGTATGCCATTTTTTTTTCAAATACATAAACTTTCTGCAATTTCATTAATAAAGTACAAAATAACAGTAGTATAATTCAACAATTATTTTCCGAATGAATGAATGAATGGTTTATTGATCATCAAACTTCGCAGCCGAATGGCTGAATTGCGTCTGATTTACATCGATCAAACAGTGAGACAAAGTAAATTGCATATACAAAACACGAACAAGATACAATCATTACGACAACAACAACAACAACAAATCATCAGTACATCAATAGTGGCAATACATTCATTTAAATCATACTACATTGCAGCAAAAGCAGAGTTGATGGAAAAAAGTCAAACATGATTTACATGTTCCTATATGTACATTATGTATACAATATAGGTTTTCCAATCCATTTTCGCACTTTTGTCATTCAATTTTAAAGATTTATTATTCAATTTCGTCCCGAGAAGCATGTGGAACGCAAATCCTAACTTCAATTACGTCAATTGTCATTGTAATTCGTTTTTCGTCAAACATTTTCGAAGACATAGCACTCAGAATCGTCATTCAAGTTCGTCCCTCTCGCTGACGGATCGCAGAATGTGAAGATCAAATTCGTCTTTGTTCACACAATTTCATGAATTTTTCATTCAAATTATTCCGATCTTGTCGATTCTTTATTTTGATGGTGAACCAACTTTAAGCCGACATATTCTTACTTTCTCTCGTAGACTGTATCGTTACACATTATTCCCTAACCATTTGCTTTAACAATACACACGAAAAACAAGACTGCCAACGAAAATGATTGAAGGATAAACGACAGTCAAAAGTCATAGCCCAGGACAGTATGTCAGTGTCACATTTTGAACTTTAACTCGTAATGTTCAGGTTTTCGCATCATAATGCATGAAGCAAAGTTTAAATTTTGTACCCTGGAAAGCAGCAAAGATAATTATGTTATCCATTCATTGACATTAAACAGGCGACAATTCTACACTGAAATTTTGTCTTTGATCATGTTTGCCTAGAAATCGTTTGTCAGTGTTTTCGTTTGCGAGACGGTATACGTCTGTTTGTATCAGTAGTGTGTACTCAGATTGCTTGTGTATGTGTGTGTCTGTATCTGTGGTTCTGTGTGTGTGGGGGGGGGGGGGGCACTTGTGTGTATGAGCTAACTCCTGAATGTAAAATGTGAACGGTTACAGAAAAAAAAAACAATACATGAATGACTGGAAAATCACACTGGGTAGAGATCATGAGACGAATATGAATGAAAATTTAACGAAAATGATTGACAAAAGACGAATCGATCCTGCTGTTTTGAGTGCTGCGAGTGAGACTGACGAATTTGAACTGTAAATGACGAAAATGTCTGCCAAATGACTAAATTGAATGGAATTTATTTGAAATTGAACGACGAAAGACGAATTTGAAAGTAAGATTGGCCTATACTCCCGACATTCCGCCGAAAATTGAAGTAAAAATTTGTGAAATTGAATGAAAAAAGTTTGAAAATGAATGGGAAAACCTATAATATAATTACGTACATGCAACATCTTAATAATTTGCATACAGAACGATTGCCAAGAATAAGCACAAAGCTTGACTGGCAACCGATAACGAATAACATTACAATGAAGAAGAAAGTTAAACAAGAGGGTATGGAGAGAATACAGCGTGAGAACGTTGGAAGGAGATTGGTTTTTAAAAATCAATGCTTGAAAAGAATTAAAGTGTGGGCCTACATGAATTGTGCCTCGATCTATTCATTCACACAATGGCTCTGTATACATGGACTGTATTATAAGCTCTTTAATACAGTCGTTGCTATTGTATTTTAGCCAGTGGATGGCAGCAGAGTAAAACAAAGCGTAAAATAAAACAAAAACTACATAAATGACATGTTGTGGGGTTAGATCTAGTTTCAGTTTCACAGTAAACATTATTCTGACTTCCATGTGAAACTAGGTCAAGTGTGCTTTCTTTGTCTTATTTACACACAGACGCTAGTTTGTATCTGACGAGTTTAATCGTCAAACGGGTAGAGCGCCATTATTGTTAAAGGACAAGTTCACCTTCATAAACATAAGGATTGAGAGAATGCAGCAATATTAGTAGGACATATCATTGAAAGTTTGAGGAAAATTGGACAATCGATACAAAAGTTATAAATTTTTAAAAAAATTTTGTGTTGGAACCGCTGGATGAGGAGACTACTAAGGCTCGTGATGTCAGGTATGAGTACAACAGTAAAGAGAAAATGTAAAGAAAATTCAACATACTTTCACTTTTTTCGCATAATAAAAGAGCACTTGACTTGCCTCTTTTTAAAAGCAATGGGAATAATATTACCCATAACATATGTCAGTAACGAGTCAAGGGAATGTGTACTTTTTTCAAAAGATGAAATTTTGTGAAATTCTCATTATATTTTCCTTATATTGTTGTACGCATGTGACATCATACACTGCAGTAGTCTTCTCATCCAGCGGTGACTGCACAAAAACTTCAAAAATTCATAACTTTTGAACGGATTGTCCGATTTTCTTCAAACTTTCAAGGATGTGTTCTACTAATATTGTTACATTCTCTCAATCCTTATGTTAATGAAGGTGGACTTGTCCTTTAAGTATATAAGTTCATCATCAGATAGAGCAAAATAAAACCTTTCCATGACATATTTAACTTATTTTAAAACGAGGAATATTCTTGAAGTTATGGTTTAAAATATCCAATATTTTCTTATCACATTATCTGTGTGTGTGTGTGTGTGTGTGTGTGTTTATAAGCAGGTTCTAATGCCAAACATCTCAAATTGACAAGAATGGTGTTAAATCGTTTTACGACCAAACTCTTCGTTTATATTCGTCTTTTTTTTCCCCCAACTTCCTCTCGAACCGGTGATGACACAGCAGAATCAAACATATTGGTGATCATCTATAGTTTGCCACATTTCTATTTGATTTTTCATCACCCAACAAAAGATGCCTTTCACGACACGTGAAGTAACTTTTCTCCCCCCCCCCCTTTGTAATAAACTCTATAATTTTTGCAGACTTATTGCAGCTGCCATTATTAGGGAGCTTTAGATTTTAGACGCGCGGACGTTCAAAGGGAAAAAAACATGGTCTGAGCGTGCGCAGTAGCACACGTCAACCTACTGCGCACGCTCAGACCATGTTATTTTCCCTTTGAACGTCCGCGCGTCTAAAATCTAAAGCTCCCTATTATCTAAAGTTGAAATTTCGTCAATAGATGCGATATAAATGGACGATGTACGTTGTTCTTAAGATTCCCTCTTATTTAGAAAGTTAGTTATTCTGAAATACACAAATTCCCTATTCCTATGTTTGTTCGTCAATGCATATAGGATTAGATAGTCCGAACATTGTGGCATTATTCCGAAGATTTAAGCCCTGATTGTTATTTCATAAGTTCGTTAATCCGAAAATGAAATAACGTTAGTTATTCCGAAGGTTCGATGATCTGCAAAGGAAATAATGTTCGTCAATCCGCAAAGACAAAAAAAAAAAAAAAAAAATGAGATGAAGGTGCCCATACCTATTAACGATTCTTCGAAATTTCAAACCCTTATTTCGTTTTCAGACGAACGGTCAACCTTCGGAATAACAAACCTTTCTTTTTTATTTTTGAATTAAAAAACCTCATTTTATTTACGGAGTAACGAACCTTTGGAATAACAAAACTTCAGTGTAACGAACTGGATACCAGATAAGTTTGATACAGGCACGAGCTTATATACATCAGCGGCAAGTCAAAGAAGTCTGTTTGATGACTGCCACTGTGTTAATTTGGTGTCATTGTGTAGGCATGCTGGAGGTTTTCTGCCATCTAAATTTATATAATCTTCATGTTTTTCACGCACATAGGCCTACACACAGACACAAAACTGTCCTCTACATGCACAAAGCGATAGAAAGGCATATTCTTGTGTCCCCTGAAAGTATAACATGGTAACAAGGTATACGGGTCAAGCGCACTCTTGATGTTATGGGGGGGGGGGGGGGGGAATAGTCATTTCTTTTACGTTGTTAAATAACACTATCATTTAGCGGCTGCGGCAACATCGCGAATATTGTGTAGCGTTCCCGTCAAGAGAGGGCGACGAGGCGTCAAGAACTTAAAGCTGCTTTCTGAAGTGAAATAGTAGAAATCCAATATTGAAAGAGAAACTGCATGGAGAAAAGATGGCTATGCAAATTACTGACCGGGCTCAAAATAAGCAGTACTGTTAGTCGGTGGCCGGAGGCCACTAAGAATTAATGTCGGACCACCAAATTTCCAAAAAGGATATCTTTTGGTGGCCCAATTGGGCAACTAAGATTCAAAATGGAGTCTTTATGTTTCTTTTTTTTTTTATATCTCGGAACAATACATTTCGTCGGGCCGCCAAAGTGCCAAAGGGAAGAAAAGAAGAGTTTGTTTGCAAAAACCGATAAGTCCATATTTGTCAAATGGAGATATTTGCGATTAAAGGTCAAGAAAAACAAAGAGAATAATAAGAAAATTTTTGCTTCTTTTGACCATAACTTCAAAAATATACCTTTATACGTCGTGATCAATGTATCATTTAAAAGGTATTATTTTGTACTTTATGACAGAGACCCTATTTCAAAATCTTCAAAAATGGACTTATCGGTTTTTGCAAACAAACTCTATAAAGTTATTGTTGCGCCCTTATAGATTCATGGTTAGTGACTTATTGTAACTTCCCCTTTTTTATGTCATTATAATAATATTCCACCTGTCCTGGCGGCGCAGGTTCCGGGCGCAACCCTTCGCTCGACCTTCCTATAATATTGTTAAGATAACAGGCCTATTAAACAGTGGAATTTCCTGGATGAAACATAAAAGAATTTAATACCTTTACGGAATATTGTGTCTATTTGATCATGATTAACACAAACAGTGCTGCAATTTCATTTGACAGCTAAAATTTTATGATAGTCAGCGATCAACACTTCCTTGTCAGCCGAAGAAACCCGAAAATGGAAGGGCAGAGATGAGCTGAGGACCTTTTTATTTTGTATTTTGTATTTTATTTATTTTTTTTTTTAGCTTGTCAGGTGAACAAACCCGGAAATGGAAGGGGGAGAGATGAGCTGAGGACTTTTTTTTTTTTTTGCTTGTTAGCTCATGAAACCCGGAAGTGGGCCCCCACACTTTTGAAAACGCTCCGCCGGCCCTGCAATGTTTTGTTCAGGAGCTGTGGTATATCTGCTATCAAATTGAGAAAATAATCACGCCTGGTTATTGTCTTTCGAACGTTACGAATGTGTCCACAAATTTGAATCACGATTGAGTAGATATCACGATACTATACAAGCTTGTTGTCACATGGATTGGCGCAATTTGTAGCCCATCTATAAGTCCAATAGCTGAGCTGATGCTTTGAGAGATTACAAACGACTTCTATTTCGGCTGGCTAGTTCTGATAGTTACAGCGAACGCATTGTGGGACGCCATTGACTGCTCGAAACGTTAAAACAGGAGAGAATAGATCCGCCGGGAATAGATTTCTTCCTCTTCTTCTTCTCCTTACTCTTTTTCGTTGTCTTCTTCTTCTTCTTCTTCTTCTTCTTCTTCTCCTCCTCCTCCTTCTCCTCCTCCTCCTCCTCCTCATCATCATCATCATCATCATCATCATTTCTTCTTCTTCTTCTTCTTCTTCTTCTCCTTCTCCTTCCTCTTTTTCGTTTTCTTCTTCTTCTTCTTCTTCTTCTTCTCCTCCTCCTCCTCCTCATCATCATCATCATCATCATTTTCTTCTTCTTCTTCTTCTTCTTCTTCTTCTTCTTCTTCTTCTTCTTCTTCTTCTTCTTCCTCCTCCTCCTCCTCTTCCTCCTCCTCTTCTTCTCCTTCTTGTTCTTCCTCATTCTTCTGGTTATTTCTGCCTCCTTCAATTAGCTGAAGATTCTTGCAGAATGTGTGTTTACTGCAATTCGAAAATTGAATTAGATTTGAGATTGACAGAGCAGATCTGATAATGTTCACGTTAGATGGGAAACATCCCTTTTAGCCTAACAGAATACATTCCCAAAATAAATTGTAACCTATATAGTGACCAACTATCACATCCTCTGCTTATGTGGGCTTTGATTCTTATTGTATGCTTTGATCTAGGCTTTTTTTTTTTTAACTGTCTCATTTCTTTTCCCTTGTTTTCTGCTCCTCTTTTTTTTTTTACCCACTTCCTTTTTATCTAGTTTTTTTTTCTCTCTTTCCTCATTTTCCATGCTCTCTGCAGTTGTAAGTTCTTCACCGCTCTTTTCCCACTTCCCTCTGAGGTACCCGCATAGTATAGGCCATATAAGTACAACCGCAAAGTCTTTTGAGTGGGTACTTCCATTTTCTCGCAGAATGGATAAATAAATGTTTGTATTTTGTGCCTCTTTTATAGACATTACATGTTATTATTCCTTGATGCCTGTGTATCATTCCATGAAATCCATGTCAAATTTCACATAATTCCTCGTACATCAGTTGAAAAGAGAAAAGAAAATAAAGCTTCAATTCAATTGAATAGATTTTTTTTTTTTTTTTTTTTTTTTTTTTTGTGCGGTATAATATCAAAGCGAAATTCATACCAATAAAATCATTATATTTCCCAGAAAGACGATGATGGAAGAGTGAGTTAGTAAGTCATATCGAGTGGATGAATCTATAAAGCAGCCAAACAGTTTTTGGAGAAAATAATTCTTTCAAGGATATGTAGATTTCTCTTTAGTCTTTTCTTTTACTTATACGATGTTTTTATAAAAATTTATCCACCATCATTGCATTGTTGTTACGTAGGCCTAGAAATCTAGGGACTATCATGCCACACTAGTAGTAATTTTTAATCTTTTCACAGGCTGCCCAATATTACATGTATATGTTGAACGCCGTGCCTTATGTTTTTTACATTTGGTGGGCTCTTTTTTTTTTTTTTTTTTTTTTCTTTATAGCAAATCTCTTGCTTGGGTCAATCAAATTCGAAGTAAAAGTAACCGAGTCGGGTTTCTTTCTTTCTTCTTCTTCCTTTTTTTTTTTTCTTGATGCGGCTGAATGTATAATCGTCTGTCGTCTGCAATCATACACGAATGAAGATACGGGTACAGTAACTAGTAGACTGCGCGCATAAGAGGGTGCGCGCTGCGCTTTTCACATATTATGCCGCCCAATTGACTGCTGAGAAACCTGCGCCGCGGACTGGATGACGCGCATAAGACGCGTTGATTCCCATCACTGTATGCGCACGTCCTTCTTTTATTTCCTACACTTTTACACGTGCATGCACAGTATCCTTGGTTGAGCGCATTATGGACGCGCATCTACGTGTGTACGTATACAGCTTTGCAAATACACATGAATACAGCTAGCAAAAGATATAACGATCACGGACGTACGGTCAACCACACAGTTACGGCTTTAAACGGACGGAGGAAAACTTGTCTTTTGATCTTAGCACAGGAGGACAGAATCCCTGATCTACAGTACAGCCCGTCTGATGTAGTTATCAAATCGACCTCCCGCATTTCAGTGAGATACACCTTCGAAAGCAGTGGCACATCACTATCACGAGCTTGTAAGTTGTTTTCTCTTTTTGATAATTGCCCTCTCATCCACTCCTACCCTGTAGGGCCTACACTGCGTCATCAACAGACGCTGTGCACGTATGGACGTCCTCAATTTGCAGACTCAGTGTGATGTAGAATCTCGCGGTCTTTAACTTCATGCATGGTCTAGATGAAGTTAGCCTACTATATTTTACCTAAACGTAGGCTAGGTATCTCGAGGGAAAAAAAAAAATCAAGTAGAAAGAGAACTCACTGGGGTCTTTTTGTGTGTGTGTGGAAAAAACCCCACTTTGGAAAGTTTGACTAAATTAGTATTTGAGTCGCTACTTGAGAGGGCGTCTTCCACTTTTGAGAGAGCATCTGATGATTGATTTCAGAAAGGAGCTTGTACTGTACATAGACGCAGAACAGCACTCACCCCTATCGAAAACTTTGGAATCCGAAATTTGTTCTGTAACAAGTTAACGGTATACTATTATCATGATTATTATTATCATTATTATTATTTTTTTTTTTGAGGGAGGGAGATGCTTATCATCTCTGGCTGGTCTCCTAAAATAATGTCTGACGACAAAACAACTTCTGATCGTGCGAATTTATTTCAGCCTCGGTCATTTCAAGAGGAACGATGTCGACCCACGATCACTCGTCGCTGCATCTCAGGGGCCAGCTGGACTCGGCTGGCCCGCCCGACCAGAGGCGGCAGTCCATCTTCCCCGGGGCTGGAGGTGCTAGGCTGCGCACACAGAGGAAGAGTGTGGTGGGAGCCCTGCAAGCTGAGACTTTGAAGGAGAAGCAGGTGAATACTGTAGTGTAGTTGTTGTGCCTAAAGACACAGGAATAATGTTTACGCCTAGATTGTATGCCAGCTTGGGCAAGTGTTAAATAAATGGAGGAATTAATAGATAGAATCTAAATAACCAGTTGAAGTGAATTCAATATCAGCAACCTATAATAATCAACATAACAAAATATTTAGGGCCTACTAGATCCACCAATTTACAAAAGCATAAATTAAAGCATAGTTAGAGGAATCTAAAGTGTTTTGAACCTTGTATTAATCTATATATGTGACCGTGCACCTCAAAACGAACATAAAGTCGCACACACTGATTTTGCGTGAGGACTGAAAATAAGTGAAATGGGTCAACCTAGCCAAACTTGACTTTTTCTTATTTTCTGAAAGAGCGGGTCTTTTTTTACATTATGCTAAAATTTGGTATCATAAAACGGGCAATAAAGTGTGTTTTTTTAGCAGTTTATCTCGAACATTTTTGGTAGAATAGTGTGATTAGGTGTGTCTTTAGAATCCCTTTTTCATTTCTGAAAAACCTTGTCCACACTTTTCACTTTCAACTCTAACAACTTTTGAAGAGATTTATAGTGCTACTGCTTTGAAAGTTGGCATTGATTATGGACAGAATATGTTAATGAGGCATAATTAATTTCAGTTTAATCTGATAATCCCTTCATTGTTGTTACTCTGGTGGTTTACTTCCTGTTTTTTTTTTGCCCCATTCATCGCACAGCCAGCACGGTTTAGTAAAGATTAACCGCTTGAATAGACACTGTACTTCAGAGCCTCTTTTCTCAGTTCACACTTTTCCTGAGTTTGTGCTTTCTTTCCAATATTTAGATAGGTTAGGAGAGTCCATTTGATTTGAGTTATACATCGTTTTAAAGGTTAAAGTCTGCTCTTTCGGAATATGGTCTTAACTAAAAATTCATGTCTGGCGACTTTTTGTTTGTTTTGAGGTGCAGGGTCACATATTATCAATTCATTGGTAATCAATACTAGATTGGTATAGAATGTCTAGGCCAAGTAAGAAAAGAATTCTAGTTAACTTGTCCCAACTTTATACAACATTTGTTGCTGCCACATGATTTTTTTTTTTTTTATACATGACAAGAAGATGAAATTTGGTTGATTTTCACTTTTTCCAGCTGTTATTAGTGTTAAACCTCACAGTGAGTCCCACATGCACAGTCTACATAGTGTACCATACTAAAAAACAATGAGAAATTAGATTAGGGCCCTACCCAAATAATGTTAAGGCAAAAAAAAAAAAAAGAAAAAAAAAGAAAAAGAAAGATGCCCTCATCCTTTGTATTTTAAGTTAGGATGAGAAACTATTTTTTTTTTAAACTTGGCCTTACAAGCATCCTAGTTAATTCCTACAGCTGTACACATTTGAAATTCAAGCAATCTGTAGAGCTAAAGGTCATTACCGTGACAAGAAAAGAATTGCCCGCCAAGATTTTGCCTTACATAGCAACAATTCAAATACAACGTGCAAGTTGGATGCCAAGTATTGATATGCACAGAGTAGGCAAGGATGGATGGAATATGTATCTGGTTGAAATAGGTCCTCAGATGAAAAAAAAAGCCCATTGATTTGAATAAATTCGTGACTTGCTGTTGCTGATGAGGTTGACATCAATAGTTTCTGTATGCTCTGTCACAAATGTACACACTAATAGTTATGTACTTGTACATGCATATCAAGGTTGTATGCATGGTTGTTTTAATGTGCACATTGTATGTACACAGGGTGACCAGAATAATGGAGAACATTCTATATGATATAGACATAGTACATACAGGCTGACCAGATCAGTGGATAATTTTCTATGTAGTATACAATGTGGCTACAGTAGGTGTACATGTATGCATGTGACAGGAAATACATTATAGCTCACTCAATCTAGAATGATTTAACCCATTCCAGAAAATTCTGGGAAGTGCTGGCTGAGTGAGGCACTGCCCTTGTAGCCCAATGTGATTGGTAGTTAATTTTGGCAATGATGTTATGCACATATTAGGAAGTGAGTCATCCAGGATTCCTGGAATTTGGACTTGCTAGTATGTTCAGGTATGTAGCCCCAGGTTGGAGAAAATTACAGAATGTACTAGAAAGGGGTGAATGGATAGTATATAAGCAGGAGAAATTCTGAGGTAGGCAGAGTACCCAACACCTCTGCTCTGAGAGTTACGTCACTTCTGGCTCTGAAGCGACTTGTTATAGTCAGTCCTGTGTTACCTGCTGACCTGCTATACAAACTGTGTTTGTGGAGATAAGGCCTGGGAGACATTTTGCCTGCAGAGAATTAATTTGCCTACGTTGGAGATAGACTCCATATTTTAGTGTCAACGGACATTATTACGGCAAAGCTGGACGTGGTCGTCATCACGTTTGGATTCTGCACGTTTTGCTGTGGACACATAACTTGGATTTTACCCCGGATCTATACCTTGGACTATCGTAACCTGCACCTCTGGATTTGCGTCGAAGGTATCATTCATCGGTGCATCGTGGATCATTCCTTTGTGTATCGAGCATCGTATTTGGACATTTCCAGGGATATTGCATGTAATAAGTGTAAGTGATTCTATTACTGATTTGTAACTGTTTCTATTGATCATTATTGTACTGATGTGAGAACCGATCACGAGTCTGTACCCACAATATCACTGTTAATAAACTGCCTGAACATTAGTTGATTGTTTCTTTTGTGCGATCATTCTCAGAGTGATTTTGGTCGTAACAGCTCCCATCCTGGCCCTGAACCATGGACGTGTTTACTGTTATGCACATCAGTGATGATTGTAAATCTGAGCTGAGCATGCATATGGCAGTGACCTCCATAAAAATCTCAACATGGCCTAGACTGCCCTGTGCAGAATTTGCCCTCTGCAGAACATCTTACAAAGAGATTCTTGAGTGAATGACAATTTCTGTAACTGCTCTTAATATTCCACAGCTTGGAATTTTCATGCCAATAATATTCATTAGGAATGTCATCATATAGCAGTTATAGCAACAGCTGTGAATCAACAACGCACAGCATATATTCTTAGAAGATGCTGCCATTTCGTTTTCCGAATGAAATCCTCAGTCCAGGCGTCTCGATGCGTCTCAAAAATCATATGTCACCTTGCTTTATACAGTACATGGGTTTATGGATACTGAATGTCGTTGTTTATTTGATTATAGGCAAGGGCAAAGGAAGCGAGGGAAATGCGGCGTACCAGGATATCCCCAGCTCACAAATACCTGCTGGAGATAGTAGGCAGATTCATTGATATGGACTTGCCATCCGTTGAAGAGTTCATCCTGGATTCATCTGAGGTAAGAAAGGAAAAAATATCAATTTTGAGGTTGATCTTTCTTGTATGGTGTATTTACGACATGTTTATTTGACTGAAATTTTGAAACAAGAAAGGAAAGATGCTTGGCAATGGAGATTTGATTTGTTCAGAGTTAGTAGTCAACAGTCGAGACAATGGTAAGGTAACATTATTGATTTCAAACCATTGATCAGTAGAAATATTCAGTCAAACTAAATTATAGCAGAGTCAATGGAAAAAAATATCACATGTTTGGAAGATGGCGTGATGGAAAAGGGCAAGGAGTTCAAGGTCAATTATAAATACACGAAGCATTAGACAGCGAAACTCAAATGCTGTAGGTGCTGCTAATTAAAGGTGGACAAAATTGAAAGGATTCAAAGCATCAACAGATCTGAGAATGAAGAAACATTAACCTGTTGAGGATTGGCTGATTTTGCTACAACACTCATTTCCCCTAGACACTTGCCCGAGTATACTCGGGACTCCTCCTCAACGGGTTAAGAATTACTGATATTCAAAATGTTAATGAAATCAAAAGAAGTTCAAAATGCACTTGCAAAGCTAACTTGACCCACAAGGTTTAAGTCTTGATTATCTTGGTATTATTTCATGGATTACTTGTGGTGTAATGTTTTAGTTTGTTTGGTTTTGTTTTTTAAGCAACTGGACCTGATGGACAAGTTTCTAGACCCTGGTGGGTCCAAGGCTTTGATGTTCTTTCTACAAGATGCAGACCCTCCTGGCCATGGTAAGTCGAAAATGAAGTCCATATTGGTAGATCCACTTTTTTGACAATATGAGTTCACTTAACCAAAAGGCATTGTTAACCCGTTGAGGACGAGTCCCGAATACACTCGGGCAGGTGTCTATGGGGAATGCGTGTTGTAGCAAAATCAGTCCGTCCTCAACGGGTTAACAGTGGTGGTCTTTGGTTAACCCTACTAGGAAACTCCTTTCCAAGTTTTCACCAAGTCTATGTTTACATAATCATATGATGTAAACAGCTGTATTACTATTGTGAATCATGCATGCTTGCCAAATTATTACAGCATGTAAACATAGTGACAAAGAAGTATTAACTATCCCCATTCACAAAGCAGTTAAAAAAAAAAAACAACAACAACAACAACAACAACAAAACTTATATATAGCTTTAACTCGCTTTCCCCCAAGATTTGGCCATGGACAAGTTTGGCATATTGCAAAGAGGTGAGAAAAATGAAAGAAATGTATCCATGATGTAGCTGTCATATCACAGAAATTTGAATGTGCCTGTGTGATACATACCTATCAGATCAAATGTACATCTTTTTTTTCAAGGTCAGGTGGTGTAATCCTGTAACCAGTTTTGCTAAAGATTTTAAGTATCTGGCAGGTTTTGAAGTTCAAATAACGATGAACGTTATCATTTTGCTTTGTTGTTTGCTTATTCTGTGAATTGCTTTTCTTTGCTGGTTACAGAATACATTTTTCTTGCCTCCATGTATTTCCGTTGTGCAGAGTCTGGCCGTATCGTTACGCTCCCGAAGGGGGCAAAGATGACGCGCTTGTTTGTCACAGATGGGACTAAGGAGGGGCTGACTGGAAAGTGCATGTATTTTCTGCGGACGACAGCGGCAGCTATTACAAGCAAGAACATACATGAGGTGAGCAATGATTGCATCACTTCATCTCAAGCTAGAAATTAGAACCTTGTCCAGAGGGCCCTTTCCATTATTATCATCCAAATATTGTATGCGCCAATACATTTAGTGAGTCTAATTTTCGTGGATCAAGACTTACTGAAAATTTTGCAAGTGGTTTGAAGCAATTCGGGGGCAAAGTTATTTTTCATCAAAGTGTTCTCAAAGATCATATTGTGTTGGGGGGTATCAATTTATAATGCACACTGGAAACCGAAAGTAACCTGACATCCCTGAAATGTACCCTTTTCCCTTTCCTAATCTGATAATCCCTTTATAGTGGATGCTCTGGAATTTTATATCTGCTGTCCCCTTCATTGCACAGAGCACCTCTGGGTGAGATTAAATACTTCAATAAACCATAAACTTTACGTCCTCTTTTCTCAGTTAAAAGGGCATTGTACCGGTTTTTAATTTTTTTATATGTTGTTCTTTTAATTCTAAAAGACCCAGCGGTGCAAACAGAATCAAAATTTCATAACGATTAAGTCCGTAATTTAATGTTAAAAATGGAACTTTTTAGGTGAGAATTATGCTAATGAGCTGACGAGCCCGGATGTTATGATGTCACAGGTGCTCTCACTATTACTGATTACAAAATTTAGTGCTCGCATACGCGTGCGTTAATTCGTATCGAGTAGCAGACGATGCTTAGGCCTAATTTAGCTTGTAGGCGGCGCTTGTGTACTGTTCTATCCATGTAGATATCTCAAATTTCACTCAACCAAATCGCACCAAAATTACAGGATATACTTCATAGCATATTTCAAAGTATTCTCTTATATTTGAACAAAATCAGTAATCGAGAAGTATCAATATTGACGTCGACTTTCAAGTCGTCACTCAAAAAAAACTCACTCTTCGCGAGAGATCTTGGCGAACGCAAGATGCACAATCTAGAACTGAAGTTAGCCGACTAGTACTGTGCGAACGGGGAATTTACGCGAGAACTAAACTCAAAAGTGTAATGATTTTTGCGACTTGTGTGATATAGGAACTACATTTTTCATTCAACTTACCACAAATAATTTGTAAATTTATTTACTGCCCCCGACTACTTGAAAGATTTGTCTCAATGATATTAAATGGCTAACTTCAGTCTGTGCGTGCGCAGCAGGTAGGTAGGGCCTGGCCGCAATCACTCGTGTTAGTCGTAGAGCAGATTATTTTTAGCGACGCCGACAGGAAAGTCGACATCTACACTTACGCTTCCCGACATGTGATTTGTTTCCAATTAACGTGAGCTGTTGGATATGAATCATAAAGTATTTCCTGTGAGTTTGGTGCCATTTGGCAAGGTGAATTTTGAGATATCTACATGGATACGGAAGTACGCTAGCACTATACCTACACCAGCGCTGGGATCGCGAAGCGGCGACACTGTGTTAGAATCTATGTGGTCAGGCCACTCTTCCGAGATATGGGTCCTAGTAGTAGTAGGCCTACTGAAACAAACTGTTAGATCTAACATTAGTCCTTGGTGTAAATAACACCACTATGAGATTTATCTCGACTACAAAACATCGGAAATCCATAAAGCAGATACCTTACCTGAAATATCCAGCACAGGAACAACAGTGCCTGCAGGACAAGGGTCCAGATCTAGATCTGGAGTCTGGACTTTCGTCTGGACTTTCTTCAAGTTCTGGCAGCAGGGGTATGTAACGTTACGCTGTGCCTTATTAGCGCTGTGCACATAGGGCCTACAGCTGCAATGTCGACGGTGAGTGAGTGTAGGGCCTACTCATCAAAACTTGGACTGCCACGTAGAACCTACTCCTTGACTGCTCAGTAGTCCTAGTCCTAGTTCTAGTATTTTAGAGTCTATGTGTACTGGGTACCGTTTTCATCTCACTAAGTGTAAACCGTGCGTGCCGTTGAAGAGAGTCTATCTACATATGGATTTAGATTCACTCAGCCCTGGCCCTCATCTACGTTAGATAGTTTGAACTGGCGAACCATCTCCATCATGATCATCAATATGTAACGTTACTTACACACAGTCTTCTATGGGCAGCACGTTCGGATAACGATGCCAATTTCATTTTGCATATCTGGAATTTCCCCACAAGTTTTATCTAAATAAAAAGCTGTTGAAGAGATTGCTTTTAAAGATTAATAGATATTGTTTAACATGTTTATTATAGCTCCATATTGCAATTATACTAAATAACAGCTTTTGCAGTACTTCGTGTGAGATTTCATCAGTGAATTGGCATTATGTAGTTCGTCTTGCTAGTTTCGGAGTTGTGCACCAAGAGCACCTGTGACGTAGGCCAAATCGTGTGGATCGTTCCATGGCTTGCTCCTTTTCATTTTTTTTCAAAAAATCATTACAGGCTTATCCTGGGTTTTACAATCCTCTCTTTCCAGTAGTAGGCATCAAAAAATGTAGATTAGAATTATCAGACAATTAGAAAATGTCAGTACAGTTTTCTTTTTACGCTTTTCTGGAGGGGAACTTCCTGTACATTATTTAGATGGGTTAGGAATCCATTTTTATTGAGTTATCTATTATATACGTAGCTTTGAATCTGCTCTTTCAGGATCTGCCCTGAACTAAAAATCCATGTCGTTTAACTCTTTGGTGGTTTTGTGGTGCGGGGTCACATTATATGAGTGTATTATTCTACAAATCTTGATGTGCAGGACGATTGCACTTTTATAGTTCAATTCGCAGTGGAGAACCAAAATGCTGAAATGAAAAATGAGTTTTTTCCTATTTAAGAAACAAAGCTAGCAATTATCAACCCTGGACACAAAGCATCTTCCAAGGAAGTTAATATCAGCATGAATCATAAAGGGGTGGGGGGGGGGTAATGAAATTGAAGAAAAACGTCACAATAAACAGAATATTGACACGGTCAAATTGAAGCATTAGGTCAGAGAAATTTGAGCATGATGGGACATGTGCTTTGCAATGTGACATATTTTGTGTCGCTACTAAAGTTATAAATCTGACATGCATGGTTTTCACAAGGCATCACTTTGAAATAAAAAACATCATAACCGTTGATCATCATAACAAGAAAAGTGATAACAAAGGTAGTAAATCAGTGGTGATGACAATGAAGACATACCCAGTATAATGTTTATCGGTGATTTCTGATGATTTTTTTTTTTTCTAGATGTCCGTCTGCAATATTTGAAAGGAATGGTATAGTTTCGGTCGAGGTGGAGCGTCGGGTTTTCATGCTTTTTCATGATTATTTTTTGAGATAATGAGAAACCTCTCATGAAATATATAAGAGCATACAATTCTAGAGGAATTTAAAGTTTATTTGATCAGAATTAGTTTTAAATGGCTGAGATATCCAAAACAAAGCTATGGTAATAAAAGGTGGGACCTATCTTTTATTAGGATCGCTTTGTTTTACTTTGTTTTTGGATATCTCGGCCATTTCAAAACCGCTTTTCATCAAATAAGCTTTAAATTCTTGTAGAATTGTATGCTCTTTACTATTTCATAAAGTGGTTTCTAATTATATGGCAAAAAGTAAAAAACTGAATCCTCCTGAATACTACCGTATACCATCCCTTTAACACTCCAAGAACCAACACATCAAAAGGCCATTAAACTGTATGCAGACATGTTACTTGTCATGGTAATGAAAAAGTTGATTTGTTTCCTGATTGTATCATGTGTACACACAAATACCAAAGGACTTTATACAAAATGCAATGACCCATGACTTGCAGGAGGTAAACTTTGGTGCTCTGAACACAACGGGTGACGGCAAGCTAACTGTCCTGCCGGCCATCAAGCAGGTGCTGGACCGTGTCTACCGCCCCACCCTCAATGCCTTGACCAACTGGGGGACACTGAGTGCCACGCCCCATGGCAAGAAGACCAAGAAGAACTTTTGCGACTCCTATGACAACTTCATTCATTTCCTTGATGGTAATTATTAGATAATTGATATCGAATGAATGATTTGAAGTCAGCCGAAAATAAGGGACATTTTTCCTTTCTTGCGGCTCTCTACCATATTATACCTGTAAAGCCATGTACATAATTGTCATTCTTTCTTGCTATTCATTTATCACTGGTTAGCTGATATGTTTGTAATTGTATTTTAATGTTGATGTATGTATTGTTTTTAACCTGTTGAGGACAGGCTGATATTGCTACAACACACATTTCCTATAGACACCTGCCTGAGTATACTCTAGACTCATGTTCAGCGGGTTAAAATGTTCCTAGCTTTAGTGAAATGAAGAAACTTGGAACTTGAAACTTGATTATAACTGTGATCAATGCTACCACCCACAAAAAGGTCCTTTGTTCTTCAAATGTGTGTGCATGAAATGTTAATCTATGTTTCTTTGGTTGTCACATATTCCTTGTTAGCATGATGTTAACATTAATCATACATTATGGAAAATGGTTTCATCTCTTGTATTCATTTGTAGTACATTGTTTTGATACCTTTTGTGAATAACATTATATATGTGCATTATCTTTTATTTCTGTTCTTCCAACAATATCATCTCTAGATCATATCATCTAGATTATTATTTAATTATTATTATTGATATGACCACCATCTTTGTTATAAATATTCGTTAACATTTGTGGTCATCCTGCTTGGCAGGTGCACAGATCAATGTGTCTGGGGCGGTGAAGCTGTGTCAGTGTGAGGAGGTTGACCTGGACAACATCCAGACTGCCGCTGACTGCATGGCGGCCTCCGCCAACCCTGAGATCGTTGAGGCTTTCGAGAACCTTGTGCATGCTTGGTGCAAAGAGATTGAGCAGGTAATACTACATTCTGCGATTTGTCAGATGATTACCCATTAGGGCCTACTGTATCACGAAAGATGTTGATGTTATGATAGGTTTCTAAAGTAAAAGATCACCACTATTTAAGCAGATACACAAAATATCAAAACACAAATTGAACCTTTTGTTTATCGTACATTTGTGAAGTATGCAAGTAAAAATCTAAATTAACTCAAAATATTTTGTTGTGACTGTGCTATGGTAACCACCTGAGTCATATGAGATTCATGGAAGATGTGTCTGTGTTGGTGTATTTATGTCATAGAAGCAGAAAATACCTTACCAGGGTTTGATATGATAGCAAAAACTGCAGCATAAAGTAACCTGAAATAAACGAGTTAAAGTTCTGCTTTGACAGTACAACATGTTACCACAGAGCAGGGTACATGTATTTTTTGAAATGCAGCATTGGAACGCTGCCATAATTTGCTCTATGTACAGCTTGTCACTCAAAAACAAAACAATAACAAAACAACCAAAACAAAGAAAGTATGAATTCTAGTTGTTAGAAGCTAAGCTGGCCATTGCACTGTTGACTGCTGCCCTCCTACCCACTTTAGGTAATCGCAGAGAGTGAACAGATGCGAAAGGAGGCGGACGACACGGGACCACTGGCCGAGCTGGAGCACTGGCGATTCCTGATGGCCCGCTTCCACTCCATCCTGGACCAGATCAAAAGCCACCACTGCCGCACTGTGATCAAGGTCCTCCATGCAGCCAAGAGCAAGGCACTCAAGGTATACCATGGTTAGATGCCTTTAACCTGGCTATGCAGCAAAGAGCAAGGCACTCAAGGTATATCCTGGTTAGATGCCTTTGACCTGGCTATGCAGCCAAGAGCAAGGCACTCAAGGTATATCATGGGTAGATGCCTTTGACCTGGCTATGCAGCCAAGAGCAAGGTACTCAAGGTATTGACCGATTCTGTGACGCGCTATGTGTATTTTTGGCATGGGCAGCGCCATTACTGCGATGTATCATCCGACCCCCCCTCCTCTCTCCCCACCCCTCTTACGCTCGCAGAATGAAAAACTGATGCATGGTTGCTTTAGCCAATGGGTGTCTCGTATTGAGTGCGCGAATGCTTGCTTAGTGCGCGAACCTTTGTTACAAGTGCGCGATAAACATGTTGCCCGTGGGGTGGGGGGAGAGCAGGGGGGTCGGCTGAGACACCGCAATTTGAGCTCATGGCTGCGCCCAGTGCTATAGAATGTCTGCTGCCCTCAACGAACCCGAATCGGTCTATATCATGGTGATGCCTTTGACCTGGCGAAGCAGCTAAGAGCAAGGCACTCAAGATAATGTAAACATGGAAATATTCATGGGACATTAATTTTTGTGTACTGTAAAGGTAGGATCTTATCGTGTGAGTGTTTTTTTGGCACTTAGCCTGATGAGATGAATTTCGCATGTATTTGAGCCCATCGAATCAAGACATCTATTACTGAAACATATTAAAGGCAAGCAAAATGATTGGCATGTTTTTATTTTTACACTGGTTTCTTGGTGCGCAATTGAGTGAAAAATTCCACACAGCAAAATTTCCACTTGTACAATATTTGGCACTACTTTTAGTAAGCTCAAATTCTATTACCCGCAAAATATCGTTGTGATTTTGTCTGTTCATTTTGAATGGGTTAGATGTATGTACTTCGTCAGTTGTACCTCCCTGGTTTGAGTGTGTGTGTTTGTGCACATAGGCCCTAGTACGTACGTGTGTGCAATTAGTTTTATTCATTTGAACACGTGTGTATGCATTAGTTTCTGTGCAGGCCATAGATTCAAATGAATCATGCAGTGTATCGATTTCACACAGTTAAAATGTCTTTGAATTGGATAAAGATATGCAAGTAAGCAATTGTGCAGCATGAATTTTAGAACCCATGAGTATGATTATGAGCAGCTCGGCGCAAAAAAAATGCATCGCACAAAAATGTTGAAGTTTACAGAAAGTGACTAGAAATTTTGACCTGGCTGTGTAGCCAAGGGCAATGCAGGTGTGCTGTGGGAGAATTTCACCCTAGTCACGTAGCCAAGAGCAAGACACTGGTGCTTTGGCATTACAATGTACATGAATTTCCCCTAGCTTTGGATATGCGCTGTATCAGCCGTTCACTCTAATCTGCACCGTCAGACAATTGCTTTATGTCAACCTAGCCATTCACCAAACAGCCAGACATTCTGAGCATGATATTGTATTGTCTTGATGTAGCTCTGCATCTATGAGCAACCGGCTCGTGGTAAACCATTGTATCACCTTGTATTAGCTATGTAGCCAAGAGAATTATACCAGAGGTGCTTTTTGTATCATCTATAATACTTAGGAGGTCATGGTGTATGATATGATGAACATGGCTTTAGGAGTATCCAAGATTAAGCCACTTTAGCAAAAGAAGAGACATAATTTTGGCATACTTGCCAATATCCTTTATATCAGTCTCCACTATCATCATAAACCCTATGTTATTGTCTATGATGCTTTTCAGTGTGGATAGTCTTGTCTTTCATTTTTTTTTTTTTTTTTTTGTTTAGCCCGTTGAGGATGAGTCCCGAGTATACTCGGGCAGGTGTCTATGGGAGATGTGTATTATATCAAAATCAGTCCGTCCTCAATGGGTTAAATGTGTTATATGGGTAGATAATTTTCCATTTGCAACGTAATTCACTGCTTGGAAGAAATCTTGCATTTCTCCATTTAAAAGAAAGAGTGAACTTCCACCATCCTCAGTTTTCACTGATGCTGTACCGGCATGCTGGTACATCAACATCTACTGAAGATGTCTTTAGGAACCACACAAAAGCATTGCCACAAACAGAAGTAGAAGGCCCTCATAAATCACCTTATTCATTGGTAGTGGACTGATTGCTTATTGACTCTATTTCTGTGTTTCATGTCAATTCAGCAATGGAGGGAGCTTGATTGTCGCATCACAGATGCTGCCAATGAGGCCAAGGACAATGTGAAATACCTTTACACCCTGGAGAAGTTCTGTGAGCCTCTTTACCATTCAGATCCGGTAAATACTTTATTATCATAAATTGTGTATACAATATACATGTATATATATATTTTTTCCAAACGTCTTCAGTGAGCATTCAAAGATTAGTGATATAATACTGTCAGTGCTTAAAGCAACTTACTTTCACATGAAACCTATGTTGTATTCGACTATTGCTTTTAACAAGATATTCTGGTATCAAAATACATGCTCCACGCAACCATGTTAGAGCAGTGATTGTTATGAAACAAGGAAAAGTAGAAATCACGCGGTGCGTAATATATGTCCCCGCCGGAAGTAGCATTTAGTAGCAAAATGTACAATATAGGTAAAAAGATCAAGGTCAAAGGTCAAAGAAGTCAAAGGTCAAAATTCTATGTAGAAGTTTTGAAGCCCTCACCTAGTGCCATCACATAAAGCAAACGGAATCGAAATCGGGTTAGAAATGGCGAAGGAGTAGCATTTTGTAGCCAATGTACAATATAGGTAAAAAAATCAAGGTCAAAGGTCAAAATTCTGTGTAGAAGTTTTGAAGCCCTCACCTAGTGCCATCACATAAAGGAAACAGAATCGAAATCGGGTTAGAAATGGCGAAGGAGTAGCATTTGGTAGCAAAATGTACAATACAGGTCAAAAATCAAGGTCAAAGGTCAAAGAAGTCAAAGGTCAAAATTCTGTGTAGAAGTTTTGAAGCCCTCACCTAGTGCCATCACTTAAAGCAAACGGAATTGAAATCGGGTTACAAATGGCGAAGGAGTAGCATTTTGTAGCAAAATGTACAATATAGGTCAAAAATCAAGGTCAAAGGTCAAAGAAGTCAAAGGTCAAAATTCTGCGTAGAAGTTTTGAAGCCCTCACCTAGTGCCATCACATAAAGCAAACGGAATCGAAATCGGGTTAGAAATGGCGAAGGAGTAGCATTTTGTAGGCAATGTACAATATAGGTCAAAAATCAAGGTCAAAGGTCAAAGAAGTCAAAGGTCAAAATTCTGTGTAGAAGTTTTGAAGCCCTCACCTAGTGCCATCATATAAAGCAAACGGAATCAAAATCGGGTTAGAAATGGCGAAGGAGTAGCATTTTGAAGCAAAATGTACAATATAGGTCAAAGGTCAAGGTCAAAGGTCACAACTGAAATTCTGTATAGAAGTTTCAAAGCTCTCATGTAGTGCTATCATATAAAGCAAACAGAATCAAAATCGGGTTAGAAATGGCGAAGGAGTAGCATTTTGAACATTTTGATCACACACGGACGCACGGACGGACACACGGACGGACACACGGACACACGGACGCACGGACGGACACACGGACGCACACACGTACGGAGCCCGTTTCATAGTCCCCTGCTCGAACTCGTTCGGCGGGGACAATTACACTAATATTACTAGCAGTTTTGTCCATTAATTGTCCATCAATTGAAAAAGTAACAACAACAACAATGTTATCCCAAAGGATGGCTACGTTGCTGTCTCAGAATAATGTGGCACACAGGAGACTTACACCACGGCACATGAAGAGTTAACTCTTTATGTGCCACGTTTGCACGTCCGGCTCAGTCGACGGCGTGCCAAGTTCGCATATTCTGCTCAACAAACAAAGCCGCCAAAACCGAGCGATAAATCGCTAATCTCCCGCGGTACAATCAAAGCGTTTCTCGCACTTTTGTTCCTCTCACATACAGCTTGCATTCTATGTGGTGATTTACTATCAAGCGGTGTTCCCAACTAGATTTGCGTGTATATTCTAAGTTTATGTCACTATTTACGTGCAAAAGTCATGCCTTTACAGTAATGTAGCAACTGGTAATTCAAAATAAAAATTGAAAATAGAATTGTTATACATTGTATATAGAAGCAAAATTTGGCATTCCTCTTTAACCTTTGCTCACTATTATGTCCAGCTTAACATAAATTTTTAGAAGTTATACAAATTGGAAAAACAGAATTCTTTCTCAAAACATGACTACCTTCGTGTCTCAGAATAACGTGGCACACAGGAGGCTTACACCACGGCACATGAAGAGTTAATAGACTGAACGAAGTACAGGAAGGGTTAATCTATCAATAACTAAAATATATATGTTAGCACTGTTGTCCCATCTTGTCTTTTTCCTCCTCATAGATTGGTATGGTTGAGAGCATCCCGAGCCTCATCAATGCCATCCGCATGATTCACAGCATCTCACGCTACTACAACACCTCGGCACGCATGACGTCCCTCTTCATCAAGGTCAGCTAGACTCATTCCCAATCTGTTGTGCCGATATTTGCATTAGTTAATTGCTATGGATGGGTCATTAATATCTAAGGAACATAAAGTTAAAGTGCAGTACTGGCCTTGTTGTTCTATTTATGCTTTTGTAGATGATAATCTCTTAATTCTGAAGTCTTTTTTCCTTCAGAATACTAATGAAATGATTTATTTTATATTTGCTTATGCTTTTATCCTGTTTGGATATGGAAAAGATATAAGAAAGAGCAACATGATGTGATTCTGTGGTATGCCCTTTATTTCTAGTTGTTAAACAGACAGGTTGTTGTGACTAGTAAGTATGTGCTATGTTTTATTTCTAGTTGTTAAACAGACAGGTTGTTGTGACTAGTAAGTATGTGCTATGTTTTATTGTTGTTAGGTGATGTGATATTTAGTCCTTCTCAATTTTAACCAGATTAAGACATTTAAACAGTCCAGCATATAGCAGTATATGGGGAAATAGAAAGATAATCCAAATACACTGGTCCAGCTTTGTGGTAACTGCTCTTCAAAAAATCACATTTACTGCACATCAATAATCCTTATTCTTAAAAAAAGAAACCCTAGATATGTGCAGGAAGTAGAAAAAAATTAATGTATTTGAATATTACCGCCATCATCTTTTTCTAGGCGTTATCATAAAATGTAACAGGTTCATGAAAATGGAAATGCTACGCCATGTTGTTTGAAAATGTTGAGCTTTGGATGTTGAGATTAGATTCTTGAAGAATCACTTGAAGAGTTTGTTTGCAAAAACCGATAAGTCCATATTTGCCAAATGGACATATTTTGCAATTAAAGGTCAAGAAAAATAAAGAGAGTAATAAAAAATTTTTTGCTTCTTTTGACCATAACTTCAAAAATATACCTTTATATGTAGTGACCAATATATCATTTAAAAGGTATTATTTTGTACTTTATGACAGAGACCGTACTTCAAAATCTTCAAAAATGGACTTATCGGTTTTTGCAAACAAACTCTTCACTTGTTCCTGAGACAAAGACAGGTTAGAAACTGATGCACCGTCGGTTTGGACATCTTGCTGAAGATCTGCAATGGCCACTATAACAATAGATTCCTGAGCTGAAGAAAGAGTGGTTAGGCCTAGATATAGACGAAGATCCGCACTTGGGCTACATGTAGGCCTAGCCTGGTTCTCTTACATCCCATTGGCTAGTTTTGCACTAATTTTTGTCGAGCCCACCGGAGGTGAGGGGAAACTTTAAGGTCCCAATGTTAAGTTTTTATGGCACGTTTCTTTTTCGCCATAAATTTTTACCCTTTTATATCTCCTTTTATCTGTTATATCTCTTTTTTTTTTTAAATCTGTTATATCCCATTCGCGTACAATTTCTTGTGCACGAATGGGCAAGACACATTATGGCACTTGCCTTGTCTTCTTCTCTGCACTTGTCTTGGTGCAGTGTTTCAAGAGAGAACTCTAACTTATGACCTGTGACAGCCATTATGTCATGACTTTCAAGCTTGCTTCGAATCCAAAGCTTTAGACACAGTTGTAACTCTAAGGCTTTGGTTAGAATGTTTTTGTGATCCAGCAGTCTCGGCGATCAATTTCATCTTGTTCCCAGTTGTATTGACTCTAAGTGGTATATTATCATACCATGGTCCTTCTTCTTGAGCTGTAGATTTGGGACATTGCCAAAAACACATCGATCCAGGATTAAGGTGGATCTTGTATTCAATCAGTAATGTGACTGGGCATCTGGACAAGTTTTTAATCTTGTACGTGTGGCCGCCAAATTCCGTGTCTACATTCTCTCTTCTCGACTTTAAAGTGTCCCGGCGTTCAAAGTAACAAAGTCCTTTCTCATCAGTGTTGAGTAGATAATCATCTGATGTCATTTCACGGAGATATTCTTGTCCTCTCCGTCCAAAACAAATCATAACATCCAGAAACAACTTGTTCTGCAGGCCCAAAGAGGTACTGGCACTGACTGCATTAAACTGACAAAAATTGGCAATGTCCTCCTTTTTTTACTGCCACCTTGTGCTTCACAACGCCTTTCCCCTCTTTTTTGAGCTTCACCATCATCACTTTGAAGACTTTTTGGCACCCGGAAAATTTTCAGGCTTTGTGATGACCACACCTCTTTCAGACTGGCAATGTTGTTGAAGTCCGTATCTGATAGAACTCATGGATTTACATGTGTACAAAGTGCTGTCATCTCGTCTCAGTCCAGTGTAGAAGCGAGTAGAAATTGGTCCAGATCTGGATCTCATACCTCTGAAATCGTGGTCGACGTACACTTGGCTAATGCCTCCAAGTGACCCAAAGCATATTTGACCACTTTCTTAGTATTTGCTGCTTCACCATCACTGTACAATGCATTGAGATCCTCATCAGAGACGAGAACAAAACTGTTGTGAGTAGGGATGGCCATGATGATCTAATGTATTCACATGTTTACAAATTAGACTTGCATGATCCCTGGATCGTTGTGCAGTGCAACTGGGCCTGGGGTGGCCATGGTTACCGGTTGCGCGCTGGCAGCACAAATGGGTGTGCGTATGCATCATTGCTTTTTTACGATACATAAGTTCAGTGTGCCCTAGGGTCTATTACACGGCTGGCTTGCTTGATTTACCATTCAATAGAAGTCTATTGCACTGCCATAAAGAATAGGTGTGGGACAGCTGATTCTTCTGAATGTCATGTGACCTGCATTCATCCAATGAGATTGCAAGGATCTGTACATGTGTTATATAAAACTCCAGAATTATACTGGTGACTGCATATCTGGTGACTGCATAGGCAGGAATGAAATAATACATACCCTTGTATATATATATAATATATACAATTTATTTGTATACCATGTTATATAAAAAGACATTGCCTTGTCTGTCATTATAAAAAAATATTGCCTTGTCTTTCAGTGTGATATAACACTTGACAATCACTTATGAGTTATATTTTCCCTCTATAGACAATGCTTTCACCTAGCAGTGCTTGCCTTGGGAAATATGATCTCTTTTGGAAAATATGACACCTGTGGGGATGTCAAGTTATACACTACTAAGCCGGTAATATCGGTACAATATCCCACCTGTAGGTCACAAACCAGATGGTGACGGCCTGCAAGAACTACATCACGGATGACGGCATGTCCCGCATTTGGGACCAGTCTTACAGGACCCTGGTGGCCAAGCTAGAAGTGTCCATCAAGCTGTACAAGGAGTACCAGACCTGCTTCCACAAGACCAAGAAGAAGATCGAGCAGATACCCCAGGAGCGGCCCTTCGACTTCTCTGAGATGTACATCTTTGGCAAGTTCGACGCCTTCTGCAAGCGCATTGACAAGGTAAAGTTGATCTGCGCTGACCGCTTCCGTCCCCAGCTGATATCACCGGACTTCTTTTGTTCATGTACTGTAAAAGTGGATATTTTTGCGTAACTAATTTTTTGCGCTCGGCCAGGTTAGGAGAGATTTGCATGTTTTTAATTTCGCGGAATCAAAACATCAACTACTGGAACAAATGGCAAGCAAAAATATTTGCATGCTTTTATTTTTGTGCTAGTTTCTGATTGTGCAAACTGCGCGAAAATTTTTACACCACGAAAATTTCCACTTGTACAGTACTCAGTCTGTTTAACTGTGCTGATAGAAAACAACTGTTACTCAGTAAGCAGAGTCAAATATTCAATGAAAGGCAATATGTGACCGTGCACCTCAAAACGAACATAAAGTCGCACACACTGATTTTGCGTGAGGACTGAAAATAAGTGAAATGGGTCAACCTAGCTGAACTTGACTTTTTCATATTTTCTGAAAGAGCGGGTCTTCTTTTACATTATGCTAAAAATTGGTATCATTAAACGGGAAGGAAAGTGTGTTTTTTTTTTTAGCAGTTTATCTCGAACATTTTTGGTAGAATAATGTGATTAGGTGTGTCTTTAGAATCCCTTTTTCATTTCTGAAAAACCTTGTACACACTCTTCACTTTCAACTCTTTTGAAAGGATAGTGCTACTGCTTTGAAAGTTGGCATTAATTATGGACAGAATGTATTAATGAGGCATGCTTAATTTCAGTTTATTCTGATAATCCCTTCATTGTTGTTACTCTGGTGGTTTACTTCCTGTTTTTTTGTCCCATTCATCACACAGCCAGCACGGTTTGGTAAAGATTAAGCGCTTGAATAGACACTGTACTTCAGAGCCTCTTTTCTCAGTTCACACTTTTCCTGAGTTTGTGCTTTCTTTCCAATATTTAGATAGGTTAGGAGAGTCCATTTGATTTGAGTTATACATCATTTTAAAGCTTAAAGTCTGCTCTTTCAGAATATGGTCTTAACTAAAAATTCATGTCTGGCGACTTTTTGTTTGTTTTGAGGTGCAGGGTCACATATATGCCTAGGATGCTTATTTAACAGTAAACAGGTGATTTAACTCGTCCAAAAGTGTCACATTCTATATTAACACAAATTTGTTTTGAAAAGGTACATTACTATTACCTTCCATCCTGGATTGCATTGTGTGAAGGATTCAGAGAGAACACCAGCTGCAGTGTACAATCCATTGTCAGTATATGTCAGTCAATCGAAATCTTTGACAGATCATTCAAATGCTGACCACCATTGAGACCTACTCTGTCCTGACCACGTCCCGCATCGAGGGCATCGAGCCCATGAGCGCCAAGTTCCAGACCATCTTCGCCAGCGTCAAGAAGAAGCCTTACGACATCCTCGATCACCGCAAGATCGACTTCGACTCTGACTTTGAGGACTTTAAGAGCGCCATCTACGACCTTGAGGTGAGAATGATGCAGTCAGAAATTGGACAAATTAATGCAGTTAAATATCAATCATGCAGTTGTTGAAAATGCAGTTGATTGACAGCTTTGCAGTCAAATACATATCAATTACTATCCAAATTTTTTCTTTCCATAGTCAGCAAAGTTCCTACTCATATTGTAAATTTGTCTCCAATGACAGGGTGGAGGGCCCAGTTGTCTAAAGAAGTTGGATTGATTGCACATCACTAGTAACCCATTCCTTCGGGAACCTGATATACCAGGTTCCCATAGCCCAATACGCCCGATACTGTATACACCGATATTTTGCGAGGTTTTTATTTTTCACGAATTTTGCGAGTCAGGTGTTATTTTTGAAATTAAAAACATGCAAAAAATGTTAACTTTGATCCCGACATGAATTTGAAAACATTTCTCTGTATTATTAATGCTCTCTGCAACCATGAATTTAACCACCCGCAAAATTATCGGGAAGTCTCAATTTGCGAAAAATCTACTCACTAAATATATGGTATATACAGTATCCTGCATTGGCAAAGCTAGAAAGTACACCATCAAAATGTGTGTTATGGGAGCATTACCAATCAGTGCCATTTTTCTCGTATTATAGTACATGCTTCAAGGCTTTTTGGACTCCTCCTTTGAGAGAATTCCCACCACCGCCCAGGCTCTCACCCTCCTGAAAAGGTTTGTTCTTACCTCTCTTGAGTGATTGTATTGTTCAAACTCTGAACTCCTACATTCTCAGTGACTTTTATGTCTTGTTCAATACAAAGTCTTTTTTTTTGCACAGGGAGGGGTAAAATTCCACATTTTCAATGTCCCACCTTAGGTACAAATATATGCATATTGCTTTATGATAGCAACATTTTTACCACTTGTTCATTTTGCACTATCATTCAAGTCAGAAATTTTGCAAAACTAAAAACACTGCCAAATATACAGCGAATACAGTATAAGGCAGCTGATATCTTTTCTGTCGTAATGTTTAATTGACCCTCAGTTAATTGTTCCTTTTTTGAGAAAAAGAAAACAAAGCAGCATGCTTCATTACCAATGGACCTTCAAGAATTACTATCATTGCAAGCTAGCCATCATGGTAATTGAATTGGGATGGCTTTTTGTGAGCATTTTTATCATAAACCTGTCCCATTTATATGTAGATGTTTAAAAGGACACAGTCTTTCTTTGAACATTCTCTGCCTTTCAAAATATTTTAAATTCACTTGCAGACCATGTACACTTCATGCAAAGGAAAGAGATACAGCTTTTATTTTCATTGTCCAAATCTTGAACAAACAACAACTTCAGCCCAGAATGCATTTCAGGAAGATCCTTAGTGACAATGGAAATATAGACAATTAAATTCACATTCATCTCAGTTGTGTGTTCACTGCATCTCGTGTGCAGCGGTGAGAGGTAGTGTATGGGGAAAACAAAAGGATTTGTTAAAGGGGATGGCTAGTAACTGATCAATTGGAATCAGTGGAAATGCTGGGGGATGATTGTTCCAATCCTTGTGAGATTCATTTAAGAGTACATTATATATCTATTGTTGTGTGAAAATTTGCTTCAGAATGGTCTCATATTCAAGTAATGTGCAGTTTAATGCCCCAGCACTGTACAGGCACGCTAACCTGGAAATATTAAACTGCACATTACTTGAATATGAGACCATTCTGAAGCAAACAATTTTCACACAACAATTTGTATATAACGTACTCTTAAATGAATCACACAAGGATTGGAACAATCATCCCACAGCATTCCCACTGATTCCCACTGATCAGTTACTAGCCATCCCCTTTAAGGGGAAGGTACTCATATGCAATCATATAACCCATTTTCCCCCTCATGCTACAGTATGTGCAGACCAATTTGCATTTGGGCATGTTCACATCTGCCACTGACTTGCCTGGTGTCTCTATAGGTTTGAAAAGTTGAACATCCCCTGTCTGAACATCGATGACAAGTATGGTGTCATCCTGCACCACTTCGGCTCTGAAATAGAAGGAATCAAGAAGGTAATATGCAATATGTCACCCCGCTGTTATAACAATCGACTTCAGTGGCTGTTATCACACATACAGATACTATTTTCCTATTTTCTATGGTGTATGCAAGTAAACATCTCATTGTGTGCTTTTTGTTAATATCAGTCATGTGCTGCATTTACAAGTGTTTGTTGGAGGCAATTGTCCTGTCATCATCATTTGTTATAAAAAGGTTTATTTGTGACCCTGCATCGCAAAACCAATGAAAAGTTGCCAGACGTGGATAATAAGTCTTGGGTAGATTCTAAAAGAGCAGACTTTCAGCTTTAAAATGATGTATAACTCGTAACAAAGGGACTTTCCAAGCCCATATCAATAAAAGAAAGAAAGAACTTACTCTGGAGAAGATTTTCTGAGACAAGAGGCTCTGAAATGTAGAATCTATTCAAGCGTCTAATCTCGTGCCATGCTGTGCTCTGTGCAGCGAATGGGACTAAAAACAACAAGTAAACCTTCTTAAAACCACAGTGAAGGGATTATCAGATTAAACTGAAATTTTGCGCACTTTATAAGCATATTCATGATGAACACCAACTTTCAGTGCAGTAGCAACTTCCTTTCAAAAGTTAATAGAGTTGAAAGTGAAGAGTGTTGAAAGAGTCTGAAATGAAAAGGGGCCTACAGGACATACCTTATCAAGATATTTAACAAAAAAAGTTCTAGGATAACTGCAAAAAATTCAATTTCCCATTTGTTTTATGATCCCATAATCCTGGGGTATTTTATCTACCCATAAAATAAGATGAATTAAAAAGTAGGTCTTAGAACCATTTTATGAAGCAAACGATGCACAGGTTTAAGTTTGGGATGTTAGTGGAGATGCAGCTCACTCTCGGATATTCACAATGTGCAACTGTACACCATTGTAAATACCCTTGAGTGTGCTGCATCTGCACTAATGCCCTCACACCTGTGCATTTATTTGTATGCTGTAAAAGGCCAAATACAATGACCCTTATTGACCAATGAATGCAATTGCTGTGGACCACTACTTTCATATCTTCCAATGATGTAAAAGTATTAGCTACAAACACAAATAAGTAACAACAAACCCAAATCAGCAAGAACAGAAATATTGTCCAGTTACTCACAAGGGGAAGTTATTCAGTCCATAAACAAACATGTATTTAGTTAGTAGTAGTTTAGGTGCTAAATATTTCAATGTCATAGTATTTACCAAATTAGAAGTTGTAAGATTGGAATTTGTCATATTGCTGATTTTATTTTTTTTTTTAACTAGCAAAATTAGAGAAAATAAAACCAACATACAGTGTATTCAGCATTTATGAATGGACATAGATGACTGTTTCATAGAACATGTACTTCTTGACTGTGTTTCTTGAATTCCCTGTTTTAACCACTATAATGTGTGTTGGGATTTCTGAATTCTGTATGGAAGGCCCGTAGAATGTGCATGGCGTTCACTAACTGGTCTTCTTGGGTTTTTGGTATTGTCTCTGTTGCTTTTTAGCTTTATCTGTTTGGGTTCACAAACACGATCATCGGCATTGTCTATCTGTACATATTGACCCCTTCATAGGTATCTACAATCTAACTGTCCTGATTGATTGTGTACTTATACTCATAGAACATATACAGTCAAACCTGTTTATAGTGGCCACCCAAGGGAGATCGAAAGAAAGAAGGCTGTTGTAGACAGATTGCCGCTATAGACAGGGTCAAGAACATGGCTTTTCTCTTCAGGGAAATTGTGTTTATTGGTTGCATACGAAAGGCGGTCGCTATAGGTCAGGTTTGACTGTATGTGCATGTATATTTTTTGTTTTAGCTGTACAACAGGCACAAGGATGATCCCCCAATTCCAAGGGACATGCCCCCTGTGGCAGGCAAGATCTCCTGGGCTAGACAACTCTTTAGGAAGATTCAGGAACCCATGGACATCATCAAGGTAATCGCCTTTTTTATTTTTTACTTTTGTCTCAGAACCAGCTAGATATAGAATGGGAGTATGAATGAGTGATATCCAAAGTCATGCATCTTTGTAGTGATTTGTGTTTTGTTTCATGAAGAATTTTATCTTAAGCTGATGTTGATGTATCTCAACTGATATGTCTTTAATTTTTTTTTTCTGGAATGTGTGTGTGTTTGTAGATGAAACTTCACAATTATCCTCTGTTTTCTGTATCATGAAAACATTTTACATTATGGAACAAGGTTGTGTGTTAGATTCAAAGGTTGTATCAGTTTGGTACTTCGAAAACAATTGTGCAATTACATTTTCAATTGACATGTGATATGTAAAATGCTGTGCATTTGCTGCATGCTTGATGTACTTATTACATTATATGTGACCCTGCATCACAAAACCAACAAAAAGTCACCATTTTTAGTTAAGGGCACACTCTGAGAGAACAGACTCTAAGCTTTAAAATGATGTATAACTCAGTTCAAATGGACTCTCTTAACCCATCCAAATATTGGAAAGAAAGCACACACTCTGGAAAAGTGTAAACTGAGAAAAGCGGCTCTGAAGTGCAGGGTCTATTCAAGGGTCCATTCAACTTTCAACATGGAGGCCTGTCCCTGGCCTCGATACCACAATTTTCTGTTCTAAATGCGCGAAGCCCAATTGTGGTACCAAAAGTAGGGCTAGCCCAAGGCAATAAATTTGTTGATGTAAATGCAAGTGGACCCAAATGTGTGGCCAAACCCACTCGCCTGTATTGTAGAGATTTGCGGGGGGAAAAAAAAATGTTTACATGTATGAAGAGCACCACTACTATGAAAAAAAAAAAAATACACAAGGGAACAGCTTGACAAGGCATTGTGAAATCACAAAAAGGCAGGGCCGAGTACCACAACGTAGGCGGGACTTGCGCTGGCCTACCATTGTAAACAGGTCTCGTCCACTTCTCAGAAAAAAAATTAAACTTTTAGAAATAGAAACAAAAGTGAGCAAAGCAAAAGAACCAAAAAAAAGTGAGACAAAAGAGTTAAAGACGCAAATAATAGATGCAAAAACTTTCATGACACCATGCAATATGTCATAAAATGTTACAGGAGGTACCTGCAGTTATGAAGAGCAATGATGCCAAGAAAATTGTGCGGAACTACAACCGCACGGCGACAGTCCTCATGGAGTTTGAGATCCGATACCACAGGGCATGGGTGGACCAGATAGAAGCTGTCAGATCTGGTGAGTTTTTTTTGCAGCCATTCAATTTAAACCAGTTGAAGATTAATCAGAAGTATACTTGGGCAGGTGACTACGGGAAGGTTCTATGACATTCGCTCCTGTGACAATTGCTCCCGTGCAATATCTTCATGCTAAGTCAAACATAAATCATATCCACAAACATAACCCTATTAAACCCTAGTCCTAGTCCTCACATCAAACTAAACCTAAAAAACCTGTCACAGCCCTGACCATAGTCCTTGGAGAACATAAGACCGCAGCAATTGTTGCTGGAGCAAATGTTGTGTCACCCGACAGGAAACATATGTAATGGCAAAATTAACTAGTCAAGGAAGGGCACAGTTTGAGTTGCTATAGTCTGTCTGGTTGAAAAATATGTTTATTTTACACTTTCCCTTTAAATGCTTGCATAGAACACTGATAGTATCTCATCACATGCTTTGAATTGAACTGAACAGGCGATTTGACTTCGTCTTAAACTCCCTTTAAGTGCCCAGGTACGTAGCGTAACTTTGCCAAGTTTTATCAACAACATTCAGTATATATTCCACACTTGACCTTGACCCAGTCCTAGATGAGCAAGCCTACTCGGGTGTAGCAGTGTGCGTCAGTCCCACAGGAAAGCCATACCGTGACACACTCACACAAAAAAGGATTAGGGGGAATTAGGCTATCTTGATTTACTGACAGTTGCGCCATTTGGTGAAGAAAGCACTCCTACGTATGTGCATGGCAGTCAGTAAACAAAGCGCAATAAGGGTTGATGGTTCATCTGCTTCACATGCAAACTTTCCCCCTTCCAAATTATCATTTGGAGTCTTCGTTGACATATAGATACACAAGTACAATGTAAGTGGAACGTTAATCAGCATTTTTCACTCGTTTAGTTGCTTACCTGTCTTGTGACACAAATGGAGTGTTGCTGAAACTGAGTTGACGTCACCTCAATGATGTAAAACAACCCACGGTAAAATGCTCTGGTCCTTGGCCAGGTTCAAGGCAAGGGACTTTGTTTGAGAAAGGCAGTGTCATTAATGAGTCATGTACAAGATATAAACTTAATTTCCTGTTGGCTTTTTTTTTTCTTTCTCTATCTGGCAACATTCAAGTGCAGTTGACATTTGTTCATCCAAGTCAACATCATCTTAGACCCCCTAAAAAATTTAAAAAGGAAACAAAGAAGCAAACACACAACAAAGTTTCAAGTTCATTTGGACTTGATCCTACCCCTCCAGTAAATCAGTTTTCTCTTTCAAGTTAACATATGAGACATCTTAGAGCTGTATCACTAAACTATCAAATCAATCCTAAGTTCAATTCAACTAATCTTAGAGATATCTTTTTGATGAATCAGCCCTCAGAAGTTAGGAATCGTTTCACAATACCATTTGGAAATAATATCTTACGCCCACCATGCCACATTCTAGCATACATCATGAATCGCTATGTATCCTTCCCAAGTAGATATGATCTGAATCTCTCCTAACTTTGGGTTCATTGTTTGGCCTGATATAATGATGATAATAATTAAAATAATAAAAGTGATTATCATAAAAGTTGCAATTTGTATTGTGCACCATCCATTAAATGAAATGCTCAAGGTGCACTCAAAACATGAAAGGACAAAGATAGTAGAAAGAAGTAGGAAAAGTCAAAATATGACCAGTTTCATGATATAGTTCTCATATTTCGCGAAATGGCCCCCTGGTTCCAACAAATCATGAAATCGGAAACCATGGATTCTTGTCATGCAATATGTCTGTATCAACTCCCAGGTTTGCGAGCTACTCTGCTGATCCGCCACCCAGAGACGGGCCAGCTGATGGTGAACTTTGACCCCATGCTGTACCAGGTCATCAGGGAGTCGGTCTGCATGGTCAAGCTGGGGCTGGACGTTCCCGAGGCGGCCCTGATCATTGTCATGGGCCAGGACCAGCTCAAGGCTAACGTCAACTCTCTGAAGGTACAATCTTTGCTTGTTTGTTTTCGTTTTCCATCAGACAAGATGGCTGGATAGCTCCTATTCAGCTGCACTAGCTGGTCTTCCATGGAATATAGTTGTATGTACAATTTGTACTTGGGTGAGACCACTCTACAAGGTTATATCCACCCAGATCTTTGCGATGAATGAATGAAGCAGGATCTTTAGCTTGCATCAGATGTGACTATCTCACACACAGGAACTCCTAAATTCTGCCTCCATGGATTGACAAATAATTTTTGTTCACTGATCAATATTGATGTATCACATACGTATCTCCCAGATTGCTCTTTGGAATCTTCCTGATTTTGATGTGCCAATATTGGCAGCCCTGTAGATGGGTTATTACCTCCGCCAAGGGAGGAGGTTATCTTTTCATCGGCGTTGGTTTGTTTGTTTGTTCATGTGCAAAATAACGCAAAAAGTTGTGAATGGATTTAGATGAAACTTACAACAAAGGTTGAGAATGATGCAAGTAACCGATGATTAGATTTTGGTAGTGATCTGGCAATTTTTGTGGATTTTATGAAGAATTTTCAGTAGTTTGGCAGGTAAGGTCAATGAACTTGGGAGTTCAAGCTGCGCATTTTTTAGGTCTTCACACACGCATCAAAGTGCTAGCTGTAGTTTCTGCTAAGGTGAGGCATGCCACGCAACTGGAAGTTGATGATGTAACGAAAGGCTTCTACATGAATATCGGGAAATCGGGCGGCTATCAGCACGCATATGTATGAGTGGAAATCACTGATCTCTGTGGAAGAACAAGATTAGTGGTGGAATGAGCTGCTTAGCGGAGGTCTGCACTCTCAGAGTGCTTCTCTAGTTAATATTGATAACATGACACAAGAGAAATAGTGAGAAGGTACAGTGCACTCCCGTTGTAACGAACGTGGTTATAACGAAATGTTGGTTACAACAAAGTAAAAATTCAGGCCCCAGCATTGTCTGTTCTATGTTTTCTATTGTTTATTTGTTCGGTTATAAAGAAATTTCAATATAACAAATTGAAAGAAAACTGCCGGTTATAACGGGAGTCCACTGTATACATTCTAGCACTGTTATCTATGGCACATTCCTACCTTTTTAGGCAATCCTGGAGGAGAATGCTGCAGCGAGAGCACAGATCAGCCCTATCTTCCAGCAGCTGATGGCACCGCACACGCGCAAGGTGGACATCGCCATCCAGCCGGGGCTGACCATGCTAACCTGGACCTCCCTCAACCTGGAGGCCTACTTCAGCAACATGCGGGCTGCCCTCACAGACCTCTCCCTCCTCATCAAGCAGGTATGAAATTTTTCCTACTCCTTAATCTACGTACCTGGGGGTGTTTCATAAAGCTGTTTGTAAAGTTACGAATGACTTAAGAACGACTGGTGATCAGTTCCTTTGTGTGCTGAATTATTGAAATTCTGATAAGTATGGAACATCAGAACTGGTCTCCAGTTGTTCGTAAGTCGTTCGTAACTTTACGAACAGCTTTGTGAAACAGGGCCCTGGAATCTACACTGTATGTCTATCTCTGATGTCCTAGGCCGTGTTTGAGTGCTCAAAATCGAGCGAAAGCGAACCGTACCTCTCTGTGCCAGATTTGCTCTGTTGAGAAAGCGTACCTCATGAGTTAGTTTTAGAGGGAGTCACACATTTTGTAGCAGGAGGGTCATTCACCTGGTGCGCTTAAATTACTTACAAATGTCCCGAACAAAGAGAATGAATGAATGTTATGCCCATTCTTCGCATATGAACTTGTGGTACGCTTTTGGTACCCTTTTGGAGCACATCAGGAAGTGGTCCACTTTCACTGCACATGCCTTTCTTTACACTACATCCTATGCTCTCCACATAATACTTCCTGGTACCAGGTACCTCATTTTAGGTTCTGCTCTATTTCCATTAGAAATGCTCATCTACAGAACAGCTTATCACTGAATGCCTGCAGCAGTTTAATGTTTGCCAAGATATATCAAGTTACACACCTATCTTCTAATTAGAGTACACTTCATATGAGGCATTCCTCAAAGCTCTGATACGGCTACTTGGAATAGTTACCTGGCGTTTGACCATCTGGTCATGTAACAGACCAGATATTAGGTGATGTCCATACTACCCAAGGCTTACTGGAATTGTCATAGCAGAAAGTTTCGGAGTGGTATGCACCAAATCAATGTAGAATTGAGGTGCGATTACATCGAAATTCCAATCACTTCCCAACATGTATTGCAGGTGAATGACATACGCGAAGCCCGCATCGACTCTGGCTTGTCCACCATTGCTAACACCATGCTGGTGGAGCTACCCCAGAGCGATGCCTGGACTGCCGAGGAATTCATCGTAAAGACCCAGGTAAAGTGATTTCGGTTGTGATTACCATGATTTTAAAGTTGCATGTGCTCATTAATGTTGTGATCGAAAATATGGAATGTCTTAGCTGTATTAGATAGAGGTGCTTTGATTTTTGTGGGCTAAAGTTTGCACTAAGTGCGATATCATAAGACTTCACATCATTTTAAACTTTGCTTTAATACAAGGATCGCGATGTCCTTCTCTCAGTACCATAGTCAATGTGACCACCTTGGCAAATTGCCATAGCTTTGCAGCATTGAAACTTTGTTTTTTGTTTTTTCCACCCGAGGAAGAGTTATCAGGTGTCATTAAGAATGCTTTTGTTATATATGTACATACAACTGTATCACATAATCTGCCAGGACATAGTCAATCATAATGCCATGATGGTAAAGAGAAGACAGCTGAAAGAATGTGTGAGTACTCGACTAGTATCTGTAGAAATGATTCATGTGCCAGTAATTTCGTGATCTCCTGAATGCACCGTACACAGTCCTGCTGTGAGCAGAAGGCGTTTGCCCTAGACAAAGTCAGCATGCGCGTGGAGGAGGCTGTGACAGAGCTGGTGGATCTTTTCATAGAGCAGGCACAGCGTGTCTCTGCCCACCTCAGGCCGCCGAACACAGACGCTAAGGAAGACTTGGCTTCGGACGAAGGTTAGTTCACACATATACTCACCCTGTTGCATACTGGAGCTGGATAGATGCCTTGAAATAAATCTGTAGGAAATTGCCTATAATTCCAGGAGGCAGGGGGCTTTATCTTGTATGGATAATTATGTCTTCACGTGTGAAAAAAGTGCTGTAAAATTTGACACTGAGTAACCACAATAGGATATAATTGCAATATTCATCTAGATTCTATAATGGAAAAACATTAATTTTCTCATCAAGAGTTTAGTAAATCAATTACATGTGTTTTGTTGTTACCACTGTTGCAATTGTCTTTGTTGTTGGTACTACAGAGATTTAAAAGAAAAAACAAACAAACTTAATTTCGTCTGAGTGGAACCATCCATTTTCGTACCAGGGAATAATTTTCCTGGTATCGCATCGCAATTTGCTATGCATTTTTACACCACTGCTATACAAACTAATTTTTGTGTAGCAGTTTTCTTCCATAGAAGTGTACAGGATACCATTTGAAATATTGTTTATCAGCTGAAATTGCGAATCAAATTATGAGTTGGAAAATTATTCCCTGCATACATTCACTTTAATCACTCCAGAATGTGGATACAAATGTAAGTAACAGAAATGTGACCCGCTACAACAAAATGATCCTAAAGTCGGGCGAGGTCGATTATTTGAAAATTGCATGACACAATTTCCTAATCTTTCTGCTTTAAATTGATATATAACATGTCTCATAAAAATAATCGGCTGCGGAGATATCGATGTTTAAAAGAGAGCATGTCAAGACGTCTGGGAAATCACTGTTTCGAGAAAAGCGCCCTAAAAGTTCTCCTTGCGACGCAATCACAATCAAAAGACACGCAAGTCAGTATTCACCTCCGGACAATAGAAGTTAAGCCCTAGCAACCCCCGAAATGCTCATTCAAACACAGCGTCGGCGGTCTCCTCACCGACCAATCAGTGACCAAGATGTCAGGAGAAGCGGCTAGGCATAGCGCAACCCGCCCCCACGCACCAGTCGACTGGGCAGTGTGCGAGCTTCACGCTTCGGTTAGCGGCAAGCAGCAAACTGACCAATGAGATCACTCTGGTCGTTGTTAGGGGCGGAACCTATGTGTGGCGCTCAATCCAAATGTTCGAACCAGTTTCTGCTTCGTTGAAACGCCAAAAAAACATGGCCCAGAAAAACACTATTTTTTGGTCTTTCCTTTCATCATTTTGCTTCAAAATTTCGACAGATGATAGAAGCCATGTCAGACTCTAATAATATGTCAAATTCAGAAAATCGTAAGTTTTGACCAATTTTGATGCTCTAACTTCAAACTCGATTTTCACGGCTTCGACCGTGCGCGACTTTAGGACATTTTGTTGTAGCGGGTCACAAATAGTTAAGTAGGTAGTGGTAAGTAAACCTTCATGACAAGGTTCTGTACATTGCAGAAAAATGATAAAGATGAAAAAGATTTGAAGATGTAGGTCAACATTCATCAACATTGATTTCTGGATGTTACAATTGCAAGTCACAAGTCAACGGTTGAAGTCTGAGATAAAGTTTAACTAACATTGTTAACCCGTTGAGAATGAGTCCCGAGTATACACGGGCAGGCGTCTTAGGGAAATCAAATGCGTGTTGTAGCAAAATCAGCCTGTCCTTAACGGGTTAATCTATTAATTTCTCTGACACCGCCATGCTGTGAACAGCCAAGAGTGAGTTGGGTGAATCCGAGCTGAGCCTATCGACCCTGGAGAGCCTTGAGGATGAGCAGCTCCTGCAGGAGGAGTGCCAGGAACTGGTGCTCCACTTTAACCACCGCATCCTAGAGGCGTTGCTACGGGCGACCCGCAACGCGCTGGACTCCATCAAGAAGCGAGTCTTCTTCTCGACGTAAGTCCAATCCCAGTAATTCCTACCTCTGTGCAAGGGGTGTCTGACATGAGGTTCAAAGACAAAGTTATTGCATCATTTTAAGCAGTCTGGAATTCCTGTTTCTGTTTTTTTTCTCTACATTGTGGAAGTTGACACTTTTAATTCCCTTATGTGGATGATTAGTTAAATTCGTTAATGATGAGTTGTTGGCAAGATATCTTGGCTGTAGTGTGGTATTGGAACATTTGGCACTTCTGAATGTTGCAGGGCTGGAAATTCCACTATTGAATGCCTGCTGCCATAGCTTTTTTGTGTATGTGTGTGTTTTATGATGGTTCTAATGTACAACCAAAACAATTTGGAGATTAGTTCCAGGACCTTTAGGCAGATAAAGGTCGATTCAATGAATCAAAACCAAAAAACGATGGCTTCAAAGCTCAATAGGGACAGAGAAAGAGAATGAGGAAGGGAGAGAAAAAGAGAAACAGGAAGAGATTGGGATGAATGATGAGAGAGAACAAGAGGCAAAGAAACAGAAAAATATCTGCACATCATCTTAACTTAAAATATTCTGTTTATATATATGTATCACACAGGCCTATGGGCAGAGGAGGCTACGGAAGGAAGGCTAGATTCAGGGACAGGAAGAATCCATTCTTCAAAATCAGCGTGGCTCTGGCAATTCCAAATGTGGTAAGGATTTCTGAGATGTCTCCTTTGGATTTTTTTTTCCAGAACTTCTGAGAAAATAACTGTTTTGTTTTGCTTTTCTCTGAGGGAGGGGCATTGTTTAACTATTGCTCCCACTTGTGAAGGCTCAAAAGTGCTAACATCTTATAATATGTGACCGTGCACCTCAAAACAAACATAAAGTCGCACACACTGATTTTGCGTGAGGACTGAAAATAAGTGAAATGGGTCAACCTAGCCGAACTTAACTTTTTCATATTTTCTGAAAGAGCGGGTCTTCTTTTACATTATGCTAAAATTTGGGATCATAAAACGGGCAGGAAAGTGTGTTTTTTTAGCAGTTTATCTCGAACATTTTTTGTAGAATAGTGTGATTAGGTGTGTCTTTAGAATCCCTTTTTCATTTCTGAAAAACCTTGTCCACACTCTTCACCTTCGACTCTAATAACTTTTGAAAGGATAGTGCTACTGCTTTGAAAGTTGGCATTGATTATGGACAGAATGTGTTAATGAGGCATGCCTAATTTCAATTTAATCTGATAATCCCTTCATTGTTGTTACTCTGGTGGTTTACTTCCTGTTTTTTGTCCCATTCATTGCACAGCCAGCACGGTTTGGTAAAGATTAAGCGCTTGAATAGACACTGTACTTCAGAGCCTCTTTTCTCGGTTCACACTTTTCCTGAGTTTGTGCTTTCTTTCCAATATTTAGATAGGTTAGGAGAGTCCATTTGATTTGAGTTATACATCATTTTAAAGCTTAAAGTCTGCTCTTTCAGAATATGATCTTAACTTAAAATTCATGCCTGGCGACTTTTTGTTTGTTTTGAGGTGCACTGTCACATATTATGTTTTGTTCCAAAAAATCCCTGAAAAATTCATTTAAAAGGAAAGGTCAAGATTTGTGCCTGCACTTGCTCTGTATGTTCTCCATGATGAGGTCCCCTGCCTCAATTTGTTACTATGGCATGCAGTAACGTTTTTTTTTTTTGCAGTTCAAGTTGTCTACTGGGTGGTTAAACAAAATTAAAGCCAATTGAATGATATCAAATTTTCAAGAGAACATTTGTGTGTAGGTCATTTGGAATGAAATCTTCACCTCATCTCATATGCATATGTGGTTTCTGCTGTTATTAGTGTGTTCTGGGAAATGACTTTCTTTTTTATGAAACCTCTACCATGTTGTCTGTCTGATTTGACTGATTTGATTTGACTGTGGTTTGGAATTTGCATTTTAATGTTTTCTATCCCATGGACTATGGACAGTGCTAACAACACTGACGAGGTTTCTGTGCCCATTGGCACTCAAAGAACACTCATGGTTAAATGAAGCTGTTGAATGAACTCCATGGGGTCTTCACATCCAGGTCAATCAATGATTGTTTCTGTCACAGGTGCTGCAGCCAAGTCTGGACGATGTCCAGCAGGCGTTAAACAAGGCCACAGCCTGTGTCCTGGAGGTCAGCCGTGGGGTGGCCCAGTGGGGCCAGAAGCGCTTCAGGCCGTCCGTCCAGCCGTCGGTCACCTTCGAGGAGCCTGGCAAGCACAGGGCAGCACCCCCATCAGGTGGGCAAGCACTGATTGGTAGGATTATGAACTGGTCTGCCAAGTCTCCCATATTCTGCAGGAGACTTCCTTAAAACTTCAATATGGCCCATGTCTAGACACTTTAAAGCAAGACATGTGCATGACATGAAATCTTTTGCAAATTGGAGCTACACTGCCTGTTTCATGGCATCAAATTTTCGCAAATTGCCACTGGCATTCTATGCATTTGAATGTGGAGCAATAACTTCCGCATGCATTTTAATTTTGTGAATGTTGGCTCATGAAATTTGCGAAATTAAAATTCATGCAAACATTTCTGGTTTTGCAGTAAGAGAATATACAAAAAATAGTCAGTAATGATTCAGTAATTACTTCTGCCAACTTTTCATTTCATTTCATTTATTTTTTTCCATCTCCAACAGAACTTGTAAATACATTTTTCCTTCCACATAAGACATAGATACATATGTGAATATTACAAAATATGATAAATGGAATTTATAGATATACAAATGATAAGGTGAAAAAGAAAAAGCACACACACAAAAAAAATTCTGAAGTTACGAAAATGCAGGAGATGGGGAGGAATGCTGAAGAAGCAAAGCTTGTAGGGTGCATTCCCCCAAACATGTAGTAACATCTTATATCATTGATCTTCTACTTGGAACATGAGACTAACTTTACAAAAAGAATTACACAAACTACAGATAAATAACTAACTAGCCCTAGACAAACACCCAGACAAATCCACAAACTAAGTGGCTGTCATGCAGAAAATAAAACAGGAAAAGTAAGACAGAAAGATGAAGAAGAACTGATAACATGGTTGGAAAATAGAAAGAAAAAACAATGTTGATTGAGAAGACGAAAAGTGATTAGTGAACGGAGCCGCGAAGTCATACGCATAAAGTGAAAGTAAATATCATTGTACTTCTACAGTCAATAAAAAATCAACAAAATTTTATCCTTTATTAGGTTTTGAGTATACATATATATATATATATATATATATATATATATATATATATATATATATACATATATATATATATATACATATATATATATATATGTATATATATATATATATATATATATATATATATATATATATATATATATATATATATCATATTCATTTATTTAATGATGACGTTTGAATAAATCTTATAATTATCTAAAAATAAGTTCTTTGACTTTAACTCACAGGTGTACATAATACATGAGTATGTTCCATATTTCGATGGCTGAATGTTGGCAGCCCTGTGTTAAGCACAGAATATGCACATATTATTATGTATCTTGAAGTCGTGATATTCTTCCATTTACAATGTATTTTATTTCACACAGTACAATATGTAGATGCATACCACAGTGAATTGTATGCTATCATGGGTTCATACAAGAGTTTTTTTTTTTAATGTTAGCCTACATGTACATGTAAGTGCCACTTCATTGTTGTTGTGTGTTTATTTAGTACTTAAGCATTCCAACAATGGTAGTCCTTTTTTTCCATAAGATATATTGTTCATTCTCAAAATGTAGCCATTTTGGTTAATTTGATCTGAGAAACATGTTTCAAACAGTACACTGAACAGTTAAAGTGTAATTGATTCCATGAATTTGAAGTGAAGACATCTGATCATTCTACTTTCCCCCCAAAAAAGGGTTGTAGAAAAACTGCTCAAAACACACTTTCCCATTCATGTTATCATCCCAAACTGAAGAATAATGTAGAAGAAGGATAGCTCTTTCAGAAAATATGAAAAACTCAAGATTGACTCAGTTGACCCATTTCACCTTTTTAGAGTCCTCATGTAAAATCAAGGAGTGCGGTGTTCACATCAGTACAATAATGATCAATAGAAACAATTACAAATCGGTAATGGAATCACTTACATATTTTGTTATCAAGTAATCCTTTGAAAATGTTCAGATACGATGTTTGATGCACCGATGAATGATCCTTGACGCAACTCCAAAGGCGCAGGTTATGATAGTCCACGGTATAGATCCGGGGTAAACTCCACGATATATGTCCACAGCAAAACGTGTAGAATCCAAACGTTATGACGACCACGTCCAGTTGCGGCGTTGAATGATGATTCACTTTATAATGTCCAGCAAGGAATCCAGCCCGTCACAGCTTTGCCGTAACAATGTCCATTGACACTAAAATATGGAGTCTATCTCCAATGTAGGCAAATTACTTCTCTGCAGGCAAAATGTCTCCCAGGCCTTATCTCCACAAACACAGTTTGTATAGCAGGTCAGCAGGTAACACAGGACTGACTATAACAAGTCGCTTCAGAGCCAGAAGTGACGTAACTCTCAGAGCAGAGGTGTTGGATACTCTGCCTACTGCAGAATTTCTCTGGCTTTTATATCCATTCACCCCTTTCTAGCACATTCTGTAATTTTCTCCAACCTGGGGCCACATACCTGAACATACTAGCAAGTCCAAGTTCCAGGAATCCTGGATGACTCACTGCCTAACTATGTGCATAACATCATTGCCAAAATTAACTACCAATCACATTGGGCTACAAGGGCAGTGCCTCACTCAGCCAGCACTTCCTAGAATATTCTGGAATGGGTTAAATCATTCTAGATTGAGTGAGCTATAATGTATTTCCTGTCACATGCATACATGTACTGTAGCTACATTGTATACCACATAGAACATTCTCCACTGATCTGGTCAGCCTGTATGTACTACATCTATATCATATAGAATGTTCTCCATTAATCTGGTCACCCCGTGTACAGTTGTACATACACATTAAAACAACCATGCATACAGCCTTGATACATGTACATAACTACTAGTGTGTACATTTGTGACATAATATCGATATTTCTACTGCTAACTGACCTCAATGCAATCACGCTGGCCAGCAGCACGACCGCTGCAGCCAATCCCGCCCCAGAAGTTGAAGAACTACTACAAAAGCATCGCAGACCACAAGGACATCCAGAAGCTGCAGATGATGCTGAGCAATGCCATCAGCCAGGCCCGGCCCAAGATCCAGGAGTCCCTAGAGGTCTTCTCTGGCTACCAGTTCCTATGGGAGGGTGACAGAGATGAATGTGTTAAGGTCAGTCTAGATTAATTCGCAAAGGGTTGTTCTCGTGCTTCAGATTTGTTTGTAACTAATGTCATTGACCCCTGGAAGTTGATAAGAGTACAATGTGGAAATTTCTGCCACCTTTTGGTATTTGAAGCATACATGTCCTTCTCGGGTTACAAGGGATGGAGAAGCTCTGTGTTTGTGGTTCGTTCTTCTGACGGTGCATGCTTTTGGTATGAGTAAATACATTGAATAGATGAATATTGAGGCTATATTGTTTTTGCCATAATTGTTAGCAATGGGTACTACATGTATATGTTTTACACATGTCTACACATGTCTACACATGGTTTTGACCACATATCATATGTGACCCTGCACCTCAAAACAAACAAAAAGTCGCCAGACATGAATATTTAGTTAAGACTATATCTGAAAGAGCAGACTTTAAGCTTTAAAATGATGTATAACTCAAATCAAATGGACTCTCCTAACCTATCTAAATATTGGAAAGAAAGCACAAACTCAGGAAAAGTGTGAACTGAGAAAAGAGGCTCTGAAGTACAGTGTCTATTCAAGCGCTTAATCTTTAGCAAACCGTGCTGGCAGTGCGATGAATGGGACAAAAACAGGAAGTAAACCACCAGAGTAACAACAATGAAGAGATTATTAGATTAAACTGAAATTAAGCATGCCTCATTAACACATTCTGTCCACAATTAATGCCAACTTTCAAAGCAGTAGCACTTTCCTTTCAAAAGTTATTAGAGTTGAAAATGAAGAGTGTGGACAAGGTTTTTCAGAAATGAAAAAGGGATTCTAAAGACACACCTAATCACACTATTCTACCAAATATGTTCGAGATAAACTACTAAAAAACACACTTTCCTGCCCGTTTTAAGATAACAAATTTTAGCATAATGTAAAAGAAGATCCGCTCTTTCAGAAAATATGAAAAAGTCAAGTTCGGCTAGGTTGACCCATTTCACTTATTTTCAGTCCTCACGCAAAATCAGTGTGTGCGACTTTATGTGCGTTTTGAGGTGCACGGTCACATATATGTGACCCTGCATCACAAAACCAACAAAAAGTTGCCAGACATCGATTTTTAGGTAAGGGCAGATTCTGAAAGAGCAGACTCTAAACTTTAAAATGATGTATAACCCAATTCAAATGGACTCCTCTAACCTATCTAAATACTAGAAAGAAAGCACACACTCTGGAAAAATGTAAACTGAGAAAAGAAGCTCTGAAGTACAGGGTCTATTCAAGCGCTTAATCTTTTCCAAGTTGTGCTGGCTATGCGAAAGGGACAAAACACAGGATGTGAACTACCGGAGCAACAACAATGAAGGGATTATCAGATTAAGCTGAAATTGAGCATGTTGTATTAACACATTCTGTCCATGATTAATGCCAAATTTCAAAGTGATGGCATTACCCTTTCAAAAGTTATTAGACTTGAAAGTTAAGAATGTGTAAAGGATTTCAAGAAATGAAAAGGCGTCTCTAAGACATACTGGATCATTCTACTCTCCCCCCAAAATGGGTTGTAGAAAAACTGCTGAAAACACACTTTCCCCCATTCATGTTATGATCCCAAACTGAAGAATAATGTAGAAGAAGGATAGCTCTTTCAGAAAATATAAAAAACTCAAGATTGACTTGGTTGACCTATTTCACCTTTTATGAGTCCTCATGTAAAATCAAGGGGTGCAACTTTTTGTTTGTTTTGTGGTGCACGTCACATATTTTGTAATGTTAGCCGAAGCAAACAATGAAAATGGACACTTCTACAATGTCCCCCCCCCATTTAACTCTTACATTCATCCCCCCCCCCCACCCTGTGTTTGATGGACTTGCACACCTGTGGATGAGCATGTGTCTTTCACCAAGATTATCAAAATGCACTAGATAAGAAGTAGATTCTAATAGAGCATTGACTATCTAAAGAGTCTCTTCTCACCTGTCAGCCAGTCATGTTAATGAATGAATCCCACAGACGTTCATCGCCACGGAGCCCATCCTGTCTGAGTGGAAGCAGGAGATTCTCAGCTACCAGGAGCTGGAGTGCCAGATAGAGGAGATTGATCCCACCATACAGGTCGGGGCCATTCAGCTCTACACAGGTGGGTAAAGGAATGAGGCACAATAATGCCCAAGGGTGTGGAATTGGTAGGGTGGGGGGGGGGGGGATTGGGAAGAGGAACAGCATCCTTCCTGCTATATGTCAAGATGCAACATGGTTTCTTTATAGTTAAATTGATTATGCAGCCACGTTGAATGTACTTCAAAAAGAGAGGGAGAGAGAGAATAAAAGCACGCAAACAGACTTGAAGTCAAGTAGAACTGTGAATATTTAATTTATATCAGTAAAGAGTGTGATAGCTAGTTTATGGAAACTTTGAATGTTTCATGTTCGTGATTAAGAATCAGTGATATTGGGCAAATTCAATAAGGTGGTGGCATTATTACAGGCACGTAAGCTCCCCAAAGGATTGTCTGTTAAAATTTATCAGAATTGTTTAAAGTGGACCTCCGGATGATTTTCATACTTTTACACCTGAACAACTGTAAATTAGTGAAATTGAGTACAGAGTTTCTGAATTCATAGTGATTGGGATGAGAAATGAGAATGTTTCCAAAATTTATAACAAATTGCAGTGAACAAGGATGATGACATGGCAGCCTCACCATAAGAATGCATGAGTTGGGGTGCAAGGAAGCAGAACAAAAGAAGAAAGCATGCATAGATTCTTCACAGGTGTACTTGTTAAGCAGGGGGTATTGTAATGGAATTACACTGCTACATTTCTGAAGTATGTGAGGCTCTGATGTCATCAACACTTTACAGTGTAATTTGTTTAAGATTTTCATTTTATTGGTTTCTCTGCTCAAGGGCAACAATAAATTACACAAATCTATGTATGGAGCTGTTGATTTATGTACTACATGATGTTGAATTATGAAAATCGTCCAGAATGCCCCTTTAATTTTTTTTCTGTAATTCAGAAAATGTAACTTGAGCTGTTAAAAGTCAGAATTGGAAAGTTATAATTTCAGAATATATGACAGGAAGACATAATTTTATCTTCTTGAATCCTCTTCAGAAATGGAAATGTTCAAAATCATTTCTTTGTAGGCTGATGGAAATTTTGTGGGCAAAATATGCTAACATTCTTTCTGAACATCTCCCAATGACAGATAATAGGGGTGTCACCTAGTGATTTACATTGTCAGAGGAAGTATTGCACAATTTTACAGGATATAAAATAATGATCTCCATCCAAATGCAGTTGAGTCTGCCATGGAAACAGAAGTAAATTTTGCCAGTCTTAAGCTTGTGGTGTTGAAAGGTTTAAGTTTGCCTCAGGACAGTGACATGTGAACCCTTCATTGACCCATGCCTTCCCTTTCCTACGCCCACCAGAGCCCATCAAAACAGCACTGACCGTGGAGGCCCGGGCCTGGAAGCTCATCCTGGGACGGAGCCTGAACAAGGAGTACTGTGCCAAGATGGACGACATCTCCAACTTTGTGGCCGAGTACGCCAAGCGGCTCGGCCGTCCCATCAAAGACCTGGACGATGTGCGCAATGCCATGAACGCCCTGGAGATGATCCGACAGCAGGAGATCCGCATTGACATGACCCTTGGCCCCATCGAGGTAGCCACACATATTTAGAACATTCCTTGTTTTTTCAGGAGGATGGAGAATTCGTCTAGTCCCTCCATCACCTTGAAGCATAATATCTAAATCAAGATGTAGATGGAGAGAGAGATAGAGATAGATAGAGAGGGATGGAGGGAAAAAGAGAGATAATAATAGTTCAAATTGCATATTTATTCTGTTTTACGTGCAAGTAAGAGAAAATTACTATTCATTTATATAAAGAAGGAAAGACTGCAAGATGTCACAACACTTACTACTACACGTGTATCGATGAATTATCACTTTGTCTTTTTTGAGCCATTGTGTTTACTCTCAGAGTTCTATATCTTCATAAGATATGAAAGTGCTTAATGATCTTTGCAATCATTTTAAGCAGCTTTCTGTGGTATTGTAAAAGATGGCAAAGTTTTTCTTGTTTTATCAGTCAGGTACAATGTGCAAATGCACTTTCTCAGTTGCCTATTAAAATGCAATTTCAAGATATCTTTTTATTAGTCGAGTATTAAAGTGGAAATAGAATGTGGGCTCTGTGTTGGAGTTCATTGTCGTAATCAGGAAATGGATAGAGAGCTGTCTGCTGTGGTATTCTGTAACACAGTCATATTGCTTCTTTTTAATTCCTTGGAAAGCACAGTGTGTCTGGTTGATAACATTTGTAGGTTAATAGTAACCTGGAACAAACCATTAGGGGTTTGCATCTTTCCCATTGTGTATGCCAGTTTCCCTGTGCATGTTTTTCAGTGCAGTATGAGATGTATATTTGTGGGGAGTGAAGTGGGATCTGTTAATTGTATGGATTGTGACTCCATCACACAGTACCTTCATTATTTGATGCCCTATGTCCTTGGTTGGTCAACAGGAAGCCTACGCTATGCTGCAGAAGTTCCAGGTCGCTGTGCCTAAGGAAGAGGCTGATCGAGTGGACACCCTGAGGTATTCCTTCCAGAAACTCAGCAGACAAGCGGTGAGTATTGTCCACCTTGACAATTGGCAAAATGCACATTTGCTGTAGCTCAAAGGATAGTACCCAAGTACTGTAAAATGAGGAATGTTCGCATGAATTTAATTTTGCGAATTTTGCAAGAGCCGAGTTTTGCGAAATTAGAATGCACTCTAAAGATCTTGTCTTCATTACATGCATTGAATATCAGAGGCAACTTGCAAAAATTTCATGCTGTGGAAAAGGCCGTTGGCTTCCATTTGTGAAAATTTCATGCCGCAAAAATATGTTTTACAGTAAATGACAATGGTTTACCAATCTTTTGACTAATAAACCACACACTGAATGGTGTCATGACAGTTTTATAATGCCTTGTAGCATTATGAAAAGAGATCATGACCCGTCACAGCTGCAAATGATGAGATTACTGTTTGGTGGTAACCCCCCCCCCCCCCCCCCCCCCCGACCTATTTAGGCAGAAATTAAATTTGCAACCATCACCAAATTACTTTCGTCTACTAGTTTGTTGTAAATGTTACGAGGGAGACAGCAGGTATGACATGCTTAATTCCATGGTCTTCATAATCAGCCTTTGTGATTTTCAACTTGGTCATGGCCATTTTGGGTTTACATGTACAGGGGCAGATCCAGGAATTCTGTAAAAGGGGGGGTGCAAACAGTGTTTCTGGTGCTACTTCCGGGTTTCATCTCATTTTTTGTCTTTTTATTTCTTTTGTTTAAACAACAAATAAAGCGGAGCGCGCACCGGTGTGCCCCGCTCTGGATCCGCCACTGCATGTAGGTGAAACCTGGCTGGACGAGCTATGATGATTGAATGATCAATGAATTCTCGCTAAATGCATTGTTCATTCTCTGGAAGTCTTCTCTGTCCACTTTACAGTCTTCGGTCCAGGCCAACCTGGTCAAGATCCAGCCGACATTCAAGGCTGAGCTCCTGAACGCCGTGGAGACTTTCACCTTTGACAACACCTTCTTCATGGGGGATTACGAAGATGTGGGTACCACTGATATCAATACCCTTCATTTGACACAACAGTTTACTCCTGCGACAATCACTCTGGTCTTGTTTTCTCCAAGGACTTTAGGGTTAGGACTGGGGTTGTTATTGGGTTTTAGGTTTAGTTTGATGTGAGGATTAGGATAAAGGTTAGATTTTCATGTTTGTGAGTAGAATTCATGTTTGGCATAGCGTGCAGATGTTTTATGGGAGCAATTGCTGCAGGAGCAAATGTCGTGGAACCGATAATTCATCAGAGAAGAGACAAGATAATGTATGAGGATAAACAAAAAGCTCTTCTCTAGAATTTATCACACTTGATTATCATCAGAATTCCAGAATTCTCAGATGGTTGCATATAGTACTTACTATTAAAAGACTTCTTTCCGTCTAATGCATGTTCACCAGTTCTCCTTGGTTAAGAAATGTTTCTGCTTTGTCAGCCTTTTCATAAACCATGAGGCAGCGAATCCAAATTTAACCAAAATGTTAATTTTACACTGTAGTTCAAGAGTGGCTTCAAGGAAAATATCAGACATTTTCTATCCTGTCCTTTTGAAAGGGGTGTGGATTCTTCTAAGTGGAAGAAATGTATCCAAGGTGTGGCTCTTTACTGTTTTCAGTGAAAATAAAGTGTGTTGATATTTACTATACACTTACGCAGACAAATATACCCACAGCCTTTTGAGCAATTAATTTAACCCTAAAAGGGCCGGGGGGGGGGGGGGGGGGGAGGGGGGCTGGTGGGGCGGAAAGGAATCCGCCTCCTCAACATTTCATGCAATAATTCCGCAACGGGAGAAGGCAGAATTCGCCCCCCCCCCCCACCCCACCCTGGATTGAGCATAGCCATTAAAGCCCCACCTGATTAGGGTTAAAGGAACCAGCTTTGTCTTGTTGTACCCCTACTGAGGATTAGCTTACAATGTCTGGGAGGCAAAGGTGTAACAGTGTTGAGGAAGTCTAGATGTGTGTAAACCTTGCCTTCTGTGAAGATGCAGCTGTTTGTGACCTCCACCTCAAACAGAAATCACTCTCCTTTATATCAAAGCAATGTGTGTTGCTATAACTGTCATATGACATAATCAAGTTATGTCTTTGCTTGTTCGTGTTTGTAAATGATCACCACAGAATGGTCCCATGGTACAAGGCATATCACCTGAAGAAGCCAATGTCAGGCTCCAAGTTTTCCAGGTAATTGAAAGTGTAACATGGCACATTCTTATTGATGATATTCCATGAACAAATTAAACTCATCTCCAGTGAGGCAGTAGTTGGAAAAGTCTTGTATTATAAATTTTCACTTTATACCCTCTCATCCCTCCGTGATCCTTGGTGTGTAGCTGAATTTTAAACGTAACCTCTTTTACTTGTTTGCAAACAAATATGCTTATTAACCCATTCTGTGTCAATGGGTCAAATGTGCACAAATTTCACACAAATTCCAAGGAACAGGAAATTGATGTGGCATGCAGAGGGTTAAGGAGGGATTTTCCTCACACAATCCTCTTCGACTCACTTTGTGTAGAAATGAAATACTTCATCATTTTGGTTAAAGGCAAGACAGCTATGGAAAATGATTTGAGCCAAGAAAATTATCCCTGTTATGCATTTTTTGCGTAGACTTTATTCGTCCTCTCCTGACCTTGCATGAAAACCAAAAGATACAGGAATAAGGTGCAGAGATTACCCAATGAGGTGAAGAAGTATATTCAAGACTAGTCTTCAACGTGTTAACTTTATAATACGTGACACTGTCCTCCAGACTCGGTTTGACGATCTTTGGCGGCGCTTCAACACCTACTCTGCCGGGGAGCAGCTGTTTGGTCTGCCTGTCACCGACTACCCCAGTCTCGTCAAGACCAAGAAGGAGCTCAACCTGCTGCAGAAGCTCTATGGCCTCTACAACGACGTCATCGACCGGGTCAACGGCTACTACGACATCCTCTGGAGCGAGGTGGACATTGACAAGATCAACCAGGAGCTCATCGACTTCCAAAACAGGTGAGCATTTGGACGTCCAAGTTACAGATTGGGAAGAATGGAATGATGCCATTGATTCTTCTGTATAAAACATAATTGCAGTGATCATCATGGCATTTCATGTGTTTGTACTAATAAAGATGTGTTTTCATCTTGTGTTTTGTTTTTTACTGCAGGTAGGGATGGGGGAAAAGGCGATATTTTGATTTTGAATTTGAATTTGTTTTGTTTTGTTTTGTTTTGTTTTTCCAAGGGGGGGGGGGATGGGGCGGATGGGGAAAGAGCATTCTTGCTATTAAAGTTTTCTGAGTCTGTGGAATGCAGCATGGCACTTGAAATTTGTGATTATAATCTTACAAGTTCTGTGTATTATGATTATATAGACCTATAATTTTTGATATTGAGAATAGATGCTGCTGTAAAGCACAGAAAACAAGATGGTCGTACAACTAGAGGAATAAAAAAGAAACAAAATTGGAAAGAGGATGAAAGATCCTCATGTTGTCTTGATCCTCATGTCGTCTTGATTCATCACCCAGGTGCCGCAAGCTGCCAAAGGGCCTGAAGGAGTGGCAGGCCTTCCTGGACCTGAAGAAGACCATCGATGACTTCAACGAGACCTGTCCCCTCCTGGAGCTCATGGCCAACAGGGCCATGAAGCAACGGCACTGGGACCGCATCACGGGCGTCACCGGCCACCGCTTTGACATCGACTCAGACTCCTTCAGCCTGCGCAACATCATGGAGGCACCCCTGCTCGCTCACAAGGAGGATATTGAGGTTGGTGTCTGATATGTTTTTGTTGTTGCTTGATGACTGGTCAATGTAGTGATTTTTCAGGACAAAAGAAATACTTGGTCATATGCAGACTAGCAACACAGTTTGACTGGCTTGACAAATGTTACCTTCACAATTATTTTTGGCATTTTGTTCTTAGTATTGGTCTAATTTCATGCAAATTTCCACTGGAACACTGTAATCTGCATCACATGGTAGAAAAGGAAATAATCATACAAGAATTGCATACACATTCAGCCCTTTTGATATCACTGAATTAGCAACATTATAGACCTTTCTGACTATTTTCCTGACATCTTAACTTGCAACAAATCAGCACTTGTACTGTACATTGTAGGGCCTATGTCGTAGTGAAAATATGACCAGATAAAGCTTCAACACATGCACCACACATACAAATTAAAGATTATTAAACTCCCTCAAGCTGTCAAAGAGACTAGTTTAAATGATGTCTTGGAGGTATCGTTTGCTGCTTATTGTGTTATAATGTCCCTCAGACTTTTGCACAACACTTGCACAGTGCATATTGCACTGTGCAAGTGCACCCGTGGTGCAAATTGCCCCTATGTTTCCTGCGCAGCCATATATGACTATGTTATGTTTCACTACAAAATGAGCTCTTGTTTTTCTTTATGATTTATTTATTTTTTTAAATTCTTTTATTTCAATCCAGTCAACACATCATTACCCTGCAGTCATTCAGGAATAAGAGCAGATAACCAGGAAAGTTTGCTCTTAAATGCTCTCACTTTGAACTTGCATACACTCTGTGATAATTCCGTAGTAGAGTCACAATATAAGGACCCGCAATCTATGAGAAATTTTTGTTTCTTCCATTCCCTTGCAACCTCTATACCAGGACATCTGCATCTCAGCCGTGAAGGAGAAGGACATTGAGGCCAAGCTGCAGCAGGTGGTGCTGGAGTGGAACACCCAGACCCTGTCCTTTGCCAACTTCAAGAGCCGGGGCGAGCTGCTGCTGAAGGGGGCGGAGACCTCTGAGATAGTGGCCCTGATGGAAGACAGCCTGATGGTACTGGGCTCTCTCCTCAGCAACAGGTGAGTGGTGTGCATTGTCATCATGGGGTGTTCAAGAAAGAGACGTAGTGCCGAGACCTGCAGGGGTTTTTGGTGTTGGGGGAGGGGAGAGCAGGATGAGTGTTGGATTTTGATGTCATGCTCAAATAACATTTGTGCAATCCATGCTCTGTAAGCTTATCAGTTAACAGCACACAACTTTTAGCTCACCAGAGACAAAGGCTGCAGATAGGTAATGTTGAAGTATTGGCTGATGATGACACACTAAAAAAATCCAGGTCACTCCTATTTTTTTTTTTTGACTCCATCACACTTAAAAACTATCCACACAATTCATTTAGTCAAAGATTTTAATTTGACCTGTTAAAGACTAGTCCCAAGTACAATACTCGGGCAAGCGTCTATGGGAAATACATGTTGTAGCAAGATCAACCCATCCTCCATAGGTTAAGAGTACCACTTTTTCATTAATTTTGACGCACATTTTATATCAAAAGTAAGATTTGGATGCAAGTCCTACTTTGTATTCTAGTCAAGTGAATAGACTCATTTTCTCAGTTCTATCACATCACACCACATGACACATTTCATTGAAATGGTCTTTTCAACCATAGAGCCTGTTGTGATATTGTTTAACTGACAAAAACAATATGATGAAACAGTTAGCAGTAGCATCTGTGGAGAAGAGGACTAATATGTCTATCACACTTCACTGGTGTCCTTACTCAGGTACAATGCACCATTCAAGAAGGACATCCAGGGCTGGGTGCAGAAACTCTCCAACTCTTCTGACATCATTGAGAACTGGATGACCACCCAGAACCTCTGGGTCTACCTGGAGGCTGTCTTTGTGGGTGGGGACATTGCCAAACAGCTCCCTCAGGTATGGACCCTGTGACTTTAGGTGCTGGGAGTCTGATGGGAATATTCATTTGAGCCATCATACATCATCCAAAAATGTTATTGATGAATTTGTATAGATGTCATTTCATATTTTCTTTTCTTTTTGCTTGGCCTAGAGCAGGAGTTTGCTTCATGAATCTAATTTTTTATGTCAGTATCTCTGCAGCAGGTTTAATTTTATGTTGAATCTCTCTGGAGGATTGTGTCCATATTAAATGACGAAGTATTATTTGCAGCTACATTCAAGGGTATTTGCATTTGTTTGTTTGTTTGTTCGTTTGTTTCCTTTTTAAATAGGTAGACAATAGAGACATAAGAAAAGTGTAGAATCAATCATGGCATGTAGCTATGGCCCAAACTCTTAAAGAGAGTGTAGATGTAGCTCATAGATTATGCAGTTGTTGTCTCTGTAAATGTCTGTGACAGATCGCGTATTCCAACAGACATCCAATAACGAACACACACTGATACCTGCATATGAAAGGTATTCTTATATTTTGTGCATGTGTTAGTCCGTTGACTACATTTCAGCAGTGGATTTAATCTACATTTGTGAAATAGGCCAAAAGTTCAGATGTTGGGATTTTATAGAATCCATCAGTGTCATGGTCACATGAGCGACAGTCACGAACAGTTCTGACAGTCATGAAGATACATCTCTTGGCTGCCACTGGCATAGCTTATCTGCTCAATTCCTGTTTCAACCTGAAATGGAAATGCTCTTTGCCCACCATACATACACCTCCTTATCACCCTATCTTCTCGTTCTCCCCCATCCGATTGGTAGGAGGCCAAACGTTTCTCCAACATCGACAAGTCCTGGGCCAAGATCATGGTGCGGGCCCACGAAAACGACAACGTGATCCAGTGCTGTGTGGGGGACGAGACCCTGGGCCAGCTGCTGCCCCATCTCCTGGAGCAGCTGGAGATCTGCCAGAAATCACTCACTGGGTAAACAGAGTCTTGACTGTCAGCACTCTATTCAAGTTTATGTTTCCCCCAAACATGATATGAAGATTCAGTAAAGTGCAGCTAGAACAAAGTGGAACACTCACAGTGAGGAAAATTGGGCAGTCATTTTAAATGGTATGGTTTTCTGTTTACAACTTTGATTAATTCCATGTGCATTCCACTCTACATGGCACTGTACTGTACTTGCTTTTGTCAGTAATCATGGTAAGGCAGTTTTAATACAGAATGTCTCAAATTATTGTATATGAAATAGACACTCCTTTGTCCTGTCACTGAGATATGTTACAGCAAATAGTATTCTTCATGTCTACTGGAGGAGGTAGGTTAAATGCTCTTTGGATGAATAATATACTAGGAAGCTTCCCCTTGAGGTCTTTTTATTAGCTGATCACCTTATTCTAATGCCAGGCTGTTTCAGTTTGCAAATAAAACTTTAACTGAGGGATCTTCACAATGATATCACCAAAGATAACTTGTTTATTTACACAGAGAATTGTACATTTTTTCTCCATTTTTTTCTCTGCCGCATTTTCTCACCACAGCTACCTGGAGAAGAAGCGGCTTGTCTTCCCACGGTTCTTCTTTGTCTCTGATCCGGCGCTGCTGGAGATTCTTGGGCAAGCTAGTGACTCACACACCATCCAGGTATCTGAAGGAACCTTTTGATTCTGTCGATGGAGAATAAAAAGTTGGAAAATGACAGTAACAGAATCAAATTCAACAAATTTTTACCATTTTTGTTGTTGTTGTTGTATTAATGCATGTAGAAGTTTGCCAGCAAAGTCTCTATTCAAGTAATTTTTGCCCTCATTATGACATGAACTCAACTGTAAGCATTATTTGTGAGATCACTTTCCTTGCACATAAAGCTTGGACTACCCTTCTTCATGTTCAAAATGACATGGTCAGAACTGTTGCTTTCTTGTGGTTCCTTAGACATAGTTCTTGTTGAGACAAATAAACAAACAAATGTAAATTTTGGATGTGTAATTGGTGATTTAGAGGAATCCAATATGTCTAAATGCTTGCTGATTGTGAATACTGCCCTCTCTTGGCAAAAGATGTAATGCTCATTGGTTGCATGATTATGTGTTGAGTGTACCTGGAATATTCAATTATTATTTTTGTTAAGGATCAGTATCAAGGTTTGTTCACAGTGTACCAAACATACAGTTACTTTCACAACAAAAGATAGGAAAGCTAGAATGTTCTCTAGATGACCATAGTGATGTTTTACTAGTACAGTACTCTCCGCATATTCGGGTAGGCTCGAGCAGAGCGTTTCTTACCCGATTAAGCGGAGTACCCGATTAACAGAAGAACACGTCTCATTCACAATTGACACACACACAATGTGTATGTAGGTAAACATGCATCGTACACTGCACAAACACCTACACTGTGTACTTAACATGTGTACTTGCACAGCACATTATACATACCATACACTTGCTCAGTCACGAGCACTAATTTTACACTCTTTTAATGGACAAATATGTCTTCAGAAAACTTTATCGTTTGACTATAAAAAACACGCAGGCGTTTTCCGAAATTAACACGTCTCTTTGCGTGCAGTAGTCACGTAGAACGTCGGGTTACTTTTCGAAAAGTGACGAGGGAAAAGCAAACTTATGGAGCTGGTGCAAAGCCTGATTTTCGTTGCAAACTTCTCGTATATTGTGAATGTTGTTGCGGAGTAAGGGAGGAGCGCAAGTGTGTTCAACTCCTGTCTGTCTATGCAATTGTGAGTGCCAGCTACATGTGCAATGTTTGTTTACGTGTGGCAAGTCGGTACTGGTACATGTGTTTTCATCATGTTTAATTACTCCCCAAATGATCGGTCTTCTTTGCAAATTAAGCAGAGAATGCGATTAGCCGTGGAAAATTTGGCATTCATGATTTCTTAAAGTGTTATATCTGCGATAAAATGTGGGTAGAAATTAGAGTAGAAGAATATCATTTACCCATTTATGCGGAGAGGCAACCCAATTATCAGGTAATTTTAATGTGCATTGGAACTGATTTTGACATTACTACCCAATTAAACGGAGTACCCGTTTAAGCGATACCCGATTACGCGGAGAGTACTGTATACGGTTTCATGACATTTGCTCTTGTGACAATTGCTCCCATGACATACAATTGTCTGCACGCTAAGCGAACATGAATTCTGCCAAGTAACTCTTACCCGATTATTAATCCTCACATCAAACTAAATCTAAAACCTTATGTCACAACCCCATAACCCTAAGTTCTTGGAAAATAAGACTGGAGCATTTGTTGCAGGAGCAAATGTCTGTCACCGTTTCATATACCCATTGAATGCCTCTGACTTTGCTTTTGGTCTCCCCTTTTGCTTGATCGTTTCATGCTCAATGTCTTGTGTTTAAAAGGCACATCTCCTTGGGGTGTTCGAGAACGTCAACGAGGTGGAGTTCCATGAGAAGGACTACGACCGCATCATGTCCTGTATCTCCAAGGAGGGCGAGGTCATCCCGGTGAGAGAACATTTATACATTCTTCTGCTAAGTAGAATGCCATTTCTTGATACCAAAAGTAACATGTAGTATTTGTATAAGTTTGAATTTGAATAAACTGCATTAATATGCCACTTTGATGATATAGAGCGGGTTTGTTTCTAAAAGAGAAAGTTCAGACTCTGTTCAGACTAAAGGAAGGTAAAGAGCGGTGACGATCTAGACTTGACTTCTCTGATGGGAACCCACAGATAAACCTGTTGAGGACGAGTCCTGAGTATACTGGGGCAGGTGTCTATGGGAAATGCGTGTTGTAGCAAAATCAGCCTGTCCTCAATGGGTTAATGATTGTAATATGGACAAAGATTATGATGTTGATGATGAAATATATGTTTGGGATGAAGATGATGACGTAGATGATGGTGATGTTGATTACGATGATGATGAAAATAATGATGAATGTGAAGATTGGGTGGTTATTAACCTGTTGAGGACGAGTCCGGAGTATACTTGGGCAAGTGTCTATGGGAAAGGTGTGCTGTAGCAAAATCAAAATATCCTCAACGGGTTATCAGTGTGATCATTATTGCATAATGTGTTGATTGCATACACGTAGTTGTGTTGGCATATTTGGGGGCATCACACATTATTATATCTTTTTACCCTCCTCTAATGACAGAACTGATTAAAATGATTAGGCAAATAATGATGATGGGGATGAAGACATAGAAGATAGAGATAAAATTGTAAGAGCATCATAATTGACTATTTTGTTGATTCCATTGTCTCGAATTTTTTGGATGTGGCACCATGCATTTGATTCTTCCATTTGTGTACCCTCTCCCTGCCTCCACACAGCTGGAGAAGCCAGTCATCGCCAAGGGCAACGTGGAGAGCTGGCTGGGAGAGCTGCTGGACCTCCAGCAGAAATCCCTGCACGGCATCATCCGAGACGCCTCGCGTGTCATCAATGACTCCAGCTTTGAGCTCCTCTCCTTTCTTAATGACTACATTGCACAGGTGGGAAGAGACAGGAATTTTTATGTATGAGGGGATCAATACTAACCTTTTCACTTGTGGCCCACTCAGGCCACTGTAAAATCTTTGAATCTGTCATTTCGGTTGCCAAAAAGGAAATATACTGGCTCGGCATAAACGGAAACACAACAATTACCCATTTTGAATCTGAGGTGCCCAGTTGGACCACTAAAAGATAGCCCTTCTGGAAATTTAGTGGCTGATATAAATTTTTAGTGGCCCTGGGCCACCGCTTGTATCGAACCCTGCCATATCTATATCATCTTTATAAAGGGTACCACCATCACAAACACAATTATAACAAAATTTTAATCAAACAAAGTAAAAATTCAGGTCCTCAAGTTATTATCAGTAAGGACTGTTTTTTTTTGTTTCAGTCTGCGGACTTATTTGCGGAGAATTTGAGATGTAGATGAGTGTTTCACAATCACAATCTCACCATCTTTTTCTCCCCATTACTTGTGTGATACATGACAGGTGGGGTTGCTGGGGATCCAGATGCTATGGACCCGTGATGCCGAGGATGCCTTGGGCATGGCCCGGGCAGACAAGAAGATCATGCAGGCCACCAATGCCCGCTTCCTTGAGCTCCTCAACTGCCTCATCGAGCAGACGACCCATGACCTGACCAAGGTCGAGAGGGTCAAGTACGAGACACTGGTCACCATCCACGTCCACCAGAGGGACATCTTCAATGACCTGGTCAGTTGGGTGTGGGAATACATTTGTATGTTTGGAATTAGTCTTCAATGTGTACAAAATTTACACTGATTATTCTGTACTCTCTGTCTACTATTGCTAAAATTTGGCATAGGGTATATGTGACCCGGTACAACAAAATGGTCCTAAAGTCGCGCACGGTCGAAGCCATGAAAATCGAGTTTGAAGTTAGAGCATCAAAATTGGTCAAAACTTACGATTTTCTGAATTTGACAGATTATTAGAGTCTGGCATGTCTTCTATCATCTGTCGAAATTTTGAAGCAAAATGATGAAAGGAAAGGCCAAAAAATAGCGTTTTTCTGGGCCATGTTTTTTTGGCGTTTCAACGAAGCAGAAACTGGTTCGAACATTTGGATTGAGCGCCACACATAGGCTCCGCCCCTAACAACGACCAGAGTGATCTCATTGGTCAGTTTACTGCTTGCCGCTAACCGAAGCGTGAAGCTCGCACACTGCCCAGTCGACTGGTGCGTACGGGCGGGTTGCGCTATGCGTAGCCGCTTCTCCTGACATCCTGGTCACTGATTGGTCAGTGAGGAGACCGCCGACGCTGTGTTTGAATGAGCATTTCGGGGGTTGCTAGGGCTTATCTTCTATTGCCCGGAGGTGAATACTGACTTGCGTGTCTCTTGATTGTGATTGCGTCGCAAGGAGAACTTTTAGGGCATTTTTCTCGAAACAGTGATTTCCCAGACATCTTGACATGCGCTCTTTTAAACATCGATATCTCCGCAGCCGATTATTTGTATAAGACATGTTATATATCAATTTAAAGCAGAAAGATTAGGGAATTGTGTCATGCAATTTTCAAATAATCGACGTCGCCCGACTTTAGGATCATTTTGTTGTAGCGGGTCACATATAGGTTTGCACCTTTTGAGAACATGTTTTTACCTGTCCTTACAGATTTCAACCCAGACAAATATGTGCACAATCTTATTTTTCTGTTGATACATGCAGTATGATGTAAGTGCTTTGTCAATTTACAGACATTTCTGTATAATGCTTGTATATTCTACTTGTGGGTGACTGTATACCTTTTCATGCCTTTCTTCTATACCGTTTCTTCTTGAGGAGCTGTCTCACCATTTTTCAGTTCTATTACAAGGAGCATGCCACTCATCAATTAGAAATTTTTCATGTACTTGAAGTGACTGTTTACCAGCATTGAATACCATTGATGGGATTTTTTTCAGGTTGATGAATTTCTTTACTGTGGCATTTAGCCAGAATATTAATCAATGGAAGATGACCCCCTCAAATGTTTTCTTTTAACCCGTTGAGGACGAGTCCCGAGTATACTTGGGCAGGGGTCTATGGGAAATGCGCGTTGTAGCAAAATCAGTCCGTCCTCAACGGGTTGAGGGGAGATTATTCCACAGCTTTGACGCAGTAATTGCCTGTCATTGTGGTCTTGACCCTGAATAGGTGAGCATGCACATCCGCAACGTGAACGACTTTGAGTGGCTGAAGCAGGCGCGTTTCTACTTCAAGGAGGACACCGACCAGTGCATCGTCTCCATCACCGACGTCGACTTCATCTACCAGAACGAGTTCCTGGGCTGCACGGACCGGCTGGTCATCACGCCCCTCACCGACAGGTCTGTGTAAACCTGGGATTGGCAGAGGCTTTCACTCTCATGATATATCTCACTCCGATTGTTCTGTCTTTTCTTTCAAATATAACCTATATTATTGAAATCTAAGACAGTATACTCTTGTATATGCAATACAGATTGGAAAATGTACTGTTTCTAACGAAGTCGGTTGAAGGATTGCATTCATATTGGTATAGACACTTCTGAAGTTTATGCAGGAAAGCTATCTCTGCCGTGTCCCTCCCAGTGAACATTATATTTTCATGGCTTGAAGTACTGTGAAAAGTCATGCTTGCCTACTTGCGTGCAGAAGTAAAGTATCAACTGTTCGAGCCCTTTGAATAGTGTAAAATTTTCACCTGTGTGCTCTGTAATGATAAATGCAAGATGCAGTATATTGTGTCTTCTTTGCATTTCTTTTATGCCTTCCATTGTAATGTGTGCCTTTTCTGAAGGGTGCCTTGTCCGTGAACCAGACTTCTCTTCCTCTTTTCCAGTTACAGTTGAACCTCTATTATCCGGCCTCCCTTTATCCGAATCTCTCTATTATCCGGACGCAATCTCGCCGTGATTTTTTAATCTTTTTTTTTTAAGAATTACGGGAGGAAAGGGGGATTCCCAACTCCTTGAGAACTCCTACACAAACACACATGAATTACTTTGATATACTTGATACATTTCTTAATAATTATTTAGGTAAATCATCCCAAGAATTTATAAAAGAAAATGATTTCATTCTTGCAAACACGAACCTCTATTTTGGGGTCTGTTACTGAGTGTAACAATGAAAAGGTTGCAGTGTACACATTACTACGTGTGGTACTACAATGGGCTACATCAGTGCATGTGTGGATGTACATGTATAAAGCATTGAGTCTCCCGTAACCGGCCAAATCCCTTATCCGGATGAGCCCCGGTCCCGACTTGTCCGGATACGAGAGGTTCAACTGTATCTATCTATCCATCCATCTTGCTATTTATCAATCCATCTATCCATCTTTCTATCCATTCATCTGTCCAGCTCTCTAAGAGATGCATTATTATACATCATATCCATCTATGTGTCGATCTGTCCATCTACTTCTATCTGTCCATCTATGCCTATCTATATATCCATCTAATTGTCTGTGTCCCTATCCACTTTATCCAACAATCTAATTGTCTATTTTGTCAAACTATTTTTGCTTGTAGATATCGTATGTGTCTGCATTGGGATAAGTACATGAAACCACTTCTCTGACAGTAGGTAACTTTGACAATATGAGCGGATTCCCCCATAGCCTATGATGATATACATCTCCCACAGGTGTTACATCACCCTGGCCCAAGCCCTGGGTATGAGCATGGGAGGTGCCCCGGCCGGCCCCGCTGGGACGGGCAAGACAGAGACCACCAAGGACATGGGGAAGGCCCTGGGCAAGTACGTGGTGGTGTTCAACTGCTCTGACCAGATGGACTACAGAGGGCTTGGAAGAATCTACAAAGGTTAGCTGAGTTGGACTTTGTCTATGTGTGTGTCTTGACCTTTAAAAACTGTCAGTGTACCTGGTGTATGCATCAGTGAAACAATGCTGTAACTAAGCCTGCCCACTGCATATTAACCTGTTGAGGACGAGTCCTGAGTATACTTGGGCAAGTGTCTATGGGAAATAGTACGTGTCGTAGCAAAATCACAACCTTCCTCAACGGGTTAAGCAGGGCAATATTTCATTCCTAGTGTCATTCTAATTGATACGTGATAATTAATTTGAGTTTAAGCATACACCTGCTAGTATAGGGATGCATTGGAAATGGATGAAAATTGATATCAATCAGATGTTTTCTTCCATTCCTATTAATTAAATCTCAGGGTTAGCAAATGTACGATGTATCTATATAAAATGCACCTACATGTGGCAAACTTTATAATAAACCCAATGTGTGCAGTAAGTATGCTACATTTTGTATCCTTACTTTCAAAGGAATATATATGACACAAACTCATCACATCTCGTGATTAAGCTAAAGGAAAAATGTCCTATGATGATGCTGCTTTGCTTGTGAAGTTTACAGATGTTCACCCACACTGTTTCCTCCTCAGGCCTGGCCCAGTCTGGCAGCTGGGGCTGCTTCGACGAGTTCAACCGCATCGAGCTGCCAGTGCTGTCCGTCGCCGCCCAGCAGATTGCCATTGTCCTCACCGCCAAGAAAGAACGCAAGAAAGACTTCGTCTTCACCGACGGCGACCTCGTGGACCTCAACCCTGAGTTTGGCCTGTTCCTTACCATGGTATGTCTGCGTACTTCTCACTTGAGGAAAAACAAAGAAAATTGTTATCACATTTAAATCCCCACTCATATCATATTTCACTTTTCATGCAGAATATTTTGATCCTCAAATTGACAGTTACACTGGCTCATTAAATTCAGTGTGATAGAAAGATGAAATGTGAGTGAACTTTCGTAGGATACATTGCATATCTAAGTTGTACCCAAACAGCAAAGTTGATCTATTACATCACTTGCCAGAAGACATGTAAAGCAGACAACAAAAGTATTACATTTTTAAGCCATTCTTTCACTTTGTCAAGATCTTTAATTCCATTTGTCATTCCATTTTGCATCATGCACTTAACTAGTCTCATTCACTTAAATGGTCAGTCATTTGCATTGGTGTTGAGTGGGATCTTAGTGTCAGTATGTGAAAGTGAGTGTTGAGGAGTTATTCAGTGAGTGATATAACTCTTAAACAAGTGGACTTAATCTTAAGCCTACTTTGCAGCAGCAATCTTGAACCCTCGGCAGGTCAGTGACTTTTAATCATAGATGTCAACGTAACTGATGCAGGAACACAGTTACAGGGGTGGATCCAGGAATTCTGTAAAGGGGGGGGGGGGGAGGGCGCAGCTAATATTTCTGTTGCCCCTTCCGGGTTTCATTTCATTTTTTCTTTTTATTCTCTTGTTTTTAATGAAAAATAAACGGGGCGCCCAGTGCGCCCCCCCTCTCGATCCGCCACTGCAGTTATTACCACCAGTCCAAACTAATAAAAGAGAAAAGTTGACATCCCTTTCCTTGCCTGGTCATCTTGGCAGAACCCTGGCTACGCCGGACGTCAGGAACTGCCGGAGAACCTCAAGGTCCAGTTCCGGTCAGTGGCCATGATGGTGCCTGACCGCCAGATCATCATGAGGGTCAAGTTGGCCAGCTGTGGATTCCAAGAGAATGTCATCCTAGCCCAGAAGTTCTACACCCTCTATAAGCTTTGCGAGGAGCAGCTCACCAAGCAGGCAAGTTCACTGCTCCCTTCATCAATGGGAGGTAGCAAATACTGAATTATACTTGTGGTAAACAGCAAATTTGAAGTTTTTCCGCCTATCATTAAAAATGGTGCAGGGTAAGAAGTGACATATGTGTATCTGTGTAAAAGTTGCACAAATGAGTGTCATAATGATTAGTATTTAGTGACCACGTAGTGGGCATTTAGGTGTCTCCTTAACTAGCCTATGCTCAGAGGGGCATTTCATGAAGCATTTTGGTCAGATATTTTTCTGACAAACTGTTACAAGCTACTGAAATCCTTGCATCTGATTGGCTGAGAGCAAATTTGTCCGACAACTTTGTCGGACAAAATGCTTCATGAAATACCCCCCCGATCAGCTAGTGTCAGGTAGCTGCTACTCAAAACAGAAGTTTTATCTATCTATCTATCTATGAGCTTTCAAGATGTGCTAAATTCATGATGTGTTGTCTAATTGGATGATAGAATAAACGTACCTATACTTATTCTACATTCATGAAGGGTATATAAGTTTAGATTTTGTGAATTTATATTCAGCCCTGGTGACTTACAATTGTTTTGAAAGTCACAAAAGAATGTTGAGGCACTCGGTGCAAACAGAGACAGGAGATGTATGCCATGGTGCAACCAGTAGTATTAAATTTGATAAAACTGTGCTGAGAAATTGTGATCTGTCTGGAAAATTAAGATTTGCTGATTTATTTTTGAAGCATTTAAATAGTAAGTATCCAATGATGAATGAACCATTGCCTCTAGAAGGATGCTTACACAGATGCAAATCTATTAAGTGTTTTTTATATTCATTTGGGATTGCACACATTTGTATATATCAGACATATTATATCAAATGCTATCCCACTGACACATGAAATGTGCAGAAATTTAAATGAATGAAATTCAAATGAATGACTGTATGGCTGTTGACTTCTACTATATCGTTGTTTCTGTTTGCCTGTAGGTTCATTATGACTTTGGCTTGCGCAACATTCTGTCAGTGCTGAGAACACTAGGAGCTAACAAGCGAGCTCGCCCTGAGGACAGCGAATCCACCATCGTCATGAGAGTCCTTCGCGATATGAACCTCTCCAAGCTGGTAGGCCAATCACAGAGCTGATTTTCAGTCGTGAAGAATCTTCTAGCCAACAAGTTTTAATGCAATTCCATTCTCCTTTGACAATTAAAGCTTTGTATAGATTAAGGGGTTCATACTGTATCTTAATTTGTAACAGCTGACGAGGTAAACTATTGTTATTAACAGTGATCTTCTTACATATAAATCACCAACTGTCAACTTTTATATGGCAAAAGACTACCTACCAGATGTGAAAACAGCTCAGACAATAATGATTAGAAGAACTTGTCATATCTTAGTGTAGAAGATACTTTTCCAGTAATGCTGTGTGTCATATGAGTTACTTCACTGCAATACCGACAGTTCTATTATGTGATTTATTACACCAGTCATTGTGTCCTTGTTAACTATGTTAAATAGTCCGAACAAGATTAGCACCCAGTAAAATCACATCAATTATGCAGTCAGTTGTAGCTCCCTATTATGCAAGTTCTCGAGACTACTACCTTTCTAATTTGTCTCTCACACACCCGACACTGCCCATTCAACATTATCTGTTCCATCCCACTGTCTGTGTCCAGGTTGATGAGGATGAGCCCCTCTTCCTGAGTCTGATCAGTGATCTCTTCCCAGGCATTCAACTGGACAATGCTACCTACGAGGAGCTACAGGCAGCCATTCAGGTCCAGGTGGACGCAGCCTGCCTGGTCAACCACCCTGCCTGGAACCTCAAAGTTGTACAGGTATCAGTGTTAATCTGCTTAAGACTAGTCCCAAAGATACTTGGGCAAGTGTCTATGGAAAATGTGTGTTATATAAAATCAGTTCGTCCTCATACAATGGGTTAAAACAGGATAAGGATTGAGCTGCTGTGTCTACTCCTGGTTGTTGCAAAGTCTTTTTGAAATGAGTAAAAGTTTCTTATTCCTATATGTGACGGTGCATCACGAAACAAAACAAAAAGTCCCACCCTGATTTTGTGTGAGGACTCAAAGTAGGTGAAATGGATGAACCTCGTCAGTTGTCAGTTTTTTTTTTTTTTTTTTTTCTGAAAGAGCAATCCTGTGTAATTCCAAAATTTGGGTTTATGAAACAATTTGGAAAGTATTTTTTTTTTCTAGCAGTTTTTCCCAAACACTGTTCTTCAGAATAATGTAGTTAGGTACAATGTATGTCTTCTGTGTACACATGTACACAGAAGATTCCATGTTAACCCACACAGTTAGGAATCAATACTGGCCTTAATTCAGACACGCATTTAGAAGTGATCTATTTCTTTTGTGTGGAGCTAGCTACCGTAGATGATAAAGTAGTGTGACCTACAATTGTAATATCCACAAGAAACATAAGAGTATGTCTAATAATGTAGTTATCCGTCAAGTGATGTTAATCCTCTCATTCTCAATATTTCCTTGCAGCTCTTTGAGACCCAGAGGGTGCGCCATGGCATGATGACCCTGGGGCCCAGCGGGGCCGGCAAGACCTGCTGCATCAACATCCTGATGAAGGCCATGGGCGACTGTGGTGCCCCCCACAAGGAAATGCGCATGAACCCCAAGGCCATCACTGCCCCGCAGATGTTCGGCCGACTGGACGTGGCCACCAATGACTGGACGGACGGCATTTTCTCCACGCTGTGGCGAAAGACGCTGAAGGCCAAGAAAGGTTCATGCACCACTCCTTTTCTGTTCACTTGCTGTAGGCATTTATATGTATAATGCATGTGCTGTTCTTTGAGCATGGTGAGATGGTGCATTTAAGATGGAAGAACAGAAAAGTCCTACCTATGAGAACTTTCACATATTGTATCCACCTTCTGTTTGTGATCATTGAAAGCATGTGTTGCTGTCAACTTACCTATTAAGTCTTACATTTTGGAGGTTATTGGTCTCTACTGTGGTCCAGAATAGAGGTACAATTTGTACGTGTGCTGACCTAGAGTTGTACTGGAGAGTCGTTGTCTAGGTTTTCAAGAATGTGTATGAATGCAATAAGACTGCTTTGAAATGCTTTCTTCACCAAATGGAATGGGTGTCTGGAAACTGATTTTTCAATAAATTGGGATCATCCCTTTTTGGTCACCGTGACCTTCCTGAGGTGCATTGCTATACCTGAGTTGATTGGCTTGCTAATATCTACCACTTGGCCAAGTTTGAATGGGTAATTTAACCTTTTGAGGATGAGTCCTGAGTAAACTTTGGCAGGCATCTACGTGTATGGGAAATGTGAGTTGTAGCAAAATCAGTCTGTCCTCGATGGATTAATGCTGTTAAAAAACTTACAAACAAACAAACAACTTTGGCAAGTTATGCTATGTATCCAGGCACATAAAGGGTTGCCCTGTTGAAGACTACACCCGAACATATTCTGCAAGTGTCTACAGGATATTTGTGTTACAGCAAAAATCAGGTCGTCCTCAACAGGTTAATCAAACTTTCTGGTGGAATGTATCCCGACAGGCGAACACATCTGGATAGTCCTGGATGGACCAGTGGATGCCATCTGGATTGAGAACCTCAACAGTGTGCTGGACGACAACAAGACCCTGACGCTGGCCAACGGCGACCGCATCCCCATGGCCCCCAATTGCAAGGTGGTCTTCGAGGTCCACAACATCGACAACGCCTCCCCGGCAACCGTCTCCAGAAACGGCATGGTCTACATGAGCAGCTCGGCCCTCGACTGGCGGCCCATTCTTCAGGCAAGATTCTTATACCTCTATGGCCACATTTTAGTAAGCCTTGCTGTATGGCAGTGCATGTGGTCATTAATTGCTAAATTATTTTAGTGCCATACAGTTCATTTATTCCCTCCAAATATTCTCCAAATAATGTACATTTCACAAACCCGCGAATATGTTTGTGTAGATGATGATGAATTATTGTGATGTTTGAGTGATCTCGAATTCTGATCTTATTACTTTTCTTTGCATGAAGTATTAGTATTCATTAATTTGCTTTGTTTTTCTTTTTCTTTATGACATTGTAAGTCATACTGGGTCAAATTGCCCCCCCCCCAAAAAAAAAGAAGAATGTAGTGACGTGGCTTTTCATAACCTGAGGTGGCAATTGCAGCCATTGATTATTTAGCACTCTTTCCTTTAGTTATATAATTTACAGGATACTCCTCAAATACAAAGTTACTCACTGTGGTGGTGGTGTTGTTGTTGTTGTTTTTTTTTTCAGGGGAGCCAATTCATTAGGTTTGATTCCGCCATAAAACAGGAATGAGTCTTATTTTCACTTTTTCAGGGGAGCCAATTCATTAGGTTTGATTCCCGCCATAAAACAGGAATGAGTCATATTTTCACTGTTTATTGTTGAATTTCATTTGCACATATTTCTCTTATTGAGAAGTTAAGAATTACCTGATTTCTCTATGCTTGTAAATTTGTAGAGCTGGCTAAACAAGCGACAGGCGGGCGAGGCCTCCATCCTCTTCGACCTATTCCACAAGTGCTTTGATGATGTCTACAAGTATGTGTCGCTGAATCTCTTGCCAAAGATGGAGACGCTGGAGTGCAACTTTATCAAACAGGTAATTTTCCTTAACAGAAAAAAAAAAATGAAAGCAAGAAATTATAAAGCAGATGGGTGAAGATATGGGGTAGAAATTTTCTTCACTTTGTCTCCCTCTTTACACATGAAATTTGTAAGATTGCCACTGCTGATGTATATTTTTAAGATTTGATTCCTTTGACATGTTTGTTAAAAATGTAGATCATCAGTTGCAATCATACAAATTTCATTTGTACAGAAGGGAGACCAATCAAAGAAAACTCATACCCCCTCCTAAAACTTTTTAGATGCGCGAAGGGTCATATAAACACCTCCCGTGGGGATAAAACAGCAATCCCTTACCACTAGATATTATATATGACAGACCATTCTTGCTCTCAGGGGTCATATTAACTTGCCAAATGGATAAATGACATTTTTTTTTTGAAATGCCACCATACTCTTTCGAATTATGTTGATTTTCTGTTGAACCACTGAATTTTCATTGATAATGCTCAGACAATTCCCCCCCCCCCCCCCCGACAAAAAAGAAAAAAGAAAAAAAAAAGGAATGATTAGAAAATTGTTACTGACTCGCTGGAGTTTTCTGATGATCCTTGACCATGAAATATTCATATTACCTGATCCCCGACAGGCTGTCGACCTCTTGGAAGGTTTGATCCCCATTCGCGACGAGCACGACCACAGCACCATGCCGGCCCCGCACCTGGAGAAGCTCTTCATCTTCGCCCTCATGTGGAGCCTGGGGGCGCTGCTGGAGCTGGAGGACCGCGCCCGCATGGAGGCCTTCATCGTGGCCCATGAGAGCAAGCTGGCCCTGCCTCCCATTGAGGAGGGAAGCAACCACACCATCTTTGAATACGTGGTCACCAAGGATGGTGAGAGACGAGTTTGAGGAGAGAGAGATAGATGGAGATCTAGTGCACTGAGGGAAACTTTATTCATTTATTAAAGGGGCATAGTCCCGGTAGTATAGATGGCGCTGTTGATGATACTGCCGATCCCCGTTAGCATTGATACGAAGGTTACCAAAGTTGAGCTGTCATCAAGAGTAAAGTGCATAGGTGTTGCTAAGTAACGTTGCCTTTGTTGTCTTCTTTGCGCATCGCGCAGTCTGTAGTAATGCCAGGGTGCATGCATATGTGCTTGTTATAATGACATCACAAAAGAAGTTTGCTGAAGCTGTCATCCTCCTCAGCCGAATCATGAGCCGAACTGTGATCGGACCACTGACTACAGTGAATCGGACTTCTTCGGACTCGGGGAAAGTGGGCCAAAGCATAAGCGCCAAAGAGAAGTCGATAGCGAAGGTCTCTATAGGAAACTTGCGCTGTGTGCCCGCGTACACATTTGACTAAAACACCGGGACCATGCACCTTTAAGAGATTGAGATATCTATCTTTTAGATTTTATCTACATTAGATGTGGAATTGGGGACCTTAAGTGAGCAGGTCAACAAAAATATACACAGAAGAATACTATGATGGGTGTGATCGAAATTGTAGCAGAGATGCTTGGCCATTATGCAGAATAGATATGTAGAGGGGATACGGTAGATTGAAGAAGTTAGGAAGATAGATGGAATAATAGATGGTTAATAAATGAATATAAATTATAGATATATAGTAGATCAGTGCTAGATGATAGATAGATGGTAGATAGATGGCAGATAGATGGCAGATCTAGACAGTGGATAAATGGGAAATAGATGGTAGATAGGTAATAGATAGATAGTTTATAGATTGTAGATAGATGCTATAGATAGTGATTGATAGATGGTAAAGAAATGGTACACAGATGATTCACAAATGCTTAGGTAGATAGATAAATAGATGGCTAAAAATACAATTGCTCTTTGTACCTTAACCTGTTTGCCTAAAGTAATCTTCCATCCACTGACTGCCATTCCTGACTGTACAGGAGCGTGGGAGCACTGGTCAAACCGAGTCCAGGAGTACATCTACCCTGATGATTCTGTCCCTGAGTACTCCTCCATCCTGGTCCCCAATGTGGACAATGTCTGCTCTAGTTTCCTCATTGACACCATCTCGAAGCAGAACAAGGTTCGTTCAACGTGGTCCATTCCATGACATTTGCTCCTGCAACAATTGTTTCCATGGAATATCTGCACCCTATAAAAAGCCAAATGTAAATTCTACCCACAAACATAACCCTAACCTTACTCCCAATTCTTGCATAAAACCAAACGTAAAACCTTATCTGGACAATAACCCTAAAAATAAGTCCTTGGAAAAAATAAGACTGGTGTAACTGTCGCAGGAGCAAATGTCGTGTCACAGTTCAACATACAGCATATGTCACAATATGATGTAATATCAAATCTGATAATATCATATTTCACAAGTATTGCTGGTCAGCTTGTGCTGGGGAACAAAGGACATGCAAAAATATTGTCTCCTGCAACACATGTACAATAGTTATCATCTAAGGTAAACTTAAACTTTGTTTCTTGAAAAGTTTGTACACATATTGTCGTACTCCTGCTTTGGTTTCTGATTGCAAATCTACCCACTTGCAAAGTTTTGTCACAAGCACCCGTTCACAAAATACTATTTCGGACAAGTTATACAGGTAAATGCAACTGTGTATTTCCATTGCAGCCTTAATTGTATCAGTGATTTGATTGATTTTATTATCAAGTTCCAATTACTCCTGCAGCATGTCAATGCATTATGATGATTCAAGCCAAAAACTCCTTCTTTTACACGTGTAAGATTTCCTTAATTAAGATGAAGACTATATTATTGAGATGAAAGAAATAACACTCGTATTAAACCCGTTGAGGATGAGTCCCGAGAATGCTTGAGCAGCTGTCTGTGGGAAATGCATAGCAAAATCAGCCCGTCCTCAACAGGTTAAACTTTTTGCCCATTTCTTTGTGAGTTACTACGTACATACAGATGAAATCTATTAGCAAACAAGGAATCTTTGCCCAAGAAGGATAAGACCTAAAAGCTGTGATATGTTACAAAACTGTGTGGTTGCTTGTATTTTACTCTTGCTCTGTAGGCAGTACTTCTGATTGGTGAGCAAGGAACAGCCAAGACAGTCATGATCAAGGGCTATATGTCCAAGAACAACCCGGACATTCACATGAGCAAGAGCTTCAACTTCTCCTCGGCCACCACGCCCATGATGTTCCAGGCAAGTTTCCCCGTCACCCCTCCCTCTTCTGTTTTGTGGCCTCCTGCACTCATCTTATACAAGTTCTATCTCCTCTCCTTTGTTCCTTTGTAGTAATGTGTAGTAAGGTATCTACAAGAGTTATTAACTTTGATGCTACCTATTTTTTGGTTATAATAGATACGTAGGCCCACCATGGTATTATTGTTTGATTGATTTATGTGTATAATCGTCAGTGCATAGTTATTGTGTGATTGTATGTATGGGACTCAGTGGAAAAACTGTACTTGTCCACGTACATTTATGTTTTGTTATCTGTTATGTTTGTATGTTCAGGACCCCCAGGAAGAACAGTACCTGCCTACTGATGGGGCCACCCTGTTGAAAGAAGACTGAATAAATAAATAAATAAATAGACTAGAAAAGCATGTCTGAGAGCGCAGACCTCTACCAAGCATGCAGCTCATTTTCACTACTGATCTTGTTCTTCCATAGAGATTCTACCCATGTATGTGCTGAAAGTCGCCCGATTTCCCAATATAGAAGCCTTTGTTTCATCATAAATCCTCAGCTGCACGGCGCGCCTCGCCTTAGCAGAAACTATAGCACGCATTTTAGTGCGCGCATGCAAACCTCAAGTATGCGCAGCCTGAACTCCCAAGTTCATTGACCCTACCTGCCAAAATATAAAAAATCCTTCATAAATTCCCCCCAAATTCTCGGATCATTACCAAAAGTCAATCGTTTATTACTTGTGTCATTCTCAACCTTTCCTGCAAGTTTCATCCCAATCCGTCAACTACTTTTTGAGTTATTTTGCACACAGACAAACAAACGAACGAACGAACGAACAAACCAGCGGTAACAAAAACATAACCTCCTCCCTTGGCGGAGGTAATAAATAAATAAAAACCTATTTGTACAAATCACTGCTATAGAACACTTGTATTTCAGGCTCACTGTCTCATTTCAGAGATTGCAGGTGGGATTGGAAGTTTTTAATTCTTATTTCATGGGGTTCAAGGTTCAGAAAAGTTTTATTTTAGTTACATTGGAGAAATCAGAATGAACAGAGCACATATCCCAGGACATAGAGTGACCCATTTGTATGGACAACATGCTATCACATTTCTCTTGTGCCCTACCTTTAGAGGTAGTTCCTTTTAGCATGTATCGGTACTTTGGAAACCTTTCTTGACAGGAGATATACATTTTTTTTCCCCACAGAGGACCATTGAAAGCTATGTGGACAAGCGAATGGGCAGTACGTATGGACCACCGGCTGGCAGGAAGATGACCGTCTTTGTGGACGACATCAACATGCCCATCATCAATGAATGGGGCGACCAGGTGAGAGGCCTATTGGGTTTTCTTCCTGCTAACCCTGTAACAGATTCAGGTGTTGAATACCGGTATTAAACCATTTACTATGGTAGGATTGCATGCTCTCATGATTTACTCTTTCTTTGACTTAACACAGAGATATAAAAATGGTGGCTTTGAAGAACAACTTCAGAGGAATGTACACTGTTGCCCACATTCTCTTCAAGGAGGTTCATTTAAGCCAGTAAATAAACTATGATTCTTAATCAAATTGCGGCAGCTCGTATGGAAACATTTGGGTTTTCTATCTGATTAGAAAAAGATTATTCATCAGGCTTTATCATGAAGAGGAAATAAAAGAGAAAGGAAAGAATTGCCAGAACATGAAACATTTAAAGGCGTATAGTCCCGGTAGTGTAGAGGGCGCTGTTGATGATACTGCCGATCACTGTTAGCATTGATGCGAAGATTACCGAAGTTGAGCTGTCATCAAGAGTAAAGTGCGCAGGTGTTGCTAAGTAACGTTGCCTTCGTTGTCTTCTCTGCGCATGGCGCAGTCTGTAGTAATGCCAGGGTGCGTGCATATGTGCTTGTTATTATGACATCACAAAAGAAGTTTGCTAAAGCTGTCATCCCCCTCAGCCGAATCATGAGCCGAACTGTGATCCGACCACTGACTACAGTAAATTGGACTTCTTCGGTCTTCGGGAAGTGGGCCAAAGCGTAAGCGCTTAAGAGGAGTCCATAGCGTAGGTCTCTATAGGAAACTTGCACCCTGCGCCCGCGTACGCATTTGACTAAAACACCGGGACCATGCTCCTTTAAGTATTCCTACAGCGTAGATATTCACCTTGGTGCTAATACTGCTTGTTGTAAAATCTTACACTTGTATCATTTGCATTAGTCTGCTGTATGATGCTGTAAAACAAGAAATTTTTGCATGCATGAAAATCGCGCAAATTTTGCGAGGAGCCAAGATTTCTGAAAGTTAAATTAAATACTATATTAGATACTAAAGTATTTCATCTACACAGTGTACTATATTCGTACTTGTAATTTTTTTTGTGGTCGACAATTCACAACAATTTTATGCCGCGAGAAAAGCTGTCAGCTCCGTTCTGAGAAAGTTTCACATCGTCAAATTTTTTGGCTTTATGGTATGTACATGTACGTCCCTGACATGTCTTGGCAGGTAACCAACGAGATTGTTCGTCAGATGATGGAGATGCGTGGCATGTACAGTCTGGAGAAGCCTGGCGACTTCACCAACATCGTCGATGTCCAGTTCATCGGGGCTATGATCCAGCCGGGCGGCGGCCGCAACGACATCCCTCAGCGCCTCAAGAGACAGTTCTCCATCTTCAACTGCACCCTGCCCTCCAATGCCTCCATCGATAAGATCTTTGGTGGGCTTCTATTTACCTCATCCCAGCTGTGTCACGCTAATAATTAGTGCTACATATCTCACAGTTAAAATATACTGTCAAAAAAGTTCGACTGTTGATGCAAAGCATGTACATTATGTAAGACCCAAAATGGACAAGTATTCAATTTTGTTATGAAATGGCTGTCAAGTCTTTGATTCTAATATTAAGAAGCATATGAAAAGTAACCTTGATGATTTTACATCAAAATTGAGAGAGAATGTTCTGTAACAGCTTACACTGGTTTCCATCATCCAGCCCTGTTCCAGACAGTTTAAAGCCTTATAATAACTATTACAATGTTCTCAACAGATCAGAGAAAATCTGGTCACATGCCACTCTTGGGCTAACCAGAAACCTTATGAAGACAGGTTTAATGTTCTCTGCAAAGATCAGCCATGTTTTATGCCAAAAAGCATTTAGGTGGTACATAGAAAACTTTGCTTTAGTACCAGTGTGTTTAGGAAATGCTTTGTCTCTGAAATGTGCAAATTACAATGTAGGTTTGTGGTTGAGAAACAAGGCTATGATATTTACAATGTAGCTAGATTGCAGAACAGACAAAATGAAGGAGATTTATCCTACTTCCACCTCGAGGATGTTTGTGTGAATTGAGGTATGTACATTTGTAATTTTTCCTTTTATCTTGACCAGGCATCATCGGTAGTGGATACTTCTGCCCCGCTCGGTTTGACACCACTGTCGTGGACCTCATCGCTAAGCTGGTTCCACTGACTCGCGTCTTGTGGCAGCAAACAAAGGTAAGGATACTTCACAGCATGAGAACTGCATTTGCCCAAGAAAGTGTCGATATTTTGTCTCAAATACGGCATTGCACTTGATTTAAGATATCTATGCTAAGTTTAATGGTATTGAAATTAAATTGGTGTGCTGTCGGGAGAAATTACATGAAGTATAATTTCACAATATGCAAATATAAATTCCCATGCAAGATATACTTAAAAGCATCTCATCTAACCCAGCCTACGTACTTCTCTGTTGTTAAGGGTGTGAAACAACTATTGTACACAAAGATAGAACTATATGCGTATTCAATCGTTTACAACTATACTGCCTGGCAGTCACCTAGTGGTTTACATGACTGTACCTTTGACCAATCAGAGGCCTAGAATCTTTAGAGTAAGGCACAACATATGTGAGTATCATAACATTGAATCAATGTTTGAGTACCTATCTACAATGTACATTGTACATCTATATTGAAATGAGTACATACATATATGCATAAATCATGTAACCACATACATTGTACATGTACTAACTGATAAGGTAATTTACCACTGTCTGATCATAGAAGTGACAAATCTCATATGATCACCATGTTTGTTTTGTTTTGCTTTGGCTTTTGTCCTGAAATTGTGATATGTGAATGATAGCATTCAAATATTTTTGAACTTTTGAAATGTTTGTAGGTGAAGATGCTGCCGACGCCAGCCAAGTTCCACTACATCTTCAACCTGCGCGACCTTTCCCGCATCTGGGAGGGCATGCTGCATGTGTGCCGCGAGGAGTGCGAGGACGAGGCCACTGTCTTGGCACTCTGGAAACATGAGTGCACCCGAGTCATTGCCGACAGGTACGATCAAGACAGCAGGGCTTGCTCTTCTGCCGAGACCCCCAACTCATTGGCCCGGGAGACCCAAATTGGCCAGGGTGCCCTATATGCATAGAGGCATGTGCAATGCAGAGGGCAGAGCGAGTGTCTATTCCCCTCTGGTAGGGGCCTGCATCATGAGCTCCAGCGGAGAGGCTTTCTGTAAGGGAAGCCCCCCTCTGTGGCCTCCTCAAACTAGAGTGAGAGGATGTAGGTGTCATCCGTTATGTCCCACCAGGCAGAGGCGGAGGTCTGTATTCTGCAGCCCACCTCCCCTGGGGGTCCACATGCTAGGGCAAAGGCCCCAAAAGCCACCCCTGCCCTTGGGGGTGGGATGGGCACCAGTCGAGTGGGCTGAGCCATGGGCACGGCTTCTACCCCGGGTGGGATGTCGGTGGTGCTCGCTGTAGGCATGCATGTATTGCGCAGCAAAATCAAATACAGGTCTGTATTCTGCAGCCCACCTCCCCTGGGGGTCCACATGCTAGGGCAAAGGCCCCAAAAGCCACCCCTGCCCTTGGGGGTGGGATGGGCACCAGTCGAGTGGGCTGAGCCATGGGCACGGCTTCTACCCCGGGTGGGATGTCGGTGGTACTCGCTGTAGGCATGCATGTATTGCGCAGCAAAATCAAATACAGAATATATATATATATCACTGAACAAAACACATCAAATCATCAGATTACAATTCAACACACAAAAATGAGGTGCTACAAATCTGGCATTGATATCAGGGCAAATCAACAACATAAGGCTTTCTATGAATCTGTAAATGACAAGCAAAGCTCAGGTCCATTGCAAATAAAAGTGTGAAATAAGATGAAACCAACCAAAACCACTGCTTGTAGGTACTAGTAGGTTTATAAGATTGAATGTGTTTCATATACATACTGGAAGACAAAATTAGCTATGAGAATAAAGATACTCAGTGTGAGTGTGTGTGTGTGTGCTTTTTTTTTTTTTTGCTGTTATTTGTAATAAACAGCAAAACTTGCAAGTAGAAAGAAGAAAGAAAAGTAACTGTACCATGTTTACTTCATTTAACCAGTTGAGGACGACTCCTGAGTATACTCTGGCAAGGGTCTATGAATGCATGTTGTAGCAAAATCAGCCCGTATTTCAACAGATTTTCTCTTTGGACTCAAGGGTTTTGATAAAAGAGTATTAGGCTAAAATACTATCGAACTGAATCTCGATCTGTCTAGACACCGAAGAGTGAATAACAATTTTGTCATCAATGTACAGTAGATGAAACAAATTCATTCAAAGCTAATGATCCAAACCATCCTGAAGAAATTCTCACACAGTGACTCTTCTCTCTCTCCCTTTTCCCCTTTTCCTGATGATGACAGGTTCACGACTGATACGGACAAGGAGTGGTTTGAGAGCGCCTGCTCCAGAGTGCTCAATGAGAGCTTGGGGCAGGCCTACCTATCCAAGCTGGCCAAGGAGCCCTACTTTGTGGACTTCCTGAGGGATCCCCCAGAGCCCACGGGAGAGGAGGCAGATGACGCCAACTTGGATGCACCCAAGATTTACGAACTCGTGAGTATGAGCTGAGGGGCAGTGGCCTTATCCAACAAAGCCATGCCATATTTTCATAAAATTTTCACTTATTAAGGCCGGAAATTAGGATCGATATTTTCATATCATCGCTGGGGCGATAAGACCTCGTATCTACAAAATGTCAAATGTTCAGGAGAGCCAAAAAAACATGGCAGCCAAAGCACTGTGGCGAATGGGATAGCCTTTCCTTTGACATGCCGTGGTGGCTTCATTTTTGGAGTAAGACAGTTAGGATTTGGACAGGACATCACTTAACCCATTATTTGACCATTAATCCAAAAAACTCATTTTCACCAAAAATTTGTACAAGGTCTTGTCACCCCAGCGACGATATGTGTGATAAGATGCTTTGAAGTATGGAATGAATGGCCTGTGCTGCATTGTTTTGCTTTAATTCAGAATTGTGGCAAGTGTGGCCTGCTAAGATGCGTATGTGTCGCAAACTTCTCTACTCCTTTTCATCCTTGTGTTTCTGTCCGTCTGTCCACTAGTACACATTTATTGCAATCTCTCAACCTAGCTTGTTGCTCTTCCTCAAACATTAGCAATGTTTCTTTGGCATCACTGTCTTGATTTAATTTGCATTTTTGATGATACAATGTATTTCCTATATCCATGTATCGTCCTTTCTTTCGCTCTTTCTTTTTCTCTCCTATCCCCTTCTACACATTCTGTTGTGTTGTCGCTTCCTATTCTGTGAATGCATTATCCAAAGGTTTAGAGCTCCATATAAAAAATTCACACCCTCCTCTTTCCCAGGTGCCCACCCTGGATTTCCTCTCAGAGAAGCTGCAGCTGTACATGCTGCAGTACAATGAGACTGTGCGCGGTGCCCACATGGACTTAGTCTTCTTCAAGGACGCCATGACTCACTTGGTCAAGGTAAGACTTTAGGGGCCTGTTTCATAAATATTGATTGTAGGATTGATCTTACGATAGATGCAATTCAAAAAAGTTACACTCAATCTGCTATTGCATCTGTGCTTTAAATCAAGTGCAAGTATCTTTATGAAACAGACTTATGATCAAGTTGATCTCACACTCGATTTGCTGAGTTAGGGTCAATAAATCGAGCGTGAGATCAATCATAACTCTTTTTGATTTTGAAACAGCCCCCAGATGTCATGATGAAATCAACCATCTTTCTCCATAATCATTCAAAAATAAAAACAAAACAAAAACATAAATTACGGAAAAGAGAAAAAACCTCCCAACTGGCACATGGTATTTTGTTATATGTCTGTAGTCCATATAAAACTATGCTTTAGATATCGTTTATGCTATTTTCTTTGCCTTTTACAAAGATTCTGCAGGGATCGAAAGCTCAGGCCCCTTTTAACTCATAATAATTATTATTACGTGGGACTACTGTAGTAAGCTAACAAATGGTCCTATGCTTCAAACTTCTGTAATAACAGGAATTATGCTTAAATCTTGACATTGCTCTTGACCCTGATGAAAACTGACAAGGTCACGAGCATAGCCCTCTGTAAAACTAGTAATAACACTGAAGAGACTTTGTATTTATTGATCTATATATGAAGGGTTTGTTTGCAAAAACCGATAAGTCCATTTTTGAAGATTTTGAAGTACGATCCCTCTCATAAAGTACAAAATAATACCTTTTAAATGATATATTGATCACTACATATAAAGGTATATTTTTTAAGTTATGGTCAAGAGAAGCGAAAATTTTCTTATTATTCTCTTTATTTTTCTTGAACTTTAATCGCAAATATCTCCATTTGGCAAATATGGACTTATCGGTTTTTGCAAACAAACTCTTCATATGTTAACTTCAAATCTTACATCACTCAAAGCACTTGCTAAAATTGGCACCATCTATCCATGGACAATCAAAGTCGACGAATGGAAGCTGATGACAAGATTTTTCAATTTGATTCATGAAAAATTTAAAAAGCTTGACCTCTACTGTGCTTTGTTAGCTTGTTGGTGCAGATGTCTGGATTAAAATCATTGCCAGTAAGTGAAGATATGAGATCCTGTTAACCCATTGAGGACAGGCTGATTTTGCTTTCACAGGCATTTCCCACTGACGCCTACCTGAGTATTCTCGGGACTCATCTTCAATGGGTTAATCTCGGTTGTGTCACCATGTCCCTCTTGTAGGACGGAGACACATGTTAAAACTGTTTGGCAAGCGTATCAATCATAAGAGGAATTTAACTGCAAGCCAGTTAGAAAGCATGGCAAGTTACAGGTAATTGCCCGGGCATGAAAAGGTTTAAACTTACTGGTTGTAAATTCATAGTCTTTATGTTCTAGACTATGGCTGCAATATTTAGGACTCCCCAAGGCACATTACAGTGGTTGCACTATCTGTAGATGACTGGATTGTGCCTTGCCATTTCCCATAGACCAGGGGGGCATTTCATGAAGGAACTTGTCGGATAAAATATCTGACAAGTCAATTATATCCGACAAGTTTTGAGAAATTCTTTAGTCTGATTGGCTGATTTCTCTGAACTTGTCGGATATAATTGACTTGTCGGACATTTTATCCGACAAATTCCTTCATGAAATGCCCCCCTGGTCTATGGGATATCTTAGGTCAGACTTTCGTAGATGTGCATACAACTCTCAGCACTCTGTTGATATAAGGATTGGTTTGGCTTCCTGCTCCAGATTTCACGCATTATTCGCACAGACCGTGGCAGCGCCCTCTTGGTCGGGGTTGGTGGGTCGGGGAAGCAGAGCTTGACTCGTCTGGCGACCTTCATCGCTGGCTACAAGATCTTTCAGATCACCCTCACGAGGTAAGCCCCATGGGGATTTCTGCCGGAAGGGCTCTGAATGCAGGAGATGTGTTTGTTTGTTGTCATATTTACATTCTTTAAGTATCCTCAGATGCGGAAAGAATTGATAGTGCTAGAGAAAAGTTCTGTTTCACTTTCTTTTATTTTTTCTGCAAATATCCAAATGACACATGGTTGAACCGTTTGAAATGTTTGATGAGTAGGCTTTAGTGTTGAAACTAACGTATCATACAGTTGTTAGCATAATCATAACTTACTGTTTGATTACATAAACATTCATACGCAGGCATTATTTATGTATGTATATGTACACGTACGTGTATGTGCAGGTCTGCATATATGTTTATATCTGCATGTATAATGTTAAGACTTCTTTTAGAAGAAGTTATATGACATACACTTCCATAATTATTTCACTGATCTTTTCTGTTAACCCCTTGTTGGTGGGCAGATTATGCTGTAATATGTATTTCTCTTAGACACCTGATTACACATGATGTTTGTGAATTAATTGGAAATACTATAAAGTGAAACGTATTCTATTTACATCTTAATAAAATTTTTTAGTGCCCTTCACTCAAATCGAATTCCTTTTTGCACACAATGATTGAGCATTGACTCTATGTAGGATGATTCAGATACTGACATTTTAATAAGCTACAATTAGATTAGGTTAATTTCACATCTACTGAAGATGAGTAGAACTTGTGTGCGTTATGCTGTATTTCTAGGAATTCTAACAATATCCACTGAAATATCTTTTGATCTGCATCTAACTAATTGATACTTACAGTGTTCAGCGTTTTCCTTTTTTTTTTGTTTTGTCTGACATCACTAATCTACGGTTCTCTTGTTTGCCTCGTTGCATTCGTTGTCCTTGTTTTGCATGTTTAGTTTGTTTGTTCAGCGAGTTCCCATGTTCTGGCCAGAGATTTTGCTGACATGGTTGCTACTGCTTGTGCTGAGTAATAAGGGTAAGTTTTTCAGATTCAACTTAGGTTCCTTGTGAAATGTATTTGTGTTATCATGGAACGAGTTTGCTCTGCTCCTCCATGTGAGCTCAATTCATTTATTGATTCAGTGTACTCAAATGGTAATTATGGTCTTCTGCAATTGTACGCTTCTTCATATCCCTCAATTCCCGTGTGCTGTGTACGTGTCCTGAAGTGCATGGGTTATCGACAAAGGTGTGGCCGTTTACATGAGAGGAGTGTGATTTTCCCTGTGGTTACCCACAAGCAAAAAGGATCATGAGTTATGTAATTTTGATCTGTGACAGTGACCTAATGAAATGACAAAAGATGTACCCAGAGCTCAAAAATATGCTCTGCCTTGCACCGAGTGGAAAGTGAAATTCTGAATTTCTCCCTAAGCACTACAAATGTGCATCTTTTCTTTAGAAAGGACTCTGATGTTAGACCTTTCTTTAAGACACAGAAACATAATGAGAGAAGCAGTGGAGTAGAATAATGATGCTACTTTTGCTTGAACGTAGAAATGCACCTCTCTTTCACAGCATACATAGGTGATGTACTATTGGAGATGAGATAAGATAGTGCTGTTTCAAGTCTGCAAGAAAATGGAAATCTTTTATATTTTTCCGAGCCTATGGATTAGTTATCACTGTTCATCACAGTGGTAATTTTATAGCAAAATGTGGCTTTATGAAATGCATCATGGTTCTCACGGAAGATTTTCTGATATATGATGTACTATATACGTCATATATTTTGCTACGTTTTCATTTTCATGTATTCTGTGAGTTGGATGCTATTCACAAATTCGACAACATATGAAGTAATGAACTCTTGACCTGAACCTGACATGCATTTCTCAGTTCATGACTTTACTCCATTATTAAAATTGAACCACTTCTTGAAGTTTCAAGTCACCAACAATTAGGCTCGCTATAATATATTTGGCATATACAGTATCTGTTATGGACATTACTATAATGGCCGAACTTTGAATGAAGTCCGTTGCGACCTTTTGTCAATGCAGGTCATATAACGTAGGCAACCTCATGGATGACCTCAAGTATCTCTACCGTGTGGCTGGTGCTGAGGGCCAGGGCATCACGTTCATCTTCACTGACAATGAGATCAAGGACGAAGCCTTCTTGGAGTACCTTAACAATGTGCTGTCATCAGGAGAGGTATGGTGCAGGGAAGCCAGGCGTCACTGGTTTACTGCTCTTTGATATCTACTTCATCTCGGTTTACTTACCTATCCATTGAACTTTTACCATTCTGATGCCAGTCAGAATCAACCCCATGGCAAATGGTAAATGGATAGGTGTGTAAAGCTCATTTGTAGATAAAATGTTAGATAGCGAACATACCTTTCATTCACAGACTATGTGTTCTTGTTTTGCTTCTATGCTTCTTGTTCTTGTTATTTTCAGTCTTCTTCTTCTTGCTTTTTCCAAATGGTTCATTGCCATTTTTTCCCCCAGGTTTTTCAAAGCTTTTTATCCGTTTGCTTTCTCATCGTCGCTATCCTGTTGCTCCTTGTGAGTACAGAATTCTGACTGCACATTAAGCCGTTGAGGATGGGTGATATTGTTTAAAGGTGCACGGTCCCGGTGTTTTAGTCAAATGCGTACGCGGGCACACGGCGCAAGTTTCCTATAGAGACCTACGCTATTGACTCCTTTTTAGCGCTTACACTTTGGCCCACTTTCCGGAGTCTGAAGAAATCCGATTCACTGTAGTCACGGGCTGATCACAGTTCGGCTCATCATTCGGCTGAGGGGGATGACAGCTTTAGCAAACTTCTTTTGTGATGTCATAATAACAAGCACATATGCACGCACCCTGGCATTACTACGAACTGCGCGATGCGCAGAGAAGACAACAAAGGCAACGTTACTTAGCAACACCTACGCACTTTACTCTTGATGACAGCTAAACTTTGGTAATCTTCGTATCAATGCTAGCGGTGATTGGCAGTATCATCAACAGCGCCCTCTACACTACCGGGACTATGCACCTTTAATACAACATGCATCTCCAATAGACAGTTGCCCAAGTATACTTCGGACTCAATGGGTTAATCAGTTTACAGCTTTCAAATTTCTGCTGTCAACTGTAGTGCACATGATCTTTAACAGAAAAGGATTGGATCTGAGAAGGTAAATTTGATGTGGACTTTACCTATCAACTTCAGTGCACAGAATTTCAATTGTAACTTGAGGCATTGGTTCTAAGCATGGAAACTGGTATGGATCAATACACTCTCTTTATTACCACTGGGTCATGTACAAGCGTAATACCCAACTTATCTCAGCATGCCTGTATGAGTGGCGGCAGCATTCCTCTGATTCCTATCCCCGTCCTTCCCCTTCAGGTGTCCAACCTCTTTGCCCGTGATGAGCTGGATGAAATCACGCAGGAACTGATCTCTGTCATGAAGAAGGAGTATCCCCGCCGGCCGCCGACCAACGACAACCTCTATGACTACTTCATCTCCCGGGCCTGCAAGAACCTCCACATCGTCCTCTGTTTCTCCCCTGTAAGCTTGTGAATTCAAGTCATTGCTGGACGAATCTTAAAAAGCTGTATCGTGCCATGGCCTTTATTGTCAATGTGCCATATTTTGATAGCTTTTTTAAACTATTTTGTTTCCTATGAGGTTTTTTATCTCTTTTTAAATTTTTTAAATATCTTGTCGTAAAAAGTGTCAGTGATTTCAGCTTGATTTGTTCCTTCAACTATTGTTTGTTTTTTACTAGTTTTATCATACATTTGCAACAGAACAACACTATAAAAAATAGAAAGAGAATTCAACTTATTTTTTTTTTTCCAGCATTATACAAGAGTACTTGACAAAATTCTTTCAGAAAGCGAGGGGAATAATATTACCCTTGAAATATATCAGTAACAAGTTGAGATAATGTCTTCTTAAAAAAAAAAATACAACAGATTTTGTGGAATTCTTATTATATTTTGTAATAGGCCTTTCACTGATGTCACAAACTGTTTTTATCCAGCCATGGTGGCTCTGAAACTATAAAAATGTATTACTTAAGAACGAATTGTCTGATATTCCTCAAACTCTCACTGATGTGTTCTCTTAATATTGCTCAGACATTTGGGCTTCATATTCCCTTAGAGATATACACAAACTATGATTTATTTCCTTCTCTCCATTTTTTTCTTCCACAGGTTGGGGAGAAGTTCCGGAACCGCTCACTGAAGTTCCCAGGCCTGATCTCGGGCTGCACCATGGACTGGTTCACGCGCTGGCCCAAGGACGCCCTCATCGCAGTCTCCAACCACTTCCTGTCCCAGTTTGAAATCGTTTGCCCCGCCGAGACCAAGCTCCAGGTGGTGCAGACCATGGGGGAGGTTCATGATGGAGTGGCCACGACCTGCACCGAGTACTTTGAGAGGTTCGTATCCATCCATCACTCGGCTTGTTTACTATCTCATTAAAGATTCTAATGTTGCGACCTCTTATGCTTCTTACTCATAGGATCATTGCAGGTGTGGTGCAAAATGATAACAGTTACAAATGTACGTAATTAAACAGTAGAGGACGAGTCCTGAGTATACTCGGGCTGGTGTCTATGGGAAATTAGTCCGTCCTAAACGGGTTAAAGTGCGATTTATAACTACAGTGGTTTTATTTCTGTTTTTCATTTTGATATTTGTGACATAGCAATATGCCAAAATATTGAATTCAGCAACAGGAATACAGTGTAATGTAACACCAGAAATTTTTGCTGTAATGTAACACCAGAAATTTTTGCTGGCATGAAACATTTGTGAGGAGCCAAGATTCATGAAAGTATGATGTAAATGCATATAAAAGGTTTTGTGAACACAATGTGTTGGATGTCATTGACAATTCGCAAAAGTTTTATACTGTGAAAAGAGGTTGTTAGCGCCAATTGAAGAAAGTTTTACCATCTTACAGAAAAAGAACCAGGTTTTAGACAAGTTTACATTTATGACTAGCTGTTGTAGATTTGAACTCCTACAGGTTACAGAGCAGTAAACATTGGATTAGTTATGAATTGCTCCCACCACATTTCATCTATTGTACCTCTCCCTCGTCCAAAACTCCCCACCAAAAAACATGCCCGAAACAGATATCGACGTCAGACTCACGTGACGCCCAAGTCCTACCTGTCTTTCCTGGACGGCTACAAGAGCATCTACCTGGAGAAGTACTCCGAGATCTCAGAGCTGGCGCAGCGCATGAACACCGGGCTGGACAAGCTGATTGAGGCCAGCGAGTCGGTGGCCGAGCTGTCCAAGCAGCTAGTGGTCAAGGAGAAGGAGCTGGAGATAGCGTCCAAGAAGGCTGACAAGGTTAGGGCAAAGTCCTTGAGTGCTATCTCTCTCTTTTTTGTATGTCTATCCATCTATAAGTGCCCTCCTGGTTCTCAACTGGTAATGGTCACAACTTTGTAAATGCTTTAAAGGTTTTATATCTCTTTTGCAAACTTCACTAAATTTTGCTAGATTGAAGAGTAATATCTCGTAACATTGTGCATAAAATCCTATGGAGTATAACCAAGAGTTCTTAAAGAATAAATAAATAAATAGGAAAAAAAAAAACTAGCCCCTTGTCACCGTGGAATATGCTCTCCTTTGATACAGAGAAAAATGATTAAATTTTTCTTTGGGTCCAAATGAATTCACTGGAAATCCATTGCATTGTTTTCCCCTCCATCTTCACAAGTTTCATTGTTATCATTCTGAAGAATGGCACGAATTACCTACCCTTCTACAATATTCCAGCTTATGAAAGGAGCTTAATGTAAAGGGTTGCAAGAGGAACAGCTGCATTTTGAGAGTCCACCATTTGTTGCCTCTATCCCCCAAGGTGCTGGCAGAAGTGACTATCTCTGCCCAGGCGGCCGAGAAGGTGAAGGCCTCGGTGCAGGTGGTCAAGGACAAGGCCCAGGCCATCGTCAACGAGATTGAGGCCGACAAGGCCATCGCCGAGAGCAAGCTGGAGGCGGCCAAGCCAGCCCTGGAGGAGGCGGAGGCCGCCCTCAACACCATCAAGCCCGCCCACATCTCCACGGTGCGCAAGCTGGCCAAGCCGCCCCACCTCATCATGCGCATCATGGACAGCGTGCTGCTGCTCTTCCAGAAGCGCCTTGACCCGGCCTTTCCCGACCCCGAGCGAGTCAGCCCCAAGCCTTCATGGGCGGAGTCGCTGAAGGTAGGGGTGCAGTTAACCCGTTCCATACTGAATTCTGAAAACTCCATAGACTTAATACTCAGGCTACCAATTTCCCGAATGGAAAAGGTTTATCCTTTCACTTGAAGAGTAGCAACCGGCCTTATGCACAGTAGGGATGTGAGAGTATAGTCACATTTCAGACTTTTTAATCTTTCTCAAGATACTTATCTATGCACCTTAAGTAGTAGAGTAGACACAATGTTCTGCTTGAGGCCTCACATGCCATCCTGACTCAGAACTTGAACAAAGGGTGTTCAGGGTGTTCTGATTGGAAGATCAGTGCACATCCTACCAGATCCAGATATTGTACATTTACACTGAAGGGATCTCCAACAAAGAAATCCAGAATGCATGCGAGCTCCGATCTAATATGGGCATGTACTGTAAAACATGATATTTTCGCTGCATGAAATTATCGCGAATTGGAGCCGATGGCCTTTTCCGCGGCATGAAATTTTATCGAGTTCCCTCTATCATTCAATGCATATAGTGTAGACAAGAACTACCTTGTGCATTTTAATTTAACGAATCTTGGCTCTCGCGAAATTAAAATGCACACGAACATTCCTCGTTTTACAGTACCCCGCCCATGTTGTCAGTCACTGCAGTATGTATTTGATGTCCAAGCTAGGTTCAAAGGTCTAAGGTCTCACCATTGATACTTATTTTCCTTTTTTGGATTCTGTCCGTAGCTGATGAGTGGGTCAGGTTTCCTGCAGTCCCTCCAGAACTTCCCCAAGGATACCATCACAGGGGAGACAGTGGAGCTTCTCAAACCCTACCTCGGCATGGAGGACTACACTTTTGAGAATGCCAAGAAGGTGTGCGGCGACGTGGCTGGCCTCCTCTCCTGGACCTGTGCCATGGCGACCTTCTACGGCATCAACAAGGAGGTCCTTCCGCTCAAGGTAAAGCCCGCTGCACACTATACGAATCACGACTATACAACTGACTGACTTTGGATCTGAAAGGAATTGCAATATCCTCAGAACAAACACGGTTGGTTATTTCAGATCCAAAGTCTGTCAGTCGCATAGTCGTGAGTCGCGTAGTTTGTGTAGAGCTTAAGGGAGAAAGAGCGTTACCATCAAAGTTAGCCATGTTGCTGTGGTGCCAACTGTTTGTTACTTTTTATGCAGTATTTTGTATGATTGTTTTCTGCGCAAAATGCTGCAGGTGTTATGCGAAATACTGTTTTTCCCATCTTGCAGTACTACACATGTTTATTGCAAAAAAAGGTATTACGAATACCGTCTCCACGGTTAGCATCCCTATTGCAGTTTGACAAGGCAATTTAAAACTACATGTATGCCTTTTAAGAGACCTATTATTGGCCATTCCCACAACAGTCATTCACCTTGCATAGCCATCATCGTCGGAATAGAGCGCGAGTTGATTCTTCTGTTTCATGTCACTTATGACTTCTCGGGATTGATATTTTGAATTGCTAGATGATCTGTTGGCTCACTAGGCTGAATGGCTGAAGTGAGGTAGTGAGATTCGTCTTGGGTTTGTGAGTTGTCTGCCACCTACTGTTATTTGTGTATCTTGTGTATATATTTTTGCCTTCTTTTCAAGAACTTGGCCTTGGATTTTGATTAGATTGGGCCGGAATCATCAGTGGGGGTAGGGGATCACAGATTGTAGAAATGGTGGTGGTTTCCCCATTCCCTCACCCAAGGGACTTACACTGTACATGTGTATCTGGTAATTTGGAGATGGATAATTTTCATAATTTTTGACATTTTCGTCTCCTTCTTGTGAAAAGGCATTTCAATTTTGACCAGACTTGATCTTAACCTTTACAGGAATCAAGTTTTTATAGGGGGAGTGGCTTATACATGTACTTCCTAAAAATGGGGGAGGTCCCCCCCCCCCCCCCCAGCCAATTAGGAGAGTGCTGCCCATTAGACAGGGAGTGGGTAAGAGAGAGAGAGAGAGAGGGCATATATTTTCGGGTGGAGAGGACCCCTTTGTAAGACTTGACTCAGGAACCCTCACTTGAGCAAAATTAACCCCCCTTGTCCTGGCCCTGCAGGCCAACCTGGCCATCCAGGAGGCCAAGCTGAACGTGGCAGCCAATGAGCTAGCCAAGGCCCAGGCACAGCTGGACGAGAAGCAGCGAGAGCTGGATGAGGTGCAGGCCAAGTTTGAGGCAGCCATGAAGGAGAAACAGGTGAGACCTGGTCCAGAAGGGATACTAGTAGTAGGCCTACAGATTTCAGACAGTCTTTAACATGTCAAGTGCTTAGTGTGCATCTGTTCTATAGCATATCATAATGGTATTGAATTACTTGCATGCTAAATGTATTCAAAACTTTCAGAAAAAGAAAAAAAAATGTGGTTACTGTGATCAGTATTTGCATCAATGTGACTATATACTCATTGCGTGCCCAAAATCTGGTTGAATACTTTCTTTCTTTTTTACCTATTTTTTCCCCTCCACGTAGCAGATCAGAATGTCAGTGTTGTAGTGAAGTTTTCCCCACTGATGAAGCTTTACTTTAATCAAAAAGAAGTCATGCCTGTGTGTTACTGTGTCTGTTGCTAGGATCTCCTTGACGACGCCGAGTCCTGCAGAAACAAGATGGTGGCAGCCTCAGCCCTCATTAATGGGCTCGGTGGTGAGAAAGTGCGTTGGACCCAGCAGAGCAAAGAATTCAAGGCCCAGATAAACAGGTTGGTTAAGCACATCTTTGATTTTCACAAGTTAGTCCAGTCGAACAGATTTGATTTACACGCTTTTATGTACAGGGTAATTACTCCTCCACCAAGGAGGTTATGTTTAGCTGTTGTTTGTTAATTATTTATTTGTTAACACAGTTTTGGGTGGATTGGTGATGACTGGTTACACAGATTAACTTGAGCCTAAATTGCACAGCAATCAAGCAGGTTCTAGACGGTTTACAAAGTTGAAGAATTCATCCAATTCAAGCTTTTCATGAATTATGAATGTGCATCAATAGTTTTATAAAATGAAAGCATAGAAATACATAAATTGTACAGAAATTGAATCCTTTTATTTCCATCTTGTGTCCATTACATGAAGTCATGCATACAGTGCAAAACTTCACTGAAAGGCTTGTAGTAATCCATCACAGTGCCCAGATTTACTGGAGAAATTTTACTGGAAAATGTTTACCTTTATATGGCTTGTTGATGGCAATTTCTTGAGTGGTTAGATTTGCAATTTGGGGAGTTCAGTAATGAAAGGAGAAATACATGTGCGCACATTGCATGCAAAGTCAAGATCAGCGGTAATATTTCTGTAGGTTGTTAAGTTTTTGAGAGCACCCAATTCCCAAAATTTACTTACACATTGAAAAAAAAAACCTCACAAATATACAGCATATACAGTATGCAATCAGCCAATCAAACTGGATGTTAAAGCGATGTCTACTCTGCTCCTCGTCAGACTTGTGGGGGATGTCCTGCTGGCGACAGGCTTCCTGTCCTACTCTGGTCCCTTCAACCAAGTCTTCCGCATCATGATGTCTGAGGAGTGGCAAAGGGAGCTCTCCAAGAGGCGCATCCCTTTCTCCATGAACCTCAACATCACCAACATGCTGGTGGACGCTGCAACGGTCAGTCTCCTGGCGCTCGCATCTCCCTCATTCTCTCTCGACCCTGGTGGGCCGTCCAACTCGAGCGAGAGCTGAATCTCGACAAACGGCAGTTATTGCTTTTCAGTCCTCTGTTAACGTTCATTCTTTCTTGCTTCCTCACTGTGTGCATTCTTTGTTTCTCTAATTCTGAATTTCTTGCATTCATTTGTACCTCCTCTACTTGAGGGTGTCAGAGGCATTATGCTTCTTAGTGGTCTCTCCGTCTCTTTGTCTACACATGCAATGTACCATGCTACATTAATGAGCTATACGATGTCGTAAGTCTATAAAAAACGAGAGCAATAAATGGCTAAAAATAGTGGCAAATAATACTACTTATGTGTAATACAGACCAAATAAGTTTTCCTTTCTAGATATCTTTACCAGCATGCATAGGTGATTATGGAAGCTCTTGGGTATACAGTGTATGCACAGTGGCTTTAGTATTTGATGTGCATAGAATGCCACATTTTATCATGCTGTAAAGATTGGTATATGAGGTGAATTGATGTGATGTGTTAAATGCTATGACTATTAGTGGTCAGTTGTGATAAAAATTGCTGTCACAAAGTGGTTATAGTTATGATGAATGCTGTCACTGTGTGGTAAGTTGTGATAGATGCTATAACTAGGTGGTTAGTTGTGATGATGCTATGACTAAGTGATGAATCAAAGAACCAGTTTTCCTTCTTCCTTGCTGATGATGAAGATTGGAGAATGGAACCTTCAGGGACTTCCCAATGATGAGCTCTCCATCCAGAACGGCATCATCGTCACCAAGGCGACCCGCTACCCACTGCTGATTGACCCCCAGGGGCAGGGCAAGACCTGGATTAAGAATAGAGAGGGTGATAGTGGCCTCCAGGTGAGTACTGGCCCCAGATGTCTCCACTTCAAAACCCTTTGTTACACTGCCACATTCAAATCTACTGTAGATATCGGCGCTGGGTGACAAGACCTCGTACGGTCAAACCTGTCTGTAGCGACCACAGTATACGACCACTAAACACAATTCCTCCTAAGATATAAACTACGTTAACAACCCTGTCTGTAGCGGTCACCTGTCTACAATGGCCACTTTTTTCATCTTCCATGGGTGGCTGCCTATAGGAAGGTTTTACTGTATCTCAAATTTTGATGAAAATGACTTTTTTTGGATTAATGGTCAGATCATCTGTTAAGTGATGTCCTGTCCAAATCCTAGCTGTCTTACCCCCAAAATGAAGCCACCATGGCATGTCAAAGGAAAGGATATTGCATTTGATATTCTTTGGCTGCCATGCCAATTCTCGGTATCGTCAATACCTGGCTATCTTGTGGCAAGACAAGATGAATTATGGGATAGCACAAGGGACAAACTTCATTCTGTTTTAGCTACATATATGCACTCGGGTCACACTCCGTCTGTATACAGGGGTATTTTTTACTGAAGATTACTTTGCTTTTCATCATGTGACCAGCACATTGAAGCTTTGCAGTAGTGTGACCATGACTCTAGTGACTGTAAATCAGTAAAATTGAGAAGTTTTAAACTATTTTTTAGCTTAATTCTAACTGGAGAAAAAAAGCAGCAACGAAAAAGAAGCAGGCGAAAATTGCATTGAGTCACATCGGAATGGAGACACACGCAAACTAACCAGAAGTTACGATGCTCCCAGAAGTCCCAAAGTGCATCTGTGACAAGGCTCTGTAGCGTGCTCAGAAGATCTTTGTGCGTTGGCGATACTGAGAATTGACAAGCAAAGCACAGTAAGGGTTAATGGAAGTGATGAAAGATGAATATACTTGTATAAAGAGGGTGTTTTGGCTCTACAGCCACTGCATTGCTCATTGGATGATGTCATTTTCTTGCTGTCATCTCCTGTCTCTATCCTACTTCAGGTGACCTCCCTGAACCACAAGTACTTCCGCACCCACCTGGAGGACACCCTGTCCCTGGGCAGGCCCCTCTACATCGAAGACATCGGGGAGGAGCTAGACCCCGCCCTCGACAACGTCCTGGAGAAGAACTTCATCAAGTCCGGCAGCACCTACAAGGTGAGGGGAAGGGGGTGCATCCTCATTTGCTTCTGAGTTTTTGAAATGGAAGAAATGTGTCTCAGTAACATCCATATTACTGTGATAGCAAAAGAAGCACTTGTAGAGCAGCTCCTTTCGAACCATAGGGCCTATATACATATGCTAAAAATAGCCTTATTTCCCAATGATAAAGAATCCTTTCTAGTGTCTCTACCTTGTACACTTAGCTTCTTGCTACACTTCAATTGTGTACCTAGTGCGCGGCCGTAATCTGGCAGAACTGCGTATCTCCTTTAACACATTACGCCAGAAATCGGGTTTAAAGATTCAATGTTACACCTTTCTAAACTGAGATACGATGAGTTGCATTCTTCCTCTTTTCCTGGTCATAATTGGTCTAAACAATTTATTTCCAGCAAAAAATGCCAATTTGACCTTTTTAAGTAGTAAAACTTACCAATTTAAAAAACTTACGCAGTTCTGCCAGATTAATCGTCGCCAAATTTTTGCGATCGTAATCTGGCAGAACTGCGTATCTCTGGTCACATGCCCGGGTTGATCAGCCAGAACTGCGTAAGTCTTTGGCCATGCAGGGGGGTTTTCAGGCAGAACTGCGTATCTCTAGGAGATACGCAGTTCTGCCTGATAAGCACGTGTTTCATCAGGCAGAACTACGTATCTCTTTTTGTCGTCAACCACGTGCTTTTCAGCCAGAACTGCATATCTCCTAGAGCTACGCAGATAAACACGTGGTTTATCAACCAGAACTACGTATCTCGGTCTATTTTCTGCGGGTTGTCTATCGGATTTTACCCCTTACTATTCAGCGGATGCAGTGTCAAAACAATGAATATGTTAGATCGAGTACAATTTTTTTGGAAATATTTGTATTGTATAACGTCATTATTGATTCACATTTAATTTCATTTTATCCATTCATTTGTATGTGGAAAATAACTTGCTTTCCCCAAATGTTGTCAGTCTGTGTTCATGTTTCAGTATTATTTAGCGGCACAAGAAGTACTGCTACATCAAAAGCCTGGCTGCTGCTTGGGTTATTGTCGATCTCATGAAGCATTGCATTTGGATTAAGATTGATATTAGACTAGGTTCTAGATGTTAAGCTATATTGTTCATCAAGACTACAGGTGCTACATTGTAGACCGTCTAGACCGTAGTCTATTCAGGCCTAACGATACACTAGACATCTAGAGACTAGTAGAACGGTACGTAGGAATCTGCATACGATAGGCCTACTGATCTCATCATTATCCTACTCTATGCCCAAAGTAAGAGTATGCCTAGACCCTTTTGGCTGAAGGCCTAAACTTTATTTAAATTAAAGAATACTAGGAGCTAGGCCTGAATTAAAGTTTATTTACAGCTTTATTAGAAAATAAAAAAAAATAGACTCTTGGTCTCGTTTGTGTCGACTCCTACTGTAGGCCTTATTGTCACTGCAGTACTAACGTTAGGGTAGTAGTGTTCTAACCGTTACTATCTACGCAGGCCTAAAACGTACGAGAACTCTCGAACTCTTTATACTCGATTGTCTAGGTCTATGTAACATCCAGACGTCTATTTTGGGGCGTCATTATAACAGACTAGTAATATCAATGAAAATTAGTTTCTAGATTTTCTAGTCTAGACTCTAGATCTAGTCTCTATATCCAGGTAGGGGCTAAATATACAGCCAGACTGTCTATTGGGGATCTAGGCCTAGTAGGCCTACTAATGTTATAGTAGATCTAAGAACAATGCAAAGCCTAACCTGCCTATCTAATGACTAACGGTAAGTCTATAAAAGTCTATAGCCTATAATGTCTAGTAATAGTAGTAATCAATGTATAGATCACAGATCTAAATCTAAGTTTCAGATCTATTTCTATGGCTAAATGGTTATGATTTAGCATTTAAGCTGTAGATTCTAGATTTTTCATATTACAGACTTAAAGAATGTCTATGCCTAATCAAATCTAGAAATATAGAAAACTGAGTAAAGACAGAATAACCGGCGATTCAGCCTAAGTTAAGTAACGGTAGGCCCCAGTAGTCTAGTCTACTGCACAACTCTACTGGGAGTACCGGTACGGTACCGGTATTAAAAAGTAAACTGTAAAAGTGTTAGTATTGGTCAATTTCTGACGTCTGTAGGATTGGATCGAAAATGCCATTGTTATGGACGGTATCCTAGATATTCATCAAACTTCTCGAGATCAATCCCATAGATCCGAGCCCACTAACCGCTTATTACAATGAAAATCAAAATAAGAAGCTATGGTCAATGGATTACAGATATTGTTGTTCGCGTGACATACGCTACCGCACAGTACATTTATTTCATGTACACTAACAATGGACAAGTGCTGCAGCAGTACTAAGTAGGCCTAAAGTTGACTGGAGCGTGATGTCAGACAAGATGCAAACTACAACGTCTGTTAGATCTAGAAATGCTCTAGGCTTAAAAAACACTAGATTGTAGCAAAACTTAATAGTAAGGCATACCATAATTGACCTATTTTGAAGCCTGCCAGTCTATGAAGGGAAAGAAAGTGGCAATTTCCCCCAAGAGTAACGAGGGTTATTGCTTTAGCGTGACTGTCGTCGTGTACAATACACGTAGCAGTACGATGTGTCTAGCTAGCTAGCTAGGCTCTGCTGGCTTGAATGCGCAACGCGTTCGTCACTACCAAGGTCGCGCACGCGCGTGTTAACATATACCATGTCCGTGCAGGATGCAGGAACACCTTGGTCCAAGCGTTGTCGTAAGTCGACTTACGCAGTTCTGCCTGATTAACATCGGAAAATTCATTTCGAATCTCAACTTACGCAGTTCTGCCAGATTAATCGCCCTCTCTTCTCAGGAATTTGGCCAAAATTACTTTCTAGAAATAACTTTCTATACCGAATCACAACTTATTTTTTGGGCCACTTGAAAGAGCATGAGAAAAAAGACACAAAACACTCAAAACCTGAAAATTGACCAAAATCGACTTAGGGAGTTCTGCCAGATTACGGCCGTGCGTGTAAATGCACAGCTAGAATTTCTCATTTATTGGGCCTATTTTGCAGTGATAAAGGATCCTTATAAGGAATTCAAAAGAATTCCTGGATCCAGATGACGATTCAGATAACTTTCAATAATTATCATATCATCTGTTCTTTGTGTCATTATCAACTTTTCCTGTAAGTTTTATCCAAATCCATTCATAACTTTTTGATGTATTTTGCAAACAGACAGACAGACAGACAGACAAACCAATGCTGCCAGAAACGTAACCTTGGTGAAGATAATAATGGCATAATGACCGTTGCATGTCATGTAATTATCGAGACCTCATCATTCTAGTCACCCATTTTTACAGTCATGTGAAGATGAGGGACATTGCAAGTGAAACAACTTGTCCGAGGATCTAATGTACCAGGCTGTATTTCAACCCAACTCAGCAACTCTTGATGAAGATAGAAAGAGTGGAGTAATATGCAGGGACTAAGCTGGTTCACCTTTGACACTATTTTAGAGAGTGAAATATGATGGCTGAAAGAGGAATTGCCTAGTGGTGATGTTGATTATCCATTCAGACCACACAGACATTTTTGTGTGATTCACAACTGTCATTGCTTGCCATCTCTTTGTCTCACAGGTAAAGGTTGGAGACAAGGAGTGTGATGTGATGAGTGGCTTCACTCTCTACATGACCACCAAGCTCGCCAACCCTACATACACACCAGAGGTAAGGCGACTTTACGGTGAAGAATTCATGACAGAACACAGCTGAGCAAAACCTAAGATGTCTCTGTGTATAATGTAGGTCTGCTTGAGCAAGGGGAACACGACTTTGTAAAAGTGGAAAATTCAAGCTGCTGCAAAGTCTTCAGGGCAGGTGTAGTTGAGTCAATGCGACTTACCTTCCTACTGCTTTCTGGACTGTAATTGCATGAGCTAAAAGAAAGTGATAAGTGCATATGATTTGAACCTGAGTAATATTATTCAGTAATTTTTCTATCAACAAGGCTGAAAGGTCTTAATCACTGGTCACATGAAATTCAAAGTGAATGCTATAAAAGCAGAAATTTTGTTGTGCATTAAACTTATAGCGAGATTTTCACAAGGAGCCAGAATTTGCAAAAGTAAAATGCACACAAAAGGGTTTGTCCACATGATGTATTTAATGCCAGTGGTGACAGTGAAAAAGGCTGTCAGCTCCAATTTGTGAAAGTTTCATGCCTCTAACATTTCTGGTTTTACAGCATTTAGAAACTTTGCTCATCACCCTTGGTTTTGATATTCAAAAAGAATTTGAAAAAAAGTTCTTATAGTCTTTTTGACTTTGTCACTGGGACAAAGTTGGATGTAAAGTATGTTTATCAGTTTACTAGAAATCAGTGCACTATAAAAAGACCATCTACATGACTGTATTATCATTATAATTATCCTGGTGAGGACGAGTCCTGAGTATACTCGGGCAAGTGTCTAAGGGAAATGTGTGTTGTAGCAAAATCAGTCCGTCCTGAACAGGTTAATTTGGCACTTGCCATCTCTCGTTTTTCCTGTAGGTCTCAGCCAAGGCATCCATCATTGACTTTACTGTCACCATGAAGGGGCTGGAGGACCAACTCTTGGGCCGGGTCATCTTGACCGAGAAACAGGTGACGGTCAAGCCAGCTGAAATCAGATTAGCTAGGAGAAAAGGGGAATCGAAAGATAGGAAGATTAGAACCCACGGTGCTTTTCAAGAGAATTAAAGGTTGACGAGGGCATTGAAAAGTATGGGTCTTGCCAGACCACCGTTATTTCACAACAGCTAGTACTGACCTAATATGCCTGAAAATCAGATGCAGTGTGATTTGGAGGCATGTCAGTCAGCAGTTATGGTATCTAAATGTTTGCATGTTTGCTGAGTGTCGTTCTGAATGTTTCAGTGTACATTACACATGCAGCGTATAATACCATTTTTTTTTTCTCACTTTGCTTGAGATGGGATCGACAACATGGAGGCATCAATGTAAAAAAGATACAATTAAGTTGAGCTCATGCGATTTGGGATGCCAAATCTCGACCAAAACTTTGATGAGAATAAGTTTCAGTGCTTTTCATATGTATTCAATACAGCCAACAAATAAGAAATTAGTCCATTGCAGTCAGAATGAATAAGTAAGAATGAAACAAATGAATTAGTAAAAGAAAGAATGAAAAACTAGGTGAAAACTAATTGCTTTACTTGTTCATGTATTTTTCTGTACTCCAGGAGTTGGAGGCAGAGAGAACGGCTCTCATGGAAGATGTGACAGCCAACAAACGCAAGATGAAGGAGCTGGAGGACAACCTCCTGTTTAGACTGACCAGCACTCAGGTAAAGCTGTCCAGTTGATTGGGTCATTGTTACGATTCAGACTGTCCGGTACTTGGGTGATTTTGTCCACTGGATTTGGTCATCATTCTCATTGTGACTCGGACTAACCAGTACTTGGGTAAATTTGTCCTGCCGATTTGATATTTCTTGCTATGCTCACTTGTCTTTGAGTCGTTAGACAAATGAAGAGATGATAATATCAGTGAAAGCCGACTAATTTGTAGTGTGCAGTACATCTTTACCCAAGCTGATGTGGTTGCCCAAGTATTTTTAAGAGTGCTACAACATGTATGCTTGGATATTCCAGCCAATTACTACAGGCTGTATTTTGTGTGATTTTTATATTTTTTCCCCAGATTTTCTTTCATGTATTCAAGATTTATAGTAAGACCAGATCATTTCACTAGCTGATGAAATTGCTTTGTAAAATTTCGACAAAACACCAGTACATGCAAAGCCCAGAAGTTCAGTCTTGAACATGCTACCCCACTTCACCCATGATGCACTCTATCCCAAAAACTCTGTCATGTCTGTCTTTCATGAAAAGGGCTTTCAGTTTATACAGTACGTTGTACACCTAGCATTTCATTTGCATCTGAAAATGAATGTCTTTATGTATTCAGGGTCCTGTTGCATAAAAGTTGAGATCAAACATAAGTCAGAAAATCAAACTGAAGTCTCAGAATACTCGATTCTGATTGGCTGATACCTGACTTACGTTTGATTTTCTGAGATATGTTTTTAACCCGTTGAGGAGGGGCTGATTTTGCGACAACACGCATTTCCCATAGACACCTGCCCGAATATACTCTGGACTCGTCCTCAATGGGTTAATTAAACCTTTTTATGCAACAGGATCAAGGGACTCATAATGAAGTCCATTATATCATCCACCCGACATTTCATGTACATTTCAAAACCAGAAAAGCACTCCGAGAGCGCAGCCCTCCGCCAAGCGGCTACTTTCCCCCGATGATCTTGCTCTTCCCAAAGAGAATTTTCTCCTCTCCACCACTGGGGAAAGGTTCTTTTGGCTCTTCCATAGAGATCAGTGATTTCCACCCATAAGTATACATACTGAAAAATCGCCCGATTTCCCAATATAGAAGCCTTTGTTACGTCATAAACCATCAGATGCGCGACGCGCCTTGCCCCAGCAGAAACTAGAGCACGCATTTTAGTGTGCGTGTGAAAACCTAAAAAATGCGCAGCTTGAACTCCCAAGTTCATTGACCCTACCTGTCAAAATATCAAAAATCCTTCATAAATTTCCCCCAAAATATCAGATCGCTACCAGAATTTTATCATTTGTTACTTGTGTAATTCTCAACCTTTCCTGTAAGTTTCACCCAAATCCGTTAACTAATTTTTGAGTTATTTTGCACACGGACAAACAAACAAACCAACGGTAACAAAAACATAACCTCCTCCCTTGGTGGAGGTAATTAATGTTTTTATGTCACCAGGGCTCTCTGGTGGAGGATGCCTCCCTCATCTCAGTGCTAGCCTCCACCAAGGTGACGGCCGAGGAGGTGACGGAGAAGCTGGTGGTTGCTGCAGACACTGAGATCAAAATCAATGAGGCAAGAGAGGAATTCAGGCCTGGTAAGAAGTCAGTGATAGTCTATTCACAAAGTTTATACACCTCCATGTGTCCCTTTTTGGTGCTTCTGGCTCAGGATATGAAATGTGATAACATATGTGGGAGTGTATATTTTTGGTGCCTTCGTTGAGAAGTTCAGTCAGGCATTATGAAAGCATGCAGTGATTGACTTTTGACAAACACCAGGCAAATAAGTTGTCCAAACAGTGAAGCCAGGACTTGGTTGACCGTTGTCCATCACTTCTATAAAGATATTGTGCTGTTGTTGTTGTTCTCTTTCAACAAATTGTCTGAATACAGTGTGGAACAGAGAGCTAGAGGAGTGTATAATCCTTCATTCGTGTTTTTCTCCATGTCAAGTGATCATTTGACATAAAGGGAAAATTGAAATTACATGAGTAGACTTGACCTGCATGCATTCTCTTGATGCTGTTCATTGATCTGGACCTGAAATTGAGTAGAATCTAGGAACTGTTAAGATCTGATATGACACACTCACAATGATTAAGCATATTATTATGTAAATTTCCTTCTACTTTCGATAAAAGTACTGGCCACCATAGGGTATAGGGTATATCAGCATAGGGTATTTCAGCTTACTGGAATGACATATGAAAAATGAAGACATTCGCTACAACTGTAATCTAAAAATGGAGCAACAGAGGAAGAGAAACAGGGATAGTATGCAAAGAAGTATACCATAGCATTCTTATCACTTCCAAGAAGCGTATACATGTACCTTAATTTCTTGCTCTTTATTCAGTTGCTTCTCGTGGCAGTATACTGTACTTCCTGATAACAGAGATGAGCATGGTGAACGTCATGTACCAGACATCCCTCAAGCAGTTCTTGGGTATCTTTGATCTCTCCATGGCCAGGTTAGATCAAATTCTCTTTGAGTCGATCATTGTTGTATAATCAAGTTGTCACAAGATCATGTCAACTGTAATTCATACCTTACATGTCGCTGTTGGGGTGACAAGACCTTGTATCTTAAAGTTTGGTGAAAATGGCCTTTTTGGATTAATGGTCAGGACATCACTTCAGTAATGTCCTGTCCAAATCCTAACTGGCTTACTCCAAAAATAAAGCCACCATGGCATGTCAAAGGAAAGGCTATTCCATTCAATATAGTGCTTTGCCTGCCATGTTTTTTTGCTCTCCTGAACATTTTTGTAGATACGAGGTCTTATCGCCCAGCAACGATATGTATAGACAGATGCCGTTGATATATCAACATTTTGTGTGTGTGCCTGCAAGTGTGTGTATGTGTATGTGTATGTGCATTTGAGTATGTGTGTAGATGTGGACTCCAGACAATCCATCGCCATGAATTCGCTGCCATGACGATAAATGCTGTCTTAAGTAAAAAAGTAATAAGATAGAAATAGAATATCATTGTAACGTTTACTTTCGAAACATCTGCAATTGACAGGTCTGAGAAATCACCCATTCCGGCAAAACGCATCGCCAACATCATCAGCTACCTGACGTACGAGGTCTTCCGTTACTCCTGCCGAGGCCTCTACGAGAACCACAAGTTCCTCTTCACCCTCCTCCTGGCGCTCAAGATTGATCTGCAAATTGGCAATGTCAAACATCGTGAGTTCCAGACTCTGATCAAAGGTACGTTTGTTTACCACATTAGACTATGACAGAATATTGTGTTGTTCTGGTGAGGTTGCACATTCAAATTGTATTGATTATCTGTAGACATCAGACCTGATGTTATACTTGCATAAATGAATCAATTATTTCCAAAGTATGTGGCAGATAAAAGTTGGTGTCTACTTATCAGTCTAAACTCTATACTGTGGAGGAAGATTCATAGTTGCTCAAGATCTTAACTTCAGCTTTTGTTGCAGTCAAAGCAGTGTCAAATTTGTACATTTTATTTTCTTCTGTGATGTGTCTTCCTCCTATCTGGGAAAATGTTTTGATATAATATCCAAATCTCCACAGATTTTATAATCCAATTTCATTCTATGAATATATTTCCAGATAGTATCTTTGTCTGTTCCGTACAAATTAACTCCAGTGAGGTGGGGTTCCAGGCAGTATGCACACATGTTTTTCTCTAAAGCTGCGATTTGGGCTCCCCATCTCCTTTCATATGATATCAATTGTGATTTTTCTCACTAGAGCCCTATTATGCTTCAACTGTGTTATCTTTCTATCGCTGTCCTTGTAATCATCCACATAATTTTTTTTAGTAAATTTGGAAGTGAAGTGATAATAAATCACATAGTTGTATACTGTGAAAGTGGAAATTTGTGTGCATTTTGCTTAAAAAGAAAATAAAAATATACTCCCATCTTTTTTGTGTGCTTGTTATATGTAGCACTATTTAATGTTTTGATTCCACAGAATTAAAAACATGCGAAATTCATCTCACACTTCTGAACGCAAAAAAAAAAAAAAACTCACTCCCAAAATTTCTTCTTTACAGTAACAGATCTTGGAACATTGAATAATGCAGATTGCGTGGACTCCCGCTATAATGAAGTCCTCGGGACTGGCAGTTTTCTCTCGTTATATCGAGATTATCTCATAACAAATAAACAGCAGAAATACATAGAGTGGATAATGCTGTGGCCTGAATTTTTACTTCGTTGTAACCGGAATTTTGTTATAACCGTGTTTGTTATGAGGGAGTGCACTGTATCGATCAATGAATGGATATATGATGTTTACTTTGTGTCAAGACCGATTAAACTTCTCTTAACTGCAACCAGGTGGGGCTGCCCTGGACCTGAAGGCGTGTCCTTCGAAGCCGTCCAAGTGGATCATGGATGTGACCTGGTTGAACCTGGTGGAGCTCAGCAAGCTGCCTCAGTTCTCTGAGATCCTCTCTCAGGTATACATGCCAGCAACCACAGTGTGCTCCTAAAACTCGCACTACACAGTATCTGTGCATTGCAGAATCTGCTTCATTAGGATTTAGACTGATATGTCCATAACGATCAAAGTGTTTCATCATTTCCCTTGCCTTTTTACTTGTTCCTTGAGTAAGCTTGATTGTCGTATCATTCTATCGAAAGTCATTTCTCGAAATCATGAGGAAAGTGAAAAAAAAATGTAATTTTCTCAGTATTTCATAAAGTAACGTCAGTGTTGATGCCAAATAGTGTGCTAGGGTCAGATTGTAGTGATTATACTCAGTACAACCATGTTGGTATGCCCAGTGATAATACATTATTTCATACATGATGATCGAAAATTACTTTTACATATAAAACCAACACCTAAACATTTCAATTATTAGAAAGTGATTGATATAAAGTGGCTGCAAGCATTCAGAGGATAACACCGTAACGTTCATTTCTCTCTCAGTTTCTTAGTACTCTATCCAATAGGGGCTGCATTGGCTTACAATTATTCTATATAGTGTTCTTTCCAGGCCTGATTTCAGAAGTCTGTGGGCTTGAAATTATTGAATGATGCAAAAACAATGGTTACCATTGCAATGTCTGCTCAGAGCTCAGGCCTTGAAATAGGATTTTGGAGGGGCAAGGCCATTTAGAAAAGGGCACTTTTTCCAAGAGGCCAACGCACTTAGGTCAGTCAGAGGGGCACCAAGGCCACATTGGAAAGGGCATGTTGGGTGTTTATGAAAAAAAGAAAGAAGAAAAAAAACGAGAAAAACATACACACACACACACACACACAAAGTGCAACACACAACAAAACCCTCTTCCCTTCAGCTGTAACACATTCCCGATTGCCGCGTTTCTATCAGTATCAGGTGAAACAACAATTCTTAAAACAGGAATAAAACAACAGTAGGTATGGATTGAAACTCGACACCCTTTCAGGCCAGCCAGGCCAGGCTGCCATGTAACTTCAAAGCACATTCCGACAGCTGGCTGGCAAAACCACAAGGCAAAGGAATTTGCGCGCGCCTGTGAATTGCTCAACTGGAGGGAGGGCCTGGGAGCATTTTTTCCCTGTTCATCTCCGGTTTCTTATGTTGATTGGTCTCTCTCTCCACCCCTCCCCATTCCCCAGTCTGGCACCTTGGCATCATGGGATTTTTCTTTTTTCTCGGTGAACTTGGTGTTCACTCTTTACTACTCTATCTGAATATGCGCTGCCTAGCTAGTAACTCTATGGCCGCTGCGCTGCGGAGGCAAGTCGGGACGGTAAAAGCTGATCAGGCGTACATGTACGTACACGTCGTCTCGTATCTCGGAAAGATACAATGTACTTTGAGTTTGAATCATCAGATATATTGGGACGTGAGTGAACTGAAGGTATGATATTTGAGATCAGGAAAGTTGTTCAAGCTTATTAAAGTGTAGACTTTGAGAAAGGGCATATTATACGTCATAAATAATAACTTTCATTCAAAAAGGGCACCACGGCCCCAAGAAAAAGGGCACATTTTTTTTTTTGGCCGTAACTTTGATCAAAAAACAAAAGGCATTGCGGCCAACGAGAGGGGCACCGACGGCCATGGCCGTCGGTGGCCGTCGGTTAATTCGAGGCCTGAGAGCTGATCCGTTGATGGTTTGCTGCTGTCATAGCAACCACACTCATTGTAAATATACATCTGTTGTAGAATATGTATGAAAATGTAACCCCGATGCTGATGTAGCCATCTATTTGGGGACATACGCATACACAGAATGGAAACTGAGGACCTTTTCCCCATCTAGCTCCTAAAGCTCTACCCCTATCATCTGTGGTAATATCTCCTGACAGATCCAGCGCAATGAGAAGACATGGAAGTTGTGGTTTGACAAGGACGCCCCTGAGGAGGAGATCATCCCTGATGGCTACAACAGCTCCCTGGACACCTTCCGCAGACTGCTGCTTATCAGGTCTGTGAGGACATCTTGTTTGTTTGTTTTTGATGGCTCTTTTTGGGTAGAACTTGATGCAGTTATCAGTAAACTAGCAGACTCTAAAAGTCATGTTTAAGAATGCAAATCTCATATTTGTGGCATTGATACATTAGATAATTATTTCTACAGAAATATACCTTTACCCTCTGCCCCCCCCCCCCCCCCCCACACACACACACACACGGAATGATGCAAAAAGCTTTCAGCAGTTGGGGAGAGCTTTGTCACTACAGCAACAAAAAGCTTTAACTAACTTTATTTTTCACTGGCTAGCTTTTGCCCACTAATGTGGACTTTCTCAAGCCAAATTATCATTATGATTGTATTTTTTCCCCACACCATTGCTGCCAGCCTATTTTTGCTAATCTGGATCACTGAAGTATTTATGGTGATGATTTGGACAAAAACTAGCCAGTCAAATATAAAGTGTGGTTGAACCTTTAATTTGTTGTTGTTGTGACGCACAAAAGTGGTCTTCTGGGATTTAGAGGAATACACTGTTTCACCTGTTTGGTGTAGGTCGTGGTGTACAGACCGCACCATCCCCCAGGCCAGGAAGTACATAGCGGACTCCATGGGGGCGCGATATGCCGACCCCGTCATCCTGGACCTGGAGAAGACGTGGGAGGAGAGTGACACCCGCACCCCTCTCATCTGCTTCCTCTCCATGGGCTCAGACCCCACCAACCAGATCGAGGGGCTCGGCAAGAAGCTCAGAGTTGGTGAGTGCAGAAACCTTGTGCGTGATGGCGATCAAAAGAGGGACGACACACTATTATTGAAATATTATACACATAAATGGATGGGTAGATTGACAGATGGATGGATGACATGGGGATGGATGAGTGGATAGAGAGATAGATAGATAGATACATACATACATACATATTACATACATAAACAGAAATATATGCATTTCTTGCAACATACCATTGTCTCATTAGTGTCATTCTTCTTCCCCCTAATCACGAAAAGGAATAAGTAATAAACAATCAAATGGATGGATGAATGAATGAATAAATGAATGAATGAATGAATGAATGAATGAATGAATGAATGAATGAATGAATGAATGAAGAAATGAATGAATGAAGAAATAAACAGATGCCACGTATGATTCACCTTTATTTGGCTTTTTGTAGTAATTACAGTGAAAGTGTACCTTCAACGAACACTGTCATTGTTTGTTTATTGTTGTTGTTGTTTTTTATTTGTCAATGGTACCCTTTAACATTCATCAAGTTACTTGGTGCTCATACACCAAAAGCTTTTTTCCCCTCTATTTATTTGTTACCCTTGACAGCTTGTAGAGCCATCTCAATGGGCCAGGGACAGGAGGTTCATGCCAGACGTCTCATTCAACAGTCCATGGCAGGGGTAAGCAATATGCCGTAATAAAATCGATGTAACTATGAAACTGAAGCAAAAAAACAAAACAAAACAAAACAAAACAAAACAAAAAACAAAAATAAAAACCAGAACAATGAAACAGGAACAAAGTAGCCAAACAGCAAGCATAAAAGTAAACATACCAGTAGGTGAATGTAGAAACAGTAATTCAGCTAGAGAGACAAATGAAAATGCACAGCCACAAACATTCTGACATTGTATTTCACGTTCATGTTAGTCAGTTGTATTTGTTAAATATATTAAAACAGGTAAACCCCTTCCTCCCCCCCCTCCTGTCAAGAAGAATGAGAAGAAAAAAAAAAGAAGAAAACATTATTAATAAACAGCACTCCACTCCATTAGAGCAAAAGATTTGGCCATGAGACTTGATCCTTGGCTTGTGTTGCAGTCGCATTACATTTGTAGTCGCATTACAAAATATGATTTAACTTCCTATTGTGTGCCCTTGTACAGTTTACCAGTTTGAGGTACTAAAAGCAAGAGGCTTGCCACTACTGAGTGTAGCCTTCGACATTCTTTGGGATTAAAATACGTGTACCTTGGCAACATTCTAATTCCTTTTAATCGCCAATTTCGTCTAGAATTAAGTAATTTCCACTGACTTTGTAAAGCACCCACCATCGTCTCTGCTGTGCAGTAGGAAGGACAGATGAAGCCATTGTGGTCCTTATTACTCAATTCTTTTGCAATTGTCGGGGCTGCCCATTTATATGTGACCAGGGGAGTGTTTCATGAATCTTTTTGTCAGTGATTTGCACTCTGACAACTGTTAAAAGCTACTGAAATCCTTGCGTCTGATTGGCCGATAGCAAATTTGTCGGTGAAAACCTCCGACGAAGTCGTTGATGAAACATGAAGGAACTTGTCGGATAAATATCTGACAAGTCAATTATATCCGACAAGTTTTGAGAAATTCTTTAGTCTGGGGGGGCATTTCATGAAGCATTTTTGTCCGACAACTTGTCGGACAAATTTGCTCTCAGCCAATCAGATGCAAGGATTTCAGTAGCTTTTAACATTTTGTCAGACCAGATATCTGACAAAATGCTTCATGAAATGCCCCCCCCGCTGATTGGCTGATTTCTCTGAACTTGTCGGATATAACTGACTTGTCAGATATTTTATCCGACAAGTTCCTTCATGAAATGCCCCCCTGATGAGTAGTAATGTGATTTTAGTCAATATATTCATGTATTTTGATGGAAATTCAATTGTATTTGTTGGCTAGGGTGGCTGGGTGCTGCTGCAAAACTGCCATCTGGGACTGGAGTTCATGGATGAGCTCCTTGACACAGTGACTCTCCAAGACACCGCCCACGAGACCTTCCGTATTTGGATCACCACCGAGGTCCACCCACAGTTCCCCATCAGTCTCCTGCAGGTAGAGTCTAATCTACGCACCTCTCCCTAAAGCATTCACACCTTTTAATGCTCTTGTGCTTGGACCTGTTGCAAGCATATGAAGAGTTTTATCGCAAAATGAGCAAACTCCATTCTTGTTAAAGGTACTAGCCCACATTTGTAAACCTGCAGCAATTGGTCTCATACTTAGCATGGAGTTTGGGTATGATTGCAGTAACACCTGTGCAAAATTTCGTTCCAATTAGTCCATTACTTTCATAAAAATAAATGAAAATGCACCGTAATCCGTATGCATGCGTATAACGCTCGCTAGCTCCGGTCCACGTACGTGTTACATGTACAATGTACGTAGCTATAGCCCGCGCTCGTAATTCGATTTTGGGTCGGGTTGACCCGGTTTGAAAATTGATTTTAAAACGATGATTTTCTCTCTTTTATCGAATGGTATAGACAAAGAGCGACAGGTAAGGTATGTTACTGTTATAACTTGTACTTGAAGTCATATTTGACCTGTTCTATGCAGTTTTGATTTTCGTGGGTTTGCAAATGTGGGCTAGTACCTTTAAGTTGAGATATTTGTCATTAAAACTGCTAAAAAAGCAAAGAAAATAATAAGAAAATACAAGATATTTTTAGTCATAACTTCTAGAATATTCCTTGTTATGTGACAAGTGAGGTATTACTGGAAAGGTTTAATTTTGCTTTATCTGATGATGGACTTACTTTGAAATGTTTAAAGATGGCGCTTAGCTTATTTTGCAATAAAACTCCTTGATATATTTTTTCCCCTTCTTGTTCTTCATAGTGCACTTTTGGGCTAGAAATACCATGTTATTTCATGAAAGAGAACAGTAGATAGTGAATTACCACAGTTTCTACTGTATATGGCATATATTTAGAGAGTCTAATTTGCGTGTGTGTGTGTGTGTGTAAATTGGGACTTCTGACAATTTCGTGAGTGGCAATTTTGCAAATGTGGATGACAGTACTAAATGGAGAAATGTATGCATACACATCGCATTCATGTTGGGATGAGTTGATATTTTTGTGCTTTTAAATTCGCAAATAGCACCCAGCTTGGGAAACTTGGGAAACTACAAACTATGCAAAATATTAGGTGTGTTAAGTATTACTTCTGTATTTTGCTAATAGAAATAATGCCAATAAAATATTGTGGTATGGAATACCACAGGTACATTCTAATTATAATGTGAATGTATCTAATAAATAACCGTTTTCTTTTTCTCCCCTGGCAGTCCTCTATCAAGTTCACCAATGAGCCGCCTCAGGGTGTGAAGGCAGGCCTCAAGAGAACCTTTACCAGCATCACTCAGGACCAGCTGGATGTCATCAACCTACCCCACTGGAAGCCCATGCTCTATGCTGTGGCTTTCCTCCACACCACTGTGCAGGTAGGTTGGGGAGCTACACGTAGAGTGGAAGAGGGATGAGGGTGGTGGGAATGAGGGAGTTGGGTGTAGGGCGTGGGTGTGGATACCATGAATAATGGATTCATGAAAAGAAAAGGATCTTTGACACCATGAAGTTAAACTCTTAACCCTACCTGTGGATGTTGAAGTAATGGATTCAGGAAATGGATCTGTGTCATCATCATGTTGAAGTCAATTCTATATCAATTAACCATACCAGCCTTTTCAGGAAACCCCTCCCCCCCCCCCAAAAAAAAAAAAACAAAACAAAACAAAACAAAACAAAACAAAACAAAACAAAACAACAACAACAAAAACAACAACAACAACAAAAACGAAAGAGAAATCATTGATTTGGCATTTATATTTTCTTTTCATATCTCTGAACAGTCAATTGTCTTCAGATATTGATGAAATTTTGCAGATCTTTATGCTGATTTGTTCCTTTTTGTTGAGTTTTAGGGTTGGCACCTTTATATCCTTGGTGGAAATTTGAGGTATATGTCATTGCAAATGACTTTTCTTTCTTTCTTTTTTTTGTTGTTGTTGAAGGGGGGAGGGGAAGGGGGGGGGGAATGACATGAATATTGCACTAGATTTGGACAGGAAGCATGGATGTGTGTCTCCATTTTACAATTAAACTCTACAAAGACTTTTGCTCTTTATCAGCTTCAGATCAGAGAGAGGAAGCAGATTGGAAGCTATAAATCTGGGTTTGTTAAGAAAGGCTAGAAAACTTTCTTGTAGTTAAAGTCTTTCCACTTTTCACTCTACAGCGGTGCACATGTAAACTAGCAAGAAGAAAAGGAAAACAAAATGGCACACAAACTTGCACCCTAAACATTAGAGGGTGTAATAACAACCATAATGTTTATAGGCCTGTATAGTCCACAGAGAACGGTATTGATGTAGGTGAGGAGTGGTATGTTGTCTTACTTACACATTTGTAATCTTGATGCAATCATGCTTGTTCTGTCGTAAATTTCCTGCCTCTGATGTGTATCTTTTACTGCTCGTTTGCCCTATAGGAGAGGAGAAAGTTTGGGCCGCTGGGTTGGAACATCCCTTATGAGTTCAACCAGGCTGACCAAGCTGCTAGTGTGCAGTTCATTCAGAATCACCTGGATGACATCGACCAGAAGAAAGTAATGGCGCATTATGAAATATATTTTGCTACTCAGCATGCATAAATGTACAATGTAACATTATTTTGTAAATCTTTTGATAATCAGAACATAATTAGAGGGAACAATTTTCTTCACGTTGTATACCAACCTCTGTATGCAGTGAAAATATGTCAATGACATCAGTGTGTGCTGAACAGGGGGAAAAGAAGAGAAAAATAACTTTTTCCTCAATTTTGCATTATGCATATATGATCATTTTCCTTCACATTAGGCAGTTAGTAATTCATATAAATGTGCAGTTTCTGTGCAAATAAAATATTGAGCAGATATCAGCAGTAGTGCAAACTTTAAAACCTTGTCATATACTCAACTTGTTATCATTTTGTAGGGCGTGTCCTGGAATACAGTGCGCTACATGCTGGGGGAGGTACAGTACGGTGGTAGGGTGACCGACGACTATGACAAGAGGCTGCTGAACACGTTTGCTAAGGTATGTATGCCATCCAACCTACAGTCTGTAGGGCATGTAGTCTTTGACCTTAGAGTGAGAAAATATGTAAATGTAACCTCTTGTGGAAGAAAAGCCAGGAAAATGCAAGTGATTTTTAGGAGTCCTTCCTTTCTTTCTCATAGGAGAAAATGAGCGAAAAAGAAACTGAGGCTTCTGCTTACCATTGTATGTTTCTGCAGCACATTTATTAAAATTTGCATTGTACTTGCAGGAGGGAAAAGACATATCAACTGGTGTCGATTTGGAAACTGCTCAGAAATTGTTAATCCTGCGGTACATTTTGAAACGTCAGGTATATTTCAAAGTCCAGGATTAGTTAAAATGTGCCAAAGTTGTCAATGCAAGATTTCTAAAAGTCAGCATTAAATCGTTAGTATGGGCTAATTGTTGATATCTGGCAAGTTCAAAATATGCATTGAAACCACCTGTGGTGCTGTCTGTCTTTGCCAGGTCTGGTTTGGGGACCACATGTTCCACGATGCCTTCAAGTTCTACACAGGCTACACCATCCCCAAGTGTAAGACGGTCCAGGAGTACATGGATGTCATTGAGACCCTGCCCCTCACAGACTCACCTGAGGTCTTTGGACTGCATCCCAACGCTGATATCACGTGAGCCATATTTTCTCCTGCCCACTATCCGGCGTTATTTTTTTTTTTTTTTTCACACACAACCATATGCGCTGTGGTAATATCACATTTAGGATATTGTCAATGTCAATTCGAAAAGCATCATCTGTGATCTCCTCATTTGCTGAAATTGGTGTGTATCTGTACGCAAAAATAACAGCTTATACTGTGTTAATGATGATTGTTATGTGTCCTAATGATGATGCAGTTACCAGAGCAACACGTCCAAGGAGGTGCTGGACACCATCCTCAACATCCAGCCCAAGGATACTGGCGGGGGCAGCGGGGAGACCAGGGAGAGTATCGTCTACAAACTGTGTGATGACATGCTGGAGAAACTCCCAGCCGACTACATCCCCCATGAGGTACAGCTCAGTGTATACAGTCAAACCTGTCTATAGTGACCATTGTCTAGAGTGGCCACCTGGTGTATGTGACCAGTAAGCACAATGCTCCACAAGAGAAAAGCCATGTCTGTAATGACCCTGTCTGTAGCGGCCACCTGTCTACAAAGGCCACTTTTTTGTCTCCCTTGGGTGGATGCTATAGACAGGTTTGACTGTGTATGAAGAGTTTTATTGCAAAAGGAGTTAAGAGGGAATATAAAATTATGAGAAGTTAAAATTTTCATTTCTTTACATGTAATAAGAACCAGATGTCACCTATGAAACTTTACTGAAGTAATCATTTTAAGGGATCGTGAGAAACTAATAAACTTTGAAAAAAAGCCTTGTACAAAAGAGTGAAATTACCAGGTTATGTGAAGATTCTCTGGTAGAATATAATTCAATTCAAGCTGAGAGTACACGCATGATAGAAAGTTGCACGAGGTTTTACTAGCTCTATCTGATGATAGAATCACTTACAATAAAAGAAAGAAGCCTTTTAACCCGTTGAAGACGAGTCCTGAGTATACTCGGGCAGGCGTCTATGGGAAATGTGTGTTGTAGCAAAATCAGTCCGTCCTCAACGGATTAAACCATTTTGTGATAAAACTCCTCAACTTGTGCCTCTCCCCTGTCACTTTCTTCAGGTCAAGGCTCGCCTACAGAAGATGGGGGCCCTCTCCTCCATGAACATCTTCCTGCGGCAGGAGATTGACCGCATGCAGCGTGTCATCAGCCTGGTGCGCACCACACTGACTGACCTCCGACTGGCCATAGAGGGCACCATCATCATGAGTGAGGTATTAAAGGGGGGTGGAGGGTGGCACAGAAGACTTTGCACTTCCTCTGTGCGCCCATTGTGAAAGGCCCTCATGCAAGCACACTGGCATACTACTTGAGCTGTGGTATCAGTAACCAATGAAGTCCCATAAAATTAAATATTTGAGGCCTTAAACCAGCTGTATTTACCAGCTGTATTATTTACAGTGCAAATACCCTAGTTCTCCAGAAGGTTTTGTGTTCAAATTTGGTAGCCCATTTGTGCAGTACAGTCTTGTTTCTGACAGATTTATCATGAAATTGCATTTGATATCAAAATATAATGTGACCAAATCTATATGAAATGATCTGTGTTTGGAATAGTGATTGCCAAAAGCATTTGAATTATCTCCCTTCTTAATTTAATTGCAGTGTGATTTTTCAGTTGCCTTGCAAAGAGTGTCTTAGTAGCTGTGTTAAAGTTGCGTGCTGTATTAAATTTTGAGTTTTTCTGTCAGCTTTATGTTTCACAGCTACATTTTTTGTTTAGGAAGTGCTCCAAACCTTTTTTGACTATAATGTTATTATAATGCAATTATTATATAGGTGAATTTCAAAATCTCATTAATCATATCTTGTATTTCATATTTAATTTCTTGTTTACTTTCACATAAATTATTTCTCATTTCTACAATCTTGTATAGTGACAGGATTGCCCCAATGTTTGCATTTGTAATTTCAAATGATGTTGCTTCCAAATTTAATTAATTGCCTGTCATCCTCCCACCCATTCTCAGAACCTGCGAGATGCTTTGGACAACATGTACGATGCCCGGGTGCCCGCCCTGTGGCGCAAGGTTTCTTGGGAGTCTTCCACTCTGGGCTTCTGGTTCACCGAGCTGATTGAGCGCAATGCCCAGTTCTTCTCCTGGTGCTTTGAGGGACGGCCCAACGTCTTCTGGATGACTGGATTCTTCAACCCTCAAGGTGGGTGTAAAAAAAGTAGAACCTCATTATAGTAAGGTCAGGTAAACGGTCACTCCTGTTCTTACAAACATGGTTATAGTGAAATTTTGTAACGATGAAGTCAAAATTTAGGACTACGGCTGTACATTCCTTAACCCTTTTAGGACAAGTCCGGAGTATACTCGGGCAAGCTTCTCTGGGAAGTGCGTGTTGTAGTAAAATCAAACCGTCCTCAAAATGTTAAATACTTTATTTGGTCTGCTGTAACAAAAATTTGATGCAATAAAAGAAAACTACCGGTTCTGAAGACTTTGTTGTAACAGGAATTGTCTGTAGTGGGAGACCTGATATAGAAAGGTAATTTTACAGGTCTCATTTCCCTGTATACTCTTTTATTTTCATCCCTGATGTTATGAGATTCTAGATATAGAGAAAATTGCAGTGGTCCCAAGCAGCTTTAAAAATGAGGTCCCCCGTACTAAATTATTGTCCCCGCCGAACGAGTTCGAGCAGGGGACTATGAAACGGGCTCCGTACGTGTGTGTGTCCGTGCGTCCGTGCGTCCGTCCGTCCGTGTGTCCGTCCGTGTGTGCGTCCGTGTGTGATCAAAATGTTCAAAATGCTACTCCTTCGCCATTTCTAACCCGATTTTGATTCTGTTTGCTTTATATGATAGCACTACATGGGAGCTTTGAAACTTCTATTCAGAATTTCAATTGTGACCTTTGACCTTGACCTTTGACCTATATTGTACATTTTGCTTCAAAATGCTACTCCTTCGCCAATTGTAACCCGATTTCAATTCCGTTTGCTTTAAGTGATGGCACTAGGTGAGGGCTTCAAAACTTCTACACAGAATTTTGACCTTTGACTTCTTTGACCTTTGACCTTGATTTTTGACCTATATTGTACATTGCCTACAAAATGCTACTCCTTCGCCATTTCTAACCCGATTTTGATTCTGTTTGCTTTATATGATGGCACTAGGTGAGGGCTTCAAAATTTCTACACAGAATTTTGACCTTTGACTTCTTTGACCTTTGACCTTGATTTTTGACCTATATTGTACATTTTGCTACAAAATGCTACTCCTTCGCCATTTGTAACCCGATTTCAATTCCGTTTGCTTTAAGTGATGGCACTAGGTGAGGGCTTCAAAACTTCTACACAGAATTTTGACCTTTGACTTCTTTGACCTTTGACCTTGATTTTTTACCTATATTGTACATTGCCTACAAAATGCTACTCCTTCGCCATTTCTAACCCGATTTTGATTCCGTTTGCTTTATGTGATGGCACTAGGTGAGGGCTTCAAAACTTCTACACAGAATTTTGACCTTGACTTCTTTGACCTTTGACCTTGATTTTTGACCTATATTGTACATTTTGCTACAAAATGCTACTCCTTTGCCATTTGTAACCCGATTTCAATTCCGTTTGCTTTAAGTGATGGCACTAGGTGAGGGCTTCAAAACTTCTACACAGAATTTTGACCTTGACTTCTTTGACCTTTGACCTTGATTTTTTTACCTATATTGTACATTGGCTACAAAATGCTACTCCTTCGCCATTTCTAACCCGATTTCGATTCCGTTTGCTTTATGTGATGGCACTAGGTGAGGGCTTCAAAACTTCTACATAGAATTTTGACCTTTGACTTCTTTGACCTTTGACCTTCATCTTTTTACCTATATTGTACATTTTGCTACTAAATGCTACTTCCGGCGGGGACATATATTACGCACCGCGTAATTTCTGCTTTTCCTTGTGTTTTTCTTGTTCTCAAGTTCTTTCTCTTTGTCACTATGGGAGAGAGACGAAAGAGAACAGCAATTACTTTTATAAAGGGATGGTACAGTATTGATGGAGATGAGAATTGGGCTGTAACTTTTTGCAAGATACCAAGAAAACACTTATGAAATAGTACAGAGCATACCATTCTAAGAGGAATTCAAAGTTTATTTGATGAAAATCAGGTTTGGAGTGACCGAAACATCGAAAAAAAACCAAAGTAAAACAAAGCAATAGTAATAAAGTGTTGGTCCCACACTTTATTAGAAGCGCTCTTTTTTGGATATCTCAGCCATTTCAAAACCAATTTTCAATAAAAATAAACATTAAATTCCTCATAGAATTACTTGCTCTTTCATATTTCATAAGAGGTTTCTCATTATCTCACCAAAAAATGTTAGAAACCTGAAATTCGGTCTCAACCAAAACTGTATGATCCCTTTAATACAAGGAGGTTAGGAGTGAACAGGCCACATTTGCAAACTCACAAATATGAACCCTGTGTCAGTGTGAAATATTATTAGAGAGAAGTAAAGATGACAGCATATTAATTGATTCATGCTTTGTAAACTCCAGGTTTCCTGACTGCCATGCGCCAGGAGGTGACCAGGGCACACAAGGGTTGGGCCCTGGACTCTGTCACGCTGCACAACGACGTCACCAAGTCCTTCAAGGAGGAGATTGGAGCACCGCCAGCGGTGAGTCAGAAATTTGCCATACACTCTCACTACACACTCCTATGGGAGTTGCTCTTTCTTTCTTTCCTACTTTTGAACCAAATCATCCCTGTTTTTCAGTCACAAAGGTTGGGAGGTCTGTGTCACATTTTGTATAGACACCTGCCTAAGTATGCTTGGGACTAGCCTTCAATGGGCTGAAAGCCAGTGTGGTATGTAATTTGTAAGTCAGTGAACTTGAATAAAGATTTTGGGGTAGAAGGTGTGACAGTTTTTCATTGCCAAGAACATTGCCCATTCTTCCAAGTAATTCCACCACCCTTTCAAATTCATTGCATTAAGGGATAAGACAGTAAAGTTTTCTATTTTCTCTTCAACTGTAACGACTTTTCATTTTTGTGAGTGCTTACAATACTGTGTTTCTCAGAATAAATGTGTGAGGCTTGTACTGGGAGCAGCAACATATGAAGAGTTTGTTCGCAAAAACTGATAAGTCCATTTTTGAAGATTTTGAAGTATGGTCTCTGTCATAAAGTACAAAATAATACCTTTTAAATCATATATTGGTCACTACATACAAAGGTACATTTTTGAAGTTATGGTCAAAAGGTTTTCTTATTATTCTCTTTATTTTTCTTGACCTTTAATCGCAAATATCTCCATTTGGCAAATATGGACTTACCAGTTTTTGCAAACAAACTCTTCATATTTTACACTTTACGTTTGTGTTTTTGTTAAATCATATGACTCCACACTGCAGGAGGGCGTGTACATCCATGGCTTGTTCCTAGACGGTGCCGGCTGGGACCGCCGGGGCACCAAGCTGATGGAACCATCACCCAAGGTTCTCTTCACACTGCTCCCTGTGGTGCACATGTTCGCCATCAACTCAACGGCGCCCAAGGACCCGCGCCTCTACCAGTGCCCCGTCTACAAGAAACCGGGCCGCACCGACCTCACCTACATCACGTTCATCATCCTGAAGACGACGCCCAGTCCGGACCACTGGACCCTCAGGGGCGTGGCGTTGCTGTGCGACACCAAGTGAGCTAGCTAGGGGGGCTCTGACAGCAACATCCGTGTCAGCCGTACAAACAACACCCTTCAATTCATACCCCTCTCAATGTATGTATGGACATCAGTTCTTGATATTCAAGTGCACTTATGCTGTTTTGTCTTAGAGAATTTGAGTTTGTGTTATCTTGGTTTGTTTTACTGCCCAGTTAGGCTATTTGGACTCTTTCTGTTTTGGAAAAGACTAGTTTGTCACATTTTTCTCGCATCTCAAGTTGTATAGATACTTGAAGTTTGAATGGTTGACTTTTGCCTTGAGAGGCTAGCATTTTTCAATTTTTCTTATTTCAATGCATTATACTAGATTTATGACGAAATGGTATTATCTTCAAGTAAGCCAAAATCTTTGTGGAAATTACTTTCTCCTTATGTGTTTTTATTCTTGGAGAGATTAGATCAGAGTCTTCTGAACACTTCAGCACCAAGTACTTTATTTATGTATGCAGGTGATTCCAGATTACAGATTACGGATAGTTAACATACACTGTCCAGAATAATATTAATGCAAGATAGCCACAGCCTTGCCTTATGTTGTCCAGAAACCATACCGTTGATGCTTTACCAGGTTCGTTTTATTAGAGTTCTTAACAAGTTACTCCACTTCATTTTCAAACAAGAGAGTGTTTTGGAAAATGTTAGAAAAGAGTGTTTGTGCCTTACATTTATACTTGAAAATGATTATTTTGCCTTCGTTACCTTGTTGAAAAGTTGAAGTTTTAAGCGTGTCATATACTTGTTTGACAACTTCCAGAAAAAAAAAAGTTCAATCACATATTGTTTTGTATGTAATGATGAAAGAAATCTACTTGTTGCCAGTAATTGAACAAACAGATTACACTCTGAATTAACTCAGCACTGAAATTCCCAATCACAAATGTTGTTTTCCAATATTCAATGATTTTTTTCCTTGAAATTGCAGATAAAACCAACTTATGCTGGAATCAGATGATAATGAAAGGGGTTAAAGTGGATAGAATATGTCATTTATGGAATGAAATAGCTATTGTCAGAGAATTGTCGAAACATCATCTTGCTGACATTGTGACATCACACGGCACCTTGTTGTTGGATGAGAGAGAAACAGAGAAATTGCAAGTAAACCTGTCACAATGATATGATTTACGCTTTCACAAACTATTCAGTACTTGATGGCTTATGAAATGAAATTGAATAAATTCACACAATTTACTTGACTGATCATTGCTAACTTGCTCATCTTTTAATTCTGTGTAGCATTTTTAAATTGATTTTGATAAAAAAAGGTCGCTAGGAAAGACATATGCTCCATGTGCATTGTGATTATAGCCTTTTGACCACTTTGGAGTGTGCGCTGTTGTACAAATGATGCACAGGATAGAGTGTGTTAGTGAAGGTGCGGCGCGCTCGAGAGTATTGACAATGGTGCGACATGCACGAGGCGCAGCCGAGTGCATGTTTGCAACTGTTGTCAATACTCGAGAGTGCGCCGCACCTTCACTAACGCCACGAAATAATCCTGTGCATCATTTGTTTTATAAAATGGGTCGAAAACTAACAGCATTATTCACGTACCTTTGTGGGTCAATACCAGTCAGCTACATGTAGCACTCGCTCAAAAGTCAAGATGTCCGAAGATGTTCGTCCCAAACATTTACGCACGTCGCACTCGGAAATCCCGCACATAAGTACTGTACGTACGTATAAGAGTATACGTACGCCACGTGTTATGCACAAGAAAGGCCGCCGGCTCTTGTGGCAGCCCGCGGCCCGAACTAGAAGTTGCTTACAGGATTGACAGCGCGTATAGTAGCGCGTGACGCACTTGTAACAACTGATTGAGTGCGCACTGCTAGTGTAAACATTGTGACGTACGTCAGGCCAGGGAGGTGGAAGAGAGACTCTTCTTAGTGCATTTACTAAGAAATTAATGCACGCACACGTGGCTCATTTCAGCGCTTCCAATTGGCTACATTCTTTTACCCATTTTATAACATTGGTTAGTGTAGGTCTAGATGCATGCTTGCGTAATAAATGTGTGTGTTTATGCATGTCTGTGCGTGCTTATGTATGTGTGTGCATGTCTGATGTTGCAAGGGAAATTTTACATAGCTGATTACCCTATGTGATACTCACTGGAAGCTGAGTTTGCTGGCCACGCTGTGTGCAAGAATGGTTCTTACATGCTTGATGCGAATGATGGCATCTCCCCAAATCTTGCTTGCCTATAAAAGTGACTGGACAAATTGTAAATCCATGCTAGACCTTTAAAGCTTGTCATAAATGGCAGCATTATATTTACAAAGGTGGTTTGAATTCAGACCACGGCTTAAATTTAGTCCATGAACTAAAATAAGCGTGAAATAGGCGTACCTTTGACATGCACGTGCTTGTTACCGGGAGTCTGTTGACGTTTAATGTACGCAATCTGTCACGCGTACATTCTATTTACACAGGAGAATTTAAACCACCTTCATGAATTCAGGCCTAATGTGTTAAGCAAAACTTTGTTTACAGCAAAAACAGGACTCACAAAACACATGAGGGATACTGCCTTGCATATTTATGCATTATGTAATAATATACTTCAGCATACACCTTTGTTATTGGGTATCAACTTTTGAAATATTAGGATAAGTGGATAAGGTTGATTTAAACATTTATATTTTCTCTATTCATATTACAATTTAAGTAAAATTGTTCAATGATCTATTGAAACAATAATCTTTAGAAAAGACTACAAAGTACTGTATATATTTCCTTTGGTAAAAGGCAAAGTCACAAAAAAAGTAGTTTATTTGGGTTGAAAAAGTAACTATGAACATAATGACTACTACCTCCTTAAACATGTACACGACTGAATCATTTTACCAAACACATATATTTTTTTTTTTCATTGAAATATATCATAAGTCAAACAGATAACGGGTTCAGAAATTATTGTTTATCAAAATCTACCCTCTTGAATTGTGACATCAATTCATCTGTGGACTTTCTTGAGAAGGCCTTCTTTTGACCATATCAAATTCTAAAAAGTGATGTGAGTCTTCATGATAGCCTGAGCTGCTAATTATTGTCCCCGCCGAACGAGTTCGAGCAGGGGACTATGAAATGGGCTCCGTACGTGTGTGTGTCCGTCCGTGTGTCCGTGTGTCCGTCCGTGTGTGCGTCCGTGTGTGATCAAAATGTTCAAAATGCTACTCCTTCGCCATTTCTAACCCGATTTTGATTCTGTTTGCTTTATATGATAGCACTACATGGGAGCTTTGAAACTTCTATACAGAATTTCAGTTGTGACCTTTGACCTTGACCTTTGACCTATATTGTACATTTTGCTTCAAAATGCTACTCCTTCGCCATTTCTAACCCGATTTTGATTCCGTTTGCTTTATATGATGGCACTAGGTGAGGGCTTCAAAACTTCTACACAGAATTTTGACCTTTGACTTCTTTGACCTTTGACCTTGATTTTTGACCTATATTGTACATTGCCTACAAAATGCTACTCCTTCGCCATTTCTAACCCGATTTTGATTCCGTTTGCTTTATGTGATGGCACTAGGTGAGGGCTTCAAAACTTCTACACAGAATTTTGACCTTTGACTTCTTTGACCTTTGACCTTGATTTTTTTACCTATATTGTACATTGCCTACAAAATGCTACTCCTTCGCCATTTCTAACCCGATTTCGATTCCGTTTGCTTTATGTGATGGCACTAGGTGAGGGCTTCAAAACTTCTACATAGAATTTTGACCTTTGACTTCTTTGACCTTTGACCTTGATTTTTTTACCTATATTGTACATTGGATACAAAATGCTACTCCTTCACCATTTCTAACCCGATTTCGATTCCGTTTGCTTTATGTGATGGCACTAGGTGAGGGCTTCAAAACTTCTACATAGAATTTTGACCTTTGACTTCTTTGACCTTTGACCTTCATCTTTTTACCTATATTGTACATTTTGCTACTAAATGCTACTTCCGGCGGGGACATATATTACACACCGCGTAATTTCTACTTTTCCTTGTTAATTTTCATAGTAGTTTTGATAGAATATTGAATAGAGACTAAATAATTTCAAGCATTTCCTACTGGATAATTTGCTATCTAAATGAACATGAGGATGACATTACCTGTACCATTTACTATGAAGGAGTTCATTATCTAATATCTCATTCTTTCATTTGCAAGATTCTACAGAGAGACATGGGCTGTTGCCATTCCTTTTTATTTTCAACAAAAATGAAAGTATAGAGCAAGGGAGGAGAGTCAGTACAAAGAATTAAAACTTATTTTATTAGAAAGAAGATGAACTAATATCAGAAAGAATAGGCCTATGAATTAATATTTTTTGTTTACAAATTTTAAAGTCCATAGCTCCAAGAATCCATTGATAAGGCAAAATACAACTCCTTTCAGCTGCTTAGACTCACAGATATTAGAGGAGCACAATTTGATTCAGAATGGGACATGCTAGTATACAGTATGGTCGGTGGTGATGGACACAATTTCAGTGCAAAAACACTATAGACCTATGAACTTTGATAAAATGATTAATTGTTCCCATATTGTGTGTTTAGGTGTACTCTTGAATCTTGCTGGAGCCAAAAGGTACATTGATCTACAGATTTCAGTATTGTGTTAGATGTAGACCTGTCATTCTGTGTGAAATGTGAACTTCAGATTTTTATACTGTGCTTAACTGGTACATCAATACTAGCTAAAATTTCTTACCACTCATACCCTCTAAAACTCAAACAGAAACAGATGAGCAAACAATTGCAAACGTCATTTTAAATGATAGAGGAATTACAAAACATACTGGGCTTTTTGTGAACTACAGAATAAAAAAATAAAACAGAAAGAAGGAGTTTGTTTTACAGACCTTCACACTACACAAAGACGTACCGTATCAGCAATCGCATTGGAGCCTTAATACCCGTGCGATTTTGCATCATTCGCGTTGTTTGTCCTCATCTAATCGAGCGTCATAAACTATCAGATTTAGTTGAAAAATGAAGAAAATGGCGAGTTATTATCCCTGTTTAGTCTGTTTCAACGCAGGCAGGTTAACCACGCGATAAACGAAAATAGGAGGCAGAGGAGAATTTGCGCGGTGACCTGATGACCCGCTCCGGTATCATCCACCGTCAGATCTTCACCATAGCGATCAAGGAGAACCATCATTACCCCATTGGTCCAGCCAAATCCAGCCTGTCCATATTAAAAACAGACAAAAATAAATCCCCACACAGCAGTCAAACGCATACATAAAAAAGAAAAGAAATACAGTAACATTTGACAAGGCATTCTGTTCTTGCACAATTAAATACTCACAAGGAAGAGACACAGAATTTTAATCATTCTTAATTTTGGACTGTCTAATGACTATTGCCCTAGAGTTTTTGAAAATGTGTACTAAAGTTCTACTCTGACCAAGGAGGTACTCAAACCAGGGTAATTGCAATCGTTCAAAGCTCTTGTTAGTTACTTGCAATAATGGATTGTGGTTGACTGGTTGAGGGCTGAATGCTCTGAATAGGTGTTCTATTTGTTTATCATGACCATGCAGATATGTCTTATCATCAGTATTAGTGTGATTATTAGAGTGCCTTCAATTTGTAATATTTTGTGGCAAAAACTCCTCGATATATAGGCCTACTTTATACTGCCAAGTTTTGTTCGTTATACACTTGAGGTACAAAGGACCCTTTTTATTGTGATCACTAGGCACGTTTTAGACTACAATTGCACTAAACTTTCAATATTCTCTTCGTAAATGGAAAAGGCCCCACGCTTAAAAAGATTTAAAAAAAACAACACATTGTGAAGCCCTATCCCAATGACCAGCAAATGGGTTTTATGTCTGTTCGTTATACAACCAGCGTTTCACTTTAATATCGTGTGCGTAATATGTTGAAGAAACTCCTCTAAAACCCTCTATAGCTAAATAATTTATTTTGACATGAAGAGACATTGAAATATTGTATCTGCCAATAATAAATCCAACAAAACAATGACATTTCAGGCTATTGCCAACCACTAAAGACTTATTTGCGGGTTGCCTTTTGTTGTGTTCTCACCTGTACTGCGTATTCTCCGCCGTGGCCAGGGATACCTTGATTTTCCACGTCGTACTATAAAAGAATACACATCAATAATGCTTGACAATGAGACACTTTTGTATTCCATTGCGTCCTTCACATGGAATTGTATAAGAAAGAACTGTAATGGCGTAAAGGGAAAATCCCCCCCCCAAAAAAAAAGAAGAAAAGAAAAAGAAGTGCTGGTAATTATCATGGATCACACACAAGAACGCAAAAAAACTAAAAATATTTGTTTTGTTTTTTCTTTGTAACTTTCATAAAAAAACACAACTTCGTTATAACCGAAAAATAATAGTATATTATAAACATATTACAAAGATGATAATTTTGGGACCGGAATTTTGATTTCGTTGCGACGAGAATTTCGTTATAACCATGTTCGTTATATTGGGAGTGTACTGTATCAAAATTTCGTTTTAATCGAACAGTATAGTATATGAACATAATTATAAAGATGATAAGTTTGGATCTGAATTTCGATTTCGTTGTAAAAAGAAATTTGGTATAACCGTGTTCGTTAGAGAGTGCACCGTCAACTTGTTTTCGTACCCTGAAATATTGAGAAATACATGTATAACTATCGAAGTAATTAAGGTTTTTAAGGGTCCCCTGTACCTTCCCCCAAAATTTCGGTAAATCGATGGTGGTGAAGAGAATGCATGTGTACCTTTTCAAACATAAGTCCAGTCAGATTATAAGCCCGCCAGTTGGTGCGCGTCCAGTTCAGGGCCAGGCTGAAGGCGAGTTCGTTGGCCTCCGTCAGCTGGCTGTTGTAGAGGGTCTCGATAACAATGTCCTGGAGGGGCGGCCAGGCGTTGGGATAATCCCACTGCTGGCCAGACCGCACGAGGGAAGTGGGGATTCCCCCAGGGTACGAGAGAACATCTTCGTCCTAGGAGGCGAAGAGAAGAGAGTCCACGTAAATTATAAAACCGAAGAAAGACGTAATATACTAGCGGAAATTTAGATTGCTTTTCTCTATTACAGACACAAGAAACACGTCGCCTTTCCTATTCTAAAAAATCAAAATGAAGCGAGTGCGTTTATTGTAATAGCAGTCATCAGACCAATGCTTCAAGAAATTGATGAAAAGATATACGGTATCCCAGCAAAACCGAGTGGTAGATTAGTGATGAGTGCTAGAATTAAATTTTGAATGTTATTTTTACATAGCATTTTAACAGCATATTTCTATACGTTACAACAAAGGTTTGTGGACGTGATACACTGTGACCACAAGCACACACACACACACAGTCATGACATACACACATAGGGCCGGGCCGCGATACAGTTTGACATTGTGACACACATGTTTCGCCAAGGTGTGACAACACATGTTTCGCCAAGGTGTTTCAAGAATGTGTAAAGATGCGTTTAACATGAACTTCGTACGGATGACATTTCGCATAACTGGAGGCATTATTCGCAAGGGAGAGCGATTCAACGGGGAATATACCCTTCAAGACGGCGTATGATGCCGTTCAGATTCGATTAGGTCAACCTGTTAATCTTCATGTGCAATAAATCAGTAAGTTCATATCAAAGGAAGATAGAGAAAGGTTAAGGTGCAGTGAACGCTGGACAAAGACCGAAACCTTAGAATTCTTTTCAAAGATAGACTCGAATATAACTCTTTCAAATCACTTGTCAGTAAGATTTAATTACCTTGATCAATCTGATCAAATTGCTAATCCAAGAAACTCACGTTTTTTGTTTTGTTTTTGTTATTGTTGTTTTGTTTTTCCGGGGGATTGGGGGCTGAGACAAGCTTCAAACAACGTTTTATTGTCAAAACTTGAACACAAACTATGCCGAAATGGTGTCTTCGGAGACGGAGAACTTGATTGCGCTTCGTCTCAATCGAATCGTTTTCTAGGTTTCAAAGTGCTTTTGAATAACCACCTGGTCTTGTGATTACTACATCATTTGATTCACATTTTACGGGATGTAATGATAATATACAAAAGATAATGACACGGAAGATGTTTACACGCTATCCATCAAGTGAAAATAAAGAAGAAACCTTTCGTCCTCTATTACCATTTTTGGTTACCGATTTGACAAAATTGGTTATGGTCATCCGTAGCTTTCATACAAGACGCGTGATGGTTATTTCGCCAGAAAGTTTGTTTATTTTTAATAGGCCCAGTATATTTCGCCTCATAGGGAAGCTAAATATCAATAGATTTCGCGCACTCATCCACACACACACACAACATTGAATGTGGCCAAATTGGATTGATTGTATTATTTTTACGGATGATATTGCTGAGAATGATAATCATTCTTATCTTTCTTTGTGGATCTCGAGATAGACACTAATAAGCTGGAAGTTAATACATTCCTATTGTACAATATGATTAAGTGTCGATTTTGATTTTTTTTTTAAATACCTGAAGATAATGTAAGACGTTCTGTTCAATTTCCTCCGTTTTGTCCACACAGTTTGCCCACAGCGGCATGATGTTGGACGGGTAGAATTTATCGATGAGGGAATCGGTCTCGAGGTTGTAGTCGAGCCAGACTCCTCTAGTCTCACTCCACATCAGCGCGTTGATGGCTTCCTTTCGGTCATTGAAGGCTTGGCGGTATTCTTCTGCTTTTTCGCTTTCATCTGTCGAAGTGAAAAATGGATGTTTGCTTTATATGCCCGACAGAACCCTCTTATTCGATGACCCTCTCTTGTTATAATGAATGTTTTTCTCTCTCGCAGCTGCGAAAGTGGTCAAAGAAGACACTAATTGTCGCAATCTCAACTCACTCTACTATCTAGATTGGAATGACGATGCACTTTCCCCCACCTATCGCGCTCATATCCGGTCTATCAGAGAATGCATATAACTTTATCCTATAATATTTTCAGTCTAATCGATGGCTAATGAGATACAAATAAATCGCCATTCGTCCCAGCAAACAGAGTGCATTCTCCTATTTGGAAGTCTACAGAAATCATGTACCAGCATATAGTATATTAGGCCTATACAATCTTGTCAGTTGTGACCAATTTGATCAACAGAGAAAAGTTTTGAGATTGTTTCATCACCTATCACATCGAGCATTTCCGCTAGCGCCCATTCTGAATGGCAGAGTACGCTGTTCAGGTCGACTGGAACTACTTCCTTGGTGCGAATGGAGCTCAACGTCTGCTCATCACCGAACCACCGCGTGGAGAAATCCCAGCCGCTTTCCGCTGCCGACGCGAGATTGGAATAGACTTCCGCTGCAGCATCTTAAAAAATTCGAGAGGCAAAATTGCAACAGTTATCTGAGGGGAATACTTTTTATTTTTTATATTTTATAAATCTGTCTATTTATCTATTTTTCTGATTATATTCTTCATCTGAAAAATGAATTAACATGACTGTGATTAATTAATCAATTGCAAGTTCCCGTTGCTGGATTCGAGCTTGTAATCAGATGTAAAGCTTGCGATTGATTTTTAGGGAAATGCAATTAATTGCAACTTTCTTGCAATGCCTTCTTAGATTTTGGCAAGAATCAATTAAAGAGCATCAACTAAATTTTAAAATAGTTTGTCGAAGACCTTTATTATTTATATAATAAGTATTTGGTTTGAAAAAGTAAGAAAATCTGCGGTATGACAAGCGATTTGTCTCTCACCTTCATCAAGCCCTTCTGCAGTTTCAATGTCTTCGCGATAAGACTCCGGACTGAATGTATGATAACAAAATAACAAACATAATTGATTCATGACTAATTGTTGTTATATACATTCAGAAGGTTGCACCGTCTTTGCAATTCTCAGATTAAAAAAATCAAAAAACAAAACAAAACAAAACAAAACACCAACTGCATAAACTTCGGATATATTGATCCTTAAAAATGTTAGTGCGCTCTTACATTCTTTGTTTAACCGTTCACTTCTTCAAATGCAGTGTTGCATCACCAACCATTTTCTTCTTCTTTTTTTATGGGGAGGCAAAAAAGCTCTTTGTGTAGAATACCAGGCCAACTGTATGACAAATTTAAGAAATTACTGCATTTAAAGTGAGAAAATGTCATTTGTATCGTTCGCAATGTCATGATTTGATAACCCCATTTTTGGCGGTAAATGAGAAAAGTATGCACCAAATTTAGTTTGGTTCCAGGCCGAAGAGTGCATACTTGGGTGAGTGTATGGGTAAAACCACACCGCTGAAAGAGCTTATAACAATAATCTTGAGAACTAATTGAGATATGCGATATGCGCCATTTTTCTTTTATCAAGTTATGACATAGAATGCAAATTCAAATCACAATTGCGCACATTATAGAGTACATCGAACTACGGACATTGTAAAAATCAAAGGAAATGCAGGCAAGGAGGCAAACGATTAAACAGATTTATACCTGTAAATGTGGAAATTATCGTGCAGTTCGTGCGACCAAATACTAGGGTGAAAATAAAGCCAAGCGAATATTTTACCTGCTGTCTATACCGCTATGTAGTGTCTTGATCCCGCGGAATATTACAAAATAACCCCGAAATTCATCTAGTATTTATACTCAGAAGTTCGCGAAAAATTATTCGCGCGAAAATATCCACTTTAACATGTTGGTTAGTTAACAGAATATTAAAGGAAAGTACGACAAAAGTTTACCGAGGCATTCCCATAAACACATTGTAGCGATTGAGGGTATAGACCTCAGAGCCACTTGTGATGTTGACCGATCGCTCGTCCATCCAGAATCGATATTCCTCCTCGAGATCGGCCATGAATTTACGCACTGTGTCAACATCCTCGGTCGCCTGGTAGTACAGGTATACTGAAGGAATAAGGAAAGGGGGCTGGCTCCTTTTCTGGTAGTAGACCCGGTTCCCGTTTGGCACGTGACCAATACTGACAGAAGGTTGAAAAGTGAAATGATGTTACGAAAATGCGTGAGCGTGGGGGGGGGGGGGTATTTAAATAACTTATTTAAGTACGCACGCACAATCTTTTTTACATTCACCCCCTACCGAGAGAAAACCCCTCCCTGCCCGTTTTTTTTTTTTTTTTTTTCTGGCTTGTCAGCAGGAGAAGCCCGGAAATGGAATCAGAAATTTGCCCTGAAGGCCCTAAAATATAAACACCCCCACCGCCCCCCCCCCCCCCCCCCCCCCCCTTGGGAAAAAAATGATGACGCCCCTGCAATGTACAATGTTGCCGGCCTTTAATGCGGCGAGATCGACTTGTTAACTTTGAAAATTGAAGAAAAAGCAAATCATTCTATCCAAAGAAAAGTAAAACATTTGACCAAAACTAGAAAACGGGAAATTTTCACAGAGAGACAGAGAGAGAGAGAGAGAGAGAGAGAGAAAGCACGAAATAAATCAATGGGGCCAGACAAAAGTAGAATGGCAATTTTGGTTTGCCTATGATAGCATGGACAGCTGCTCATCCTTCGCTGAGGGACCTTTGAGCCTCCGTACATACTAAGTGCGATTAAACATTAATGTGCATTTTCTAAAGCCCAGTTATGTATTAAGAAGGATACAGGAATTTTTTATAAGGCCAGGTTGTCTGACCAAGGAGAGAGAACGAGAGAGAAAGAGATAAAGGAAGAATGAGAGAGAGAGAAGGAGAGAGAGAAAGAGGGAGGGAAGCCCAACACATTAAGGTACTCGGCCCAGTCATAATTTCATTATTATTAGAAGGAACGCTTCACAAAGACGAGACACAATGTAAATGTTGAAGTCTCTATATGCATAGTACATTCTTGTTCCTAAAAATAAAATAAAAAAAAGATGCAGGCGTTCATACGTCTGTATTTCGGGCGTCGATGAGTCAGTTCTTCGTTGAATCTAGCCACCCTGCTTCACAATAAACTTTTAACGTTTCATTAACCCATTAAGGACTAGTAAGTAGCATACTCAGGCAGGTGCCTATATGGGAAATGTGTGGTAAAGCAAAATCAATCAGCTTGTCCTCTATGTGTGTTCGGGGAGAGTTCTCATAGTCGTGTATAAAACAAGTCAGGAGTTCCATTTATTCAGAAGTTTACTCAAACTTTGTATTCATTATTGCCTTATATTTTCACATCTGAACTACCGTATACTCGCTTGGAAAATAATATCTATTAAATTTTGTGCTGTGCATCACAAAACAAACAAAAAGTTGCACCCCTTGATTTTATGCGATGACTCAAGAAAGGTGAAATGGATAAACCAAGTCAATTCTTAGTGTTCCATGTTTTCTGACAGAGTTTTTCTTCTACATTATTCTTGAGTTTGGGATCATAAATTGAATGGGAAAGTGGGTTTCCAGCAGTTTTTCTACAACCCCTTTGGTAGATAGTGTAATCAGATTTATCTCAGAGGTCCCTTTTCATTTCTTGAAAAATCTTTGCACACTCTTCACTTTGTTTCAACTCTAAAAACACTTGAAAGGATAATACTACTGCTTTTAAAGTAGATATTTATCGTGGACAGAATGTGTTAATAGAGCATGCTTAATTCCAGCTTAATCTGATAATCCCTTCATTGTTGTTGCTAAAGTTTTTTTTTTGTCCTATTCATGGCGCAGGTATAGCGCTTGAATAGACCCTGAACTTTAGAGCCTCTTTTCTCTGTTCAAACTTTTCGAGAGTGCGGGCTTTCTTTCCAACATTGATATAGGTTAGGAGAATCCCTTGGAGTTGAGTTATACATCAATTAAAGCTTAGAGTCTGTTCTTTAAGAATATGCCCTTAACTAAAAATCTACATGTATGTCTGGCGACTTTTTGTTGGTTTTGTGGCGCATGGGTTACATGTGATCAACAAATTGTATTAGAAACAAAGGCTTTGAGAATGACTCTATATGATTTACAACCATGTGATCACACTGACGAATTGTTTTGATAGAAAATATCGAAGGTTTAAGATTCATATTTTTATCAACTAGTACGATTTCCAAAAAAAAAGTACATTGTATTTGATAATTTATCTTGTATAAATTTGTGTTCATTAGTACCCTACAAGAAGATACAACGAATTTCATTTACCTTTCCTCTGCACCATCCTTTATACTCAGAATACATTGTTTATAGAGAACCAAGCTTTTTGAATCGACTACGTGATGATCTAAAAGAAAATGCACAAAGTCTAACTGGATTCATAAGAAAATCTAATCAATCTCATTGGCATAATGTCTGTAACGTCAATCAATGTCAAATACCTTGCCCATGCATGCCAATGGATAATGTCTTGGAATAGCTCTGCATGTGCTGCGGACCCTTGCATCCTCTTTAATAATCCTCCATTCCTTATTCCTTTATTCCTTCTTTCTTTCACTTCCTTCCTTGTTCCTTTAATCTACCCCATCCCATTGTCTCTTTGTTTGTCCTGTCTAAGTCTGTATTCCCCCTTAGCGTCTTGTGCTTGTGTGTGTGTGTAAAATTTACTTCTTCATTTTTTCTATTTTAATTTCAATTTCTCGAATGGCCCACATCTCTACAACTTTGTACAGTATTTGAACAGCAGTTTTATAAAATGCTGTAATATACTGCACGTTTTGTTTTTCTTGAACGTGATCGACAAAAAAAAAAAGAAGAAAGAAGGGGGGATTGGAAATACAATTCGCTTTGAATTGAATTTAAAAAAAGAAACAGTCCTCGTCAGCTGCATGACATTCAGAAACAAATTAACTTATGGTACGTATACGTTTTTCAATTTTTGCTAAGATTGATTAACCTATTATGGCAACATCCTTTCTCTCCACGGAATTAAGGGCTGGTAGCGGGATGACGCACGTATTTCAACGTAGTACACAATCTCCCTGTACGGGACAGGACCATTAAGCATTTCAAAAGGGGGTACATAGGGGTGCAATGGGGGGTTCGATCCATTGTAGGACTGCTTCCGCCATACAGGTGATGTAATCTTCTCCCTGTGCATGGTCAAAGATTGTCAACGAAATGTGCCATTAGACAAGTATAGCAAATTGCTTTTTTTACCTTTTCACCATGGAAACGAAGTTAGATAGCATCCCCTTCACTGTCTCCGTCATCTCACTGAGAAGCAAACCCTTGAAGATCCAATAGGAATCCCTGTCAGATATAGGGATATGTATTATAAAGGGCACGTATATGACAGGAGAATACTACAACATACAACGTATCGATTTCATTTCCATGCGCTGTTCAAAGTGCTCAAGTTTTGATCTGAAAATGAAAATTTATGAAAATGAGCGTTGATGTATAGGCATATGAGAGTTTTATACATATGAAAAAAGTGGATTAGACATCAGATTTGTACATGTATTTTCATATTTTCTAGGCTAAACAAAAGTCACGTTAGAGAGAAAAACGGATACCAGTCTTACCAGTAATAGAATTCTCTGAATCGACCACCAGGAACAACGAACGGGTTCTCAACATACTGAAGTGAATATCGATCTCCATTGTCAGACACATCCACATTAATCTGCACGGAAGAACAAAAAAGTATCAGACAGTGACATAATTTTATGCAGAAAGTGATATTCAGGGCCGGTGGAAAGGGGGGGGGGGGGGTTGCCCCTCGCCCTCTTTTTTTTTTTCACCAGCATAGAAATACATACCACTGTGGACCCCCACTTTTTTACCACTGAAGTGGCACTAGAAATAGAATGAAACCTTGAAGTGTGAACAAGGTAAGTTGTTTTTGTTTTGTTATGTTTTTTTTGCTTGACAACTGAAGAAACCTGAAAGTGGCACCACAAATTGCGCTGAAGACTTCTTTTTTTTTTTTCTCACTTTTGAACGCATGGCGCCGGCCATGTATTATTATGTATTATCATTATTATGTATTATAGACATTATCTTATTTTTGTAGCCATTCGTGCTTATGTCATTTTCCTGGTATTGTTTATTCACGAATTTGAGCACATTCTTTATTAACAACTATTTTCATCAGTCTTCAAAGAAGGATATGTAAAATAGAAAAGCGCGTTTTAATCAAAGTATATACGCATCCAGCCAAATTAACTGTAAAATCGCCTTTTGACAACTTCATAATTATAATATTTTTGGAAAAAAACCCCAGAACAAAACAAGAAATTATATCAATTATTATCACCTTCCATCAAGAGTTGCCCAGAAGTTTAAGTACAGATACTCGGTTCTTTGCAAAAGGGGTGATGGTGGTCTAGCACCAAGTAGATTTTCAGTCATGCGCTTTATCATAGAACTTCACAGAAATTCATCTATAAAGTCCATCACTATTATGAATACAATGGAAGTGAGTAGGGATCAAGTAGCAAGTTTTGTCTCTCTCCCCCCCCCCCCCCCTCTCTCTCTCTCTCCCTCTCCCTTTCACAGTTTACACACAGGATTACAGTGTACTGATCTCAAAACTAAAAAGATTCTGAGTTGCGAGCTTCTAAAAAAAAACAAAAAGTTAAACAGACTTGTTTAACCGTTACACTTTGAATGTTTTTCTTTTCCTCCTTTTTTTCCCCATAATATTTGCTGTGTATTTTTCTTTTGTTGCAATTCTTTCCATTCTCCATCCATGCTCTTGTCTTTTTTTTTTCGGGGGGGGGGGGGGGGGGGGAGACGAGAGATGGGGGAACCGTGCTTGCACAGTAAACACATGCAGTTCCTTTCTTTATTCACCGAGTTGAGTGCCACGCCCCAATGTCAAGTTCTACCCGTCTTTCAATTACAGCTATACCTCCTCTGTATAGGGGAAAAGTAAACGCAACAGGTAGCTCAAGTGACGCGGGGGCAAACGCGCAAAGTGATGCAGTGGTGGCAATACAGTGTTCAACATATTCATTGTACCATAACAGAAGATCCTATTCCACTCAGTTCAAAATTTTGAGCATACACAGCTCGTAACTTACGTCTATTCTTACTAATAAGGTGGCAGAAAGATGAATTAATTTTTCCCAACACAAGTATTATGTCCCTAACATGTCGAATGAATGTTTATTTTTCGTAAAACCATATTATTGTATGGTGGCATCGCATGATTCTCATTCTATATCGCATAGTATTACGATCATTGATGGCACAAGTCATCATGATTTTAATCAAAGCTGTATAAGAGTTCAAAATTTAGAAAGGTTTGTCCAGATTTCGTGTAATTTTACTGACATGTTCTTTTTTTTTCCACATGCATCGAATCCTATGTTTCAGGTGCATGGGCCCCGTTGCTAGAAATTCGACTTGCGACTATTAACGCAACTTCACATCACACGCTGTCGTCCGCAAGTTGCGTTTGATATTTCGCTGGTGTTTTCACGAACCGGCACAGCCGGCCCCGGAGCCGCGAAAGTAAGTTTCGAGATAATCGCGTTTGAAGTTTTTGCCTTTGCAAAATCCATGATTGCGCCTATATTTCAAGTCCAGTTACCTAAATATCACACTGCACGACAGATTAGGAGTTGTTTGTGTATTTCATGTTCTTGGTTCATCGTGAAAAACAAAAGTTTCGTTGAAATATCGGGCAAAGTCCGTCGTGCCGGTTCGTGAAAACACAAAAACACGTAAACAACGCTTCCAATATTTTCACGAACCGGCACGGTCGGCCGTGCCGCTTTGATTCTTCGCGCATGGTGCGGATTTCATTTTTCACGAAGTGACACCATCGGCGCGCACGCGCTGCGCGTTAGGTTATCTTCATCATTTCTCATAGCCGCGCGCGCACATAATCGAGCGCGCGCATTAGCGATGCTCCTTTGTATACTAGTGATATGAATTGGGTATCAATGTTTTGTTTGATACTTTTTTTTCTTTCCCCCTTCTAAATCTCTCATCCATTCGCAGAAAGGCATTATTATTGAGTTGTTCTTCATTATTATTACACATTGATCATTGCATCGGTCTTTCTGCACATTATTTCGGATCATAATTTTCAAGATTCACTCTCTTCCTCGGACCATTACTATGCTATAACCACGAAGCATATTGTTTTCGAATATGAAGTGTAATCAGTTTGCTCTATTGCTTTGTGAATGTGTCATTCTTGTAAAGAAAATAATTCTGTGCTGGTAATATCACTCTCTTTTCCACCCTTTCTTTCGCTTTCTTTCTCTCTCTCCCTCACACACACGCAAACACACACATACACACAAACAAACACACAATCTCTCTATTTATTTCCTACACGTGACACCTTACAAAACTTTTTTAATTAAATAAAAACTAAATGAGCTTTATTTGGGTATCTTTTCTCATTCATAGATTTATTATCACGTAAGTACACGAGTTTTAAATATGGCTTTTCAATAAACTATACGTGGATCATACTACTCATATAATGCAGATTCCAACTTGAATGAAGTTAAGGTACAGTACATTACTTTTCATTTATTTTTCAGACGTAACGAAGGTTTTTGTTATGTTCTAACATTATAAGCTCTGTATGTATCATCCACCTTGATGATATCTATATTTTATGGCATTCAGGGTACTAAAATATTTCTTCTTTTTTTTTTTAGATTCAAAAATGTTATTCAGACGTATGAGACTAGACTGATTTTTGCCTTTAAAGCCCCCAAATCTTACAAAATAATGACCAAAATGTTCCACCTCCTCCCATATCCCATCACCTAACTTCAACCTAGTCAAATGCTGTTTACCAAACATTGACTTTATAATCAATCTAGAATTTGATGATATGAATACAAGTACATAATTACAAAGACACTAGCTAATTTGGTATGGATAACCTTCTTCATATTAAAGGCAATACAATCTCGTAGACAGTGACTGAACTAATTGATGTTTAAATTGCTGTGACAGTTCACAAAGTGTATTATAAATCTGATGCAAACAGTCTTGATCTTCCCTAATTTTGTAAAAGTTTGTAAGCACTCATATTATGCACAGTATGTGCCTGAAATTTAATTTATTACCATACCATGTTATTTTGCAAGATATGAAAATCCTCATGTTTCCCTTTCTTTTCTCTCACTGCTAGAGGATACCATATACAAAGTTCCTTATCTAAGCTCAGTAAGAAGTGGCTATCAGATCTGCATTTACTCATTATTGTTTCAAAAGTAAAATCCACAAAAATATACAATATAAAAAGACATAGATAATGATGTCTAGGCCATAATTTCTGATGTGGACACAGACTGCAATAATATGGCTATGTATTGCAGTACATCTATCATCCAAGAAAACATTTTCTGTCAAAGTTTATTAGGCATTTTTGAGTTGCAGAGAGAAAGCAAGCAGAGGAAATGTAAGCATCCAATTGTTTATATCCCTCTTGCAGTCTACTAATACCTTTCTAACTTGCACAACTTGACTTGACTTGGTCCTGACTTTAGTTTACGTCTGCTGTGGGTGTCACAGGTGCTGGGGTAGGCATAATTCAAAAATACTGAAATTGTTTATGGGTTTGGCATAATGGCGGCTGGGCTAAGGGAGACAAAATGAATAGTTTGATGGGAGAGCTGGTTCATAAACAAAGTAAAAGAAGAGACATCTATATGGTATTTGACATTGGTATGGTTTTGTTGTGAAAAGCACTGTTTAAAGTCAGAGAGGGGAAGCATAATACAGTGGAAATTGAGGATGGCATAATTGTGACAAAGCAGTATAGAGAGACCCATGGATTGATGCTTATCAAGAGTAAAGTCAGTGAATAAGATGACAGTGAGAGATACAGTATGTAGGATTAATATCCCTTAATGTCTCCTTGATTCATTCACATTAAATATTTGGACAATTTGAGACTTTACTAATAAACGCACAGCAGTACATTCAATTCATGGTTTCTTAATGTGACATGTTGATCTTGTCATTAATTACTTTGTGGATTGTCAGTCAAACAGATACAGAGATTACAAGCTATTCCAAACTCTGCTGCAAGAGTAGTGTCCAAATAAAAAAAAAAAAACATATACAAAAACTTTCACCAGTGCTATGAAGCTTGCACTAGCTTCCAGTCAAAATTCATATACAAATCAAAATGTTGATATTAACTTTTGAATCCACACTATTTGAAAGAACTACTTTAAATAGGAAACACACCAGAGAGAAACCTTCATTCAAAAGGTAGTGACTTATTTGTTATTCTGAATAAAAAAGCAATGGCATTCATTTGCTTGTAATGTCTCTACCATATATGGAATAATCTTACCCAGAATTCAAAATGAATTGCAAAAGTTGACAAATCTAAATCTGCCTTGCAAACACCTGTCATTACAGTCTAAACGTGAAAAAAGGTATCATTGTAATTGCAATTGCATGTTTTTGTTCAATCATTTCTATCCTTGAGCACAGAAGGCATAATACAGAATGTTTCCATATGCTATATAAGCAATGTTGATTATTGTAATTATTACTATTTCTATTGTTGTGATTATGATTACGATGATGATGATTATTATCATTATTATTATCATTATTAAAAATGATGTCCTACTTTATGACACCACTACCCCCCCCCCCATTTCTGCACACATACAAACACAAAGTCATTAAATAGAAAATCAAAAAGAACATTGAAATAATGTTCTGCTAGAACCTGCCTGTCCATTCATAAAGCACACACTCTTGTGAAAAGTTTGATGCTGCTGTGTGGAGCAACTCTGTGATTGTGGTGAAATATTGCTATGATCTCCTTCCATAATGATCCCATGGCTTGGATTTTAGTGCAGATGTTTAGCTCAGCCACCCTAGTCATTTGTAGCTGTTTCGGGTTTCTCTTGGCTTTCTCCAGTAGACAGTTATCTGCTTCTCTCCCTATGCAAAGAGGAACAATTGTTTTTCACAGACAATGTTACTTCTCTATTGCAGAGGGGAATGATGACATTTGATACAACAGTCATAACATACTTCTTAATTAATTTTCCACATTTCTAAAACTACACCGATTTCCCTAAGAAAATAATTATATGATAATGTTCCTTTCATATCAACACTTTGGTAATGTTTTACTCAAAAGTGCTAATGCATTTTTTTTTTAATCATAAAGTTTAAATCAATGTGATAATGTGCATAACAAGACTGTACTAGGATTACACCTAATTGTCCATTGACACTGGATTTTTTAAGTAATTGTCTATGACAAAATAAAACCAAATATAACATGAAAAGGTGTTGCATGGATTGCTGTTTATTGATCTTGCTCACCTTTAGCATGGTGCACAATGTAACCTTTGAGTGCAGTAAGAAGAGGATGCTAAGCCAGACGAAATGGTGAATGAACATATTGTTGACTAGAATCAGGAGCAGAACTAAAGTAAAGAATAGAGAAAGCAGGACATCACAAGTGAAAATCAGTGACATAGTCAATTCCATGTAAGTAATGTCTCAGACATTTGACTTCTGAGTATACAAAGAAAAAAAAAAACATTGACATGAGTAAAACTATAAACGTATATTGAGACAGTTCATTTTCATCGTCTCTGCCAAGAATTTGTCATACAGTATGTGCCATTGACTTTTGCAAAGTTGATGGTATCTCATATCAGTACAGAGTGTATAACTGTTCTTCCTCATCTCCCTTGCCCCCCCCCCCCCAATAAAAAAAATAAAAACACAACAATAATCAAACTAACAATAAAAAACTACAGTTACAACAGTCCTGCAAGATTAATGACACTGAAGAACTGCATACTGCTACCACATCAAAATGAGACTGAGGGACAGCATTGCCTTTATACCAAAATGCAACATGACTACAGATAATTAGATGTCAAAATATTGGATTCCATATTATGTCAGTGCTTCACATTCATAAAACTACAAATACAGTTGTAATTAAAGAAAGAGTAAGACAAAACAATTATTTCAGTATGTGGCAAATCATATTAGGAATAATTTATTATTATTACTAGTAGTGTGCCTGCACTGTCTATTACACACTGGCCTGTCTAATTTACTCTAAATCCTTGACAGATAGCAATGTAACTTACGGTTCTTGTTCAAGCTTGAGATGATAGGAGAAATCTGCAGGAATGCGGTATGGAGTACAATACTGTAAAGTAGCCCATCATCGAAGGACAGCATTCATTTCATTCCAGTCTGCAAGTTGTTGGGTTGTCCACACAAAGGCCTCAATATCTGTTTGTAATGGAAGATGAATGAAAGATGTCAGTCACATGAAACTCCATCACTACCAGTTCTGTAAGATCATAAAATTGATGCACAGATTTGCAAAACATCACACTGCCCCCCCCCCCCCCCCCCCATCCCTTTCAGGTCTATATTCTACAGCTTACCAGAATCTGAAGTTTATGAACATCTCTCTGGTTTAATTTTACGTACAATTTGCCCAGTTCCGAATCCCTAGCCTCCATCCCCCAAAAAAGCCCTCTGTGTTTCAAAGAACCATAGATTGTAGAAAATCAAAACAAACAAAACAAAAAATTGCAAACTAAGGCAAAAGTACTTGTCACGTATAGGACAATTACGTCTATATTGAGGCTTTTAAAGTCATAATATAGCATGATAGAACAATTTATAAATTCAGGTGCTGAGAACAAACGTTGCACAGGATTTTTTTATTTTCTTTTTTTTTTTTGCTTGTTGTCTATCCATTATTCCAAATCAAATTTGCTGGTACGGTATTCTTGACAACATTATCAAACTCTTCATTGTTGTTGGTAACGCCTCAATTTAGACAGGGAGGAGAGAAGAGGACCTCCCTGATTTAACGTTAGACTTTTAGCAGAAGTAACTTTAAATTTTTTTTTTTCATTGAGAATTCAAAGGTAATCAAAACAATTATTTTAGTATGTGGCAAATCATATTAGTAATATTATTATTACTAGTAGTGTGCCTGCACTGTCTATTACACACTGGCCTGTCTAATTTACTCTAAATCCTTGACAGATAGCAATGTAACTTACGGTTCTTGTTCAAGCTTGAGATGATAGGAGAAATCTGCAGGAATGCGGTATTGAGTACAATCCTGTAAAGTAGCCCATCATCGAAGGACAGCACTCATTTCATTCCAGTCTGCAAGTTGTTGGGTTGTCCACACAAAGGCCTCAATATCTGTTTGTAATGGAAGATGAATGAAAGATGTCAGTCACATGAAATTCCATCACTACCAGTTCTGTAAGATCATAAAATTGATGCACAGATTTGCAAAACATCACACTGCCCCCCCCCCCCCCCAATCCCTTTCAGGTCTATATTCTACAGCTTACCAGAATCTGAAGTTTATGAACAATGAACATCTCTTTGGTTTAATTTTGCAATTTGCCCAGCTCCGAATCCCCAGCCTCCATCCCCCCCAAAACCCCTCTGTGTTTCAAAGAACCATAGATTGTAGAAAATCAAAACAAACAAAACGAAAAATTGCAAACTAAGGCAAAAGTACTTGACACGTATAGGCCAATTACGACCACATTGAGGCTTTTAGGCTCATAATTATATAGCATGATAGAACAAATTATGAATTCAGGTGCTGAGCATAAACGTTGCATTTTACTTGTTGTCTATCCAAATCAAATTTGCTGTTACGGTATTCTCGACAACATTATCAAACTCTTCATTGTTGTTGGTAACGCCTGAATTTAGACAGGGAGGTGGGAAGAGGACCTCCCTGATTTAACGTCAGACTTTTAGCAGAAGTATTAAACTCTAAAATCATTTTTTTTTTTGAGAATTCAAAGGTAGTCAGTGAAATAACATCACTTGGAGAGTAACCTGGACAGGTAACGCCAACGGTATCCAAGAACACTATTTACACTGTAACACTGTTAACTATCTTAATTAGATCTTGAAGTTGTAGGCCTAGATATAGACTCCCTAATGGATCTAAATTCCTGGAAGATTCAGAGTATCAGACATAATCAAGTAAGATAAGAGAGTAAAAATCAGTCTACCTGCCACCTGGGAAGAAGTAGGTCGTTGCATTACATATTTGAGCTCGTAATACAGGAACAATAAAACTTCACAATATATCACCAGTTAGTGCGCTTAAGATTCGATGCAAATGTGAGACGTGTTCATTTGACTTTAGTTCGAATCACTTTCCCTGCCTATTCTCCACTTACACCGAATAATAGATGTGGGACTGCACACGTAGATAACGAACCTAGGACAGCGCCAAACGAAGTCAATGTGATCTGCAAGAATACATATTTACGCTGTTTTGATATTCTAATTCCTCATTCATAAATCTACATTCAAGAATGTGAAAAATTTGAACAATTAAAGTGTCAATACAGAGCGAATTGTAACTTTACCGATTTCATCCGTCTAGTTTCCGTTGCTCTGGGCGCAGCCATTTTAGACGCGCGCGTACGAGGACGTTTGGCGGATAAATGATTTATGATGACGTCTGGCGTATACGCACCATCAACCCGCGATCGTGCCACTTCGTGAAAATCGTAGACCGACCAGTCGAAGTTTTCACGAAGTGGCACGGTCGTTATTATTACGTAATTATTTGAGATTGAGGTCCAAAAATTTGTCAGGTTGTAGATCTCGGTATTTACTATCATAACATGCAAAAATCTTAAAATCGAAAATTTACTCGATTTTGGCCGGTCGTGCCACTTCGTGAAAACACCGACGATTTGTGTGCCGTTACTCGAAGAGACTTGCAAACTTGCGTTTGATTTGGAGGACTTGCGTTATGAGATTTTCGGAGTATAGCCAGTATAGCCGCAGCGTTTAACGCAAAGTTTGTAGTAACTGGGCCGTGAGCTCTTAAAAGTATTTGTCATACACGTGTCATTTACATGAATATAAAAAGGCAAATCAGACATCGGACTAGGGTTTCACTGACCCACCTGTCTTCCGAGTTCCTTCCAGAGTTCGTTCAGTTCCTCGGCCCACACGCGTAACTCTTCGTCCTTGATACCCTCCAAGAAACTTGGGCTGCAGGTCAAAAACAAGACGATCCAGCAGCAAACCAAGACAATCGTGAGAAAGGCAGGGAAATGGGACATTTACCTTTAGACTTCTATTGGAGTGGAAAACATGCATGCATCCGAACAAATATCACCATGACATATTTGTGTGTTTATGTGTGTCTGTGTGTATGTGTTTGTGTCTGTCTGTCTCTCTATATCGTGCATAGGATGTGTGTATATGCAATGTTATATCAATACTCCAAACCTGCAAATTCTATTAAGATTTTTAGTTGAAAGAATAAGACATCAGATATTGTTACACATGTACATTGTAATTCTCGTGCGAACTTGGACCTAAGAGGTAGTCGTTTTGTTGTGGTTGAGTGAGCGCTCGCCATGATATCATGTGGCAAAATGCTAATTGAAAAATTCTGTCAACATTTCATTAGGTTTGATATATTCTTTATTTCATTTGAACAAGTACCACAAAATAAATGTAGCAGCGTTATATTAACGACAACAAAAAATGGTGATATTTGATTTTAAGTGGAGTATTGGATAACGCGTCTAACTCACTTCTCTGTCCAGTCGCTTGGTTCCCACGTCGTGAACTCGATGTTTGGACCATCGAAATACGTTTCCACAAACTCCGCCATGATTGTGGCATTATCTGGGTCAGAGATGTTGCCAAACGCCGCGAGGATTGTATCTGAAGGTGACAAAGTAAAAATTAATAGAATTAAAAAAAAAATGAATAAATGATTAACGTGTAAGGCTAGATCAGTATAAAAACAACAAAACTGTCTGCAATTGGTGCATGTCTGTTTAATAGGACCTTAATTCATCGAGGTAAGAAATGTCACCGACGCCAAACACGGCTGCTGTATGGTGTACGCGTCAATGTCAATAAATCAAGAGTCATACGACTTTATGAAATGAAACCATGTAGGGCCTAAATAAGTATAGGCTGATTAAATGCAACATCAAATACAGACTATTTAAGCCTATAACTCGTCGCTGTCACCACGAACTGGCATTTTAGTTAAAAATGGTTGGATTTCACGTTTTCGAGATTTTCACTTTTTTCGATAGTACTATAGACCCTTTACATTCCTGCTAAATTTGGAGACTCATATTTCAATGGTTACGTAATTATGACGTTCACATCAAACGACATTTAGCTAAACACGCGGATTCAGATATCACAAAAGAGACACTTTGCAACGCGCGCTGAAATGTCTCTTTGTGAAAATTAACTTTGTAACTAAATCCACTGATCAAGATATCACAAAAGAGACACTTTGCAACGCACTAAAATGCCTCTTTAGTCCAGGCCAGAACGAGGCACCTAAAATTGTTATATATATATATATATATATATATATATATATACGTACAATGTTTTTTAATGGTTTCTTGTCAATTCGAGGGTGCTGTTTCCAAATCTGATTGATGCCACTCGCGAAACCTTGAGCATTTTCGGCAAAATGCAAAAATCCAAAATGGCCGCCAAATATGCTAATTTGGCCGTGATAATCACAAAAAATGTGCATTCTATGACCAATTATTCCACTAAAATTTGTACATTTATGGTCTAGAGTTACTCCATCTGCATTTGCAGGAGAATTTTCATTTCATATAGGTTCATTTAGTATTTAAAGTTCATTTTCAATTCAAAATGGCCGCCATTTGTATGCTCTTGTACAATATGAATGGCAAAAAAATTGCATGGAAATATAGAACAAATTTACTGTACTTCCAGTCCCGTACCTACGCTGTTATAATGTGTTGCGTGTGCATGCAATAGAAAAGTATTGGGTGCCACTTACAATATAGAGGGCCTATCGTATTTTTATTCTTTTAAATTAAAAAATTTAAAATGGTCGCCACTCTTATTCTCCTGTATAAGATGTATAACAAAAATATATGTGGAAATAGAAAACCAATTTGCTATTTTTTTCTGACATGCAGCTACATTGTTTATTAGCAGTTAGTGCTGATCATATATCTGAAGAATGTTCTGAACCAAAAAAAATATTCTTTTGTGATTCAAAAGTCCTAATTTACCACATAAATTACGATTCTTACTAGGAATTATGAATGGAGTTTTGAGCATTTAATATTCATAAGCCTTATCGATGTTTAACACAATTTCATATATCTTTTATTTTGTTTCAACAAAGATTAAAAGTGCACTTAACATCACGCACAGAAAAATCAATAAACCGTCATGCTCTACATGCAGGTTGAATATAAAAATGTCATACTTACACAAAATATTAAGAGGCCCAGGTGCATGGTATTTATCAAATAATGTTAAAAATGAAGGGGAAGCTCGGAAGCAAAGCTTCTAATATGCATTCCCCTAAAACCATTATTAATAAGGTACAGAAAAATCCTATACAGTAGATACAGAGATACATGGTTGCTGACAAAAACACATTGGACATTAATGACAAAACTAAAAACCCTTTACAATGTAGCTTTTTTTCAGCAAGGAGTGGGGGGGGGGGGGGGGTCCTGAGGTGATTTTGAAATGGATCATAACCTCCATCACTGCGATATGATATAATTTAGGTGTACCGCCTTGATATTATCGAGCAAACTTGATTTTCTTCTTGAATTAAAACAACAACAAAAACTGATGAAGTCATAAACGAAACTGTCCAAACGCAATACTGTACAAACTATTTATTAAACATCAACCAAGGAGCAATGTGAGGTACCGCTTTTAATTTTCTCAAAGTCCCCAGGTGTTGATTTATACACTTTGACATCTTGAGGTCATTCATTCTTGTCTTAAAACTAAAACTGTCCTTTTTTATTGTTTTCAAAGATCTCTTTAATTTGATGTTTGGCAGCAGGCGACATCACTGAGCCCCAAATTTGCAGGATTCTCAGGTTAAAGATGCATATCAATTCTGTAATTGCCTTAATTGCAACCACATATGATGGTGTTCAGCACTTCCTCAGGGGTCAGAGGGTAATCATTTGCCATAGAAACAGGATGAAGACATGAAGATTTGCTTCACCACCCGTTGAAGCCCTTTGGCTTTGTTGCCATGCCAGAGACAGTATTGTAGGTAACTTGGGTGGTATCAGAGATGGCATCAGACCAGCATCTGTACCATCAGTTTGGGGGCCAAAGCTTTCAAGCATGCATGTCAAGTGATGGGAGGGAAATCTAGGTTGGCTTGTGGGATTTCAGAGGCATTGATGGCAGGTTGTTTAGGGGGGCATTTCATGAAGCATTTGTCATTTTTTTTTTTTTTTGGACAAAGCGTTATAAGCTACTCCAATCCTTGAATATGATTGGCCGGGAGCAAATTTGGCAGACAATTTGGCAGACAAAACGCTTCATGAAATGCAACCAGGTTATCGTGATTGGAAGGTCAGGGTACGCGTAGACGACACCGGTGACACTTGCCATCCTTCGTTCCTTTCTAATGGAAACAAAAATCTAATATTTCACCAATAGGGTGCATCAGATGTCTGAATATCAAGTCTGAAAATGCAAAATCTCCCTCTTGTGGGGGGGGGGGGGGGGGGGCTGATCCCCCTTCCATACCCTCCCGTTGCCCGTTTCTCTGAATACCACTTTATATTTTTCTTACTCTTTGATGGAAACAATTTTTACCAAACGTGTGCACTACCATGTCATGCATGTTTCATCTTCAAGTCTAAAAGAAAAATCCCTCGTGTGGGAGTGGAGTATCCCTTCTCCATGTACCAATAACTAATTCTACATGAAATGAATGAAATAATTTAATCACTATGTTTTTAGGTGGAGTAATAGACGGCATGCACAGAAATTCACTGTCATGTGATAAATTGCACATTATTTTGTGGCACATTACACTTATTTTGAACATGTATGTAGTACAGATACCAAACAGCCAAAAAGAACTGTTTTTACTTCCTAAGTGATAACTGACAGTTTCAAATGCAACTCACCTTATGGTAGACATTAAATGCGTTGGTTAAAAAAGAAAGAGGCTAGCACTAAATGTTCATCTCATGTGCTGGAGGTGACGATGATAGACCATGTGGTAAAAAATATCGCCTTCTAGTAAGCTGTCTGTTTAGCAACAAAACTAATGGTGAAATGTTTCTCTCGTTGCAAGGACACACTCCTTGATTTTAACATTCGAATCTTTCAATTTGTATACTTTACATATAAGAACTAATTTTAATAAAAATGTTTTCATTATACTGATATGTATTTACATAATAGTATTGTGAGATAAAATTGTTATTGCCGGCCATTTTACACGCCATTTTGCATGCTAGGAAAAGTTCGAGCGGTGTTATCGGTACTTGCGTGCTTAAAAATCTCTTAATATGTATTATAATGTGTTCTCCATGCTTCACAAGATATATTTAGACATTTAAATTTTGTATTTGGGTTAGCTGGTTGAAAGGTAATAAAGATACCCAGGAAATGGCTGCCATTATGGACGCCGTCTTGGATTACGGAACTTGTGTGAATCAACATCTCATAATGTATTTCATTGAGTTCTTCATGTTTGGAAACATGATATATTTAGACACTTAAATTTTATATTGGGTTGCCTGGTTGAAAGGTAATAAAGATATTCAGGAAATGGCGGCCATTCTGGACGCCATCTTGGATTACGGTACTTGTGTGCATCAACATCTCTTAATATGTATTTTATTGAGTTCTTCATGCTTCAAAACATATATTTAGACATTTAAATTTTGTATTTGGGTTCCCTGGTTGAAAAGTTATACGAATTTCAGGAAATGGCAGCCATTTCGGACGCCATCTTGGATTGCGAAAAACGCTCAAGGAGGATTTATGAGGACTTTTAGTCCGTTATTCTAGACATTTTTCTAGACATATTGCTTCAAAACATATATTTAGACATTCAAAGTTTGTATTTGGGTTACCTGGTTGAAAGGTATCAAAGATATTCAGAAAATGACTGCCATTTTGGACGCCGTCTTGGATTACGGAACTTGTGTGAATTAACATCTCATAATGTATTTTATTGAGTTCTTCATGTTTCGAAACATGATATATTTAGACACTTAAATTTTATATTGGGTTGCCTGGTTGAAAGGTAATAAAGATATTCAGAAAATAGCTGCCATTTTGGACGCCATCTTGGATTACGGTACTTGTGTGCATCAACATCTCTTCATATGTATTTCATTGAGTTCTTCATGTTTCAAAACATGATATATTTAGACACTTAAATTTTGTATTGGGTTGCCTGGTTGAAAGGTAATAAAGATATTCAGAAAATGGCGGCCATTTTGGACGCCATCTTGGATTGCGGAAAACGCTCAAGGAGGATTTATGAGGACTTTTAGTACGTTATTCTAGACATATTCCTGGACCTATCCTGAAAAAAATCAGCTTGTTACCAGAAATTTCCAGGTTTAAGCCTATTTTGACCTAATGCTCTTGGACTAGATTGCAGGGGTCGCGGTCGCGAGGGCTGGACAGCAGCAGAGGTGGGGGCAAGCAGGTGCAAAACATGCCCCTTGACTAAAATGGACCCATCCCATTGTATAGCCATCATGAATCACCTGCATTGTACTAACATTGGTAAATATTCCATAATTTCACAATTCATCACAAAAGAAAAGGTGTGAGCAAAGTATTCATCTCAAAACACAAAAATGTGTCAATTTTACAGTGGGAAGCACAAAATTAAAAATTACCTGATGTTATTTTAAACATTTTAAGTGAAAATAGGTGCCTACTTATGAGGTCAAATCTGTTTCAGTGGGCGTAACTAGCTAGGCGCTTCCAACAGTCATGTGGGGTGAGACAGACTTTTCTCCTGATGGAAGTAGCAATGCTCCTGACAACGACTCACTCTTCCATTCAAAAAGCTGAACAATTATGTATTACTATATTCATTTTATTTCATGATAACCATGTGAGCTCAGCATGAAACATTTCCCAATTCGATATACCGCAGTATAGGGAATGTGTAATAGGTGATATGCTGTTTATAGTCGTAAGAACATTGTTTACTATGTTTCCAGTTTCTCAAATTTGTTAGATGTGTAGCTCTATATTATTCTTTCACTGTCTCTGCTGTTGTGTAAATATGGAGCCCCGAAACTTTCACTTCAAAAAGTTTGTTAGGTGCTTCTAGAAGTGAAAGTAACGAATTTCATCATACTTCTCCGGGATATGGTTGTTGCAGTTTGATAAAACCTCATGGCGATGGTTTGTAGATATGGAGATAGTTATTCGTAAATTCCATTTGATATAGTGATAGCATCCGTTTAATATATATATACTTCTGTTTCAGAAACTGATTTTTTTTTTCCTTTTGAACAACATGGTACAGCTCACAAATCACATTCTTTTCTTTAATCAAATCTTAGAAATATTCAACAATAAATCGAACATATTATGCTTTTGAATTCTTATAATGAAAAAACCAGTGCCAGTGTTATGAAATAAAACAAATTTGGATATTGATGAAAATGTCATTTTCTTTCAATCATTTGCATACTTGTTTACCTTTGGGATGATGATCAGCATTCTCATATTGTTGTATTGTACCAGAAGAGTGTTTCGATCACATGTAAATGTGTTACACAATTGTTTATTGTGTCCAGGCGAGGATTTAGTGTGTGTGTGTGTGGGGGGGGGGGGGGGGGGTGGGGCGAGCGGGCCTTGCCCCCCCCCCCCGACCCAACTTTGATTTTATTTTTCAGACCATTTTTGACCATTTTCAGTGCCTCGACCCCCCCCCCCAACCTTTTTGGTTTGTTTGTTTTTGTTTAGTTTTGCATTTATTTTTGCATGTCGCATTTTTTCCCTTTTTTTTTCATAATATGACACGTGGTGAGGGGGGGGGGGGGGAGGGGGAGATGGTGAGCTCCCAGAGGTCACCGAAAAGTCACCTTTTTTGTTTTAGTCGAGATGGCTGAATATGTCATACTGCATATTAGCTGTGTGAGCTTCTGTGGATGTGTATGTGTGTTGTGTGCGAAGGTGTGTGTGTGTGTGTGGGGGGGGGGGGGGTTGTGATTGCGTGTGTTTAACTGTGTGTACCCATAATGTCTGTGTACGTCCTGTATTATAATGTGAGACTGCGCATTTATGTCTCTTTGTCAAAACCTCGGAATGTGTAGTGAAGTTTTCACAAAATGACATTTTTTTTTTTTTTTTGGAAGCCCATATTGGCGTACTGAGAACTGATATTTCAGCACAATTCATATCTATAGAAAGTTTGTGTGCTGTTCATTCCCATACGTGAATTTTGAAATATTTTCACTAAGTTCAAGTATAGAAATATGAACAAACAAACGATTGCCCGATTTCTTATGATTTGTGCTGGATACTCCATTGACAATGCGTATATACGCAACACTGAAAATGTCACTTCGTGGTGACTGCGCACAGGCGGGAAAACGATTTCTTTAGTCACCACGAACTGACATTTCTGTATGGAAGCTAATTCTGACGAAATTCTGGATGATTGATCATAAAAAATACTCCAATAGAAAGCCTGAGTCATGTAGATTGACTACATATCAAATTCAGTGTAATCTTATTCCATTAACGCATTCAAACATAAAGTTAAAAATATGAAATCTTTAAACGCGATTTACTCGAAATCAACTTTCGTGCGCTAGAGCGCTAAAATGCCAGTTCGTGGTGACAGCGACGAACTAGGCCTACGACCTATACTGCCTATAAGAGCTTTAAAGATGTTTCACAATGCGTTCCATCACGTCCCAGATAACAATCCGCCATTAGGCCAAAGTTGGCAATGATCGACATGGCTTGTAGTACAGTCGGTAAGCTTGGCTCTACGATGGGCTACTGTCTTTAGGAGAAACATTGCTGATCATGGACGGCAATATGACTGGCTATCCTGCGTAGGGTCAACGTTGGTGTTTGTTATAGTCGTAGGTGGTAAACTAAAGACGGTTGCAGAGCTACCGAGTCTCTCGCATTCTGCGTGAGACTCAAGCATTTAGGGGCCTGAGAATTAGGCCTGAGAATTAACCTGCTAAATCGTTGGATTTGCCCTTCAAAGTGACCATTTAGGGGCAAAGTCTGTAACTTGGGCCTATAATAATGAGCATAGCTCAAAAGATTTAAGTGATAGTAATTGAAGGTACATTTCCCTTTTGTCTTTCAAAATAAGTAAAAAAATGGACATTTAAGTATGCACCTGATCGCACCATTAAGAGCTACTAAAAGCTCCCTACCGTATAGGCCACACTGAGGGGAAAACCCCTCCCTCACCCTCGCTCGCTGGCACATTCGCACGCCGAAATGCTGAGTGATGCCGAGTCATGAAAATCTCACTCATAAAAAAATTTCTGAACTTGGCATCCCTGCGGTTGGCTATTAAAGGTTTTGCAATTTTCGTGCTTTTGTCACTGATGCAGTTGGTTAACCTACGTTGGTCTACAACTATGGTTATAAATCAGTAAACTGATGTTGGATCACCTTTAGGCCATTGTTTCAGAGAACAATACGCAATCGGGCCAACGTCGTTGAGCTTACGTTGGCTCAATGTTGGGCTCCTGTTTTGCTTAAATTGTCACTGATGCAGGGTGCTGGCTGACTAATACCATGCATCTTGGGCCAACTTTGACGATGGGCTCCACGGTAGTATGGTCATTAAACTAACATCAGTACTGACTAACATTGATTTAACGTTGGGCCATTGTCTTACTCTAACGGTCATGAATCAGTTTGCATTTGTCTTGAAATTGATCGAAGCCTTACCTACTTTTTTTCCACATTCGGTGATTTTTAATGATTCTTTGGGGGTGATTTTTCACATGCCTTTTAATAATTTTGTTCTGTTGGGAACGCGCGCTATTTAAGGCTTAACGCTCTTAATATGCTAGTTCCGCAGAGGCCCTACCCCTGACTCTGAGTTTCTTACCCCTCAACTTTGCTCCTCAGGAAGTTGAGGGATCCTATGGCTTGGTTGTGACTCCAGTGGAGCCTCGTCCATTCTCGTTTCACCTACATAGATACGGTAGTATAGAGGCCGGCCGGCTAGGAGCCCAGCCAACAACCCCATGTGGGTCCACATGGCCATGGGTAAACATGGGTATTTATAACAGAGACTCGAACTCTCCCGCTTTCGACGGGAGATCTCCCGCCGAAAGCCCATTCTTGCAAAATCTCCCGTTCTCCCGTTTGAGATTTAATTTCTCCCACCCTGTCTCTGTGTCTCCCGCTTGAAATGATTTCTTACTTATTGTCGTCGTATGTTGAAAAACAAGCCTTAGATAGCACAGAGAGCATCTAGAACCCTAGACCAGGGGGGGGGGGGGGGTTTCATCAACCTTTGTCGGCGCTGACAACTTGAATCACCATAGTAACAGTCAGTGACCAGAGCATCTCAGCCAATCAAAACCAAGGATTTTGCTGAAATTGGTCAGCGCCGACAGTTGTCGGTGCTGACAAGTGTTGATGAAACACCCCCCTGGGGGATGTTTCATCAACGTTTGTCGGTGCTGACAACTTGAATCACCATAGAAACAGTCAGTGACCAGAGCATCTCAGCCAATCAAAACCACGGATTTTGCTGAAATTGGTCAGCGCCGACAGTTGTCGGCGCTGACAAGCATTGATGAAACACCCCCCATATTCATCAATTTAGTCAGCGCTGACAAGCTGTCAGTCCCTGACAATTTCAGTAAAATCCTTGGTTTTGATCGGCTGAGAAGCTTTGGTCACTGACTGATACTATGGTGATTATACGAGACTGACAACTTGTCAGCGCTGACAACTTTGATGAAATGCTCTCCTGCGGACCCCGGCCGTAAGGAACTTCGCGCTTCGCACACATCAATGTTGGAGTCTCCCGTGCGTTTGTTAGGGGTTTCAGGCGGGAGAATCTCCAGATCAGAAGGTGCCTGGGGTTGGAGTCTCTTGTGGGTACGGCATAGCAAGGTGTGAGTTGGTATACAAATGATGCACAGGATAGAGTGCGTTAGTGAAGGCGTAGGTCCTATAGTGCACTCGAGGGTATTTACAATTGTGAAACATGCACGAGGCGAAGCCGAGTGCATGTTGCACTCCATTGTAAATACCCGAGAGTGAGCTATACGCCTCCACTAACGCCATGAAATAATCCTGTCCATCATTTGTTTTATAAAATGGGTCGAAAATTCGAAAACTAACAGCATTTTCAGCGTTTTTCACTTACCTTTGTGGGTCAAGACGTCCGAAGATGTTCGTCCCAAACATTTACGCACGTCGCACTCGGAAATCCCGCACATATAAGTATAATGGGGGGTTGGGTTTCCGGACCTTAAGTTCCCGCATGAAAACTTACTTATTTTACATAGAATATGCACCCTTTACCTTATAAAAGACTTGGATAGACTCCTCATATAGGCCTACTAGACAACATACTTTGAAAACGGCCTGAGAATTAACCTGCTAAATCGTTGGATTTGCCCTTCAAAGTGACTCCATGTAGGCTACGCGTCCACGGTACTGTAGTGTACGTATAAGAGTATACGTACGCCACACATGTTATGCACAAGGGCCGGCGGCCGCCGGCAGCCCGAACTAGAAGTTGTTTACAGGATTGACAGCGCGTATGCAAAGGAGCCGCCGGGCGCACACAGACGATATGGGACCACCGAACTAAAACATAGTGGAATGCGTGTCCCTATTCCCAACATACACGAGACCGTGCAGCCAAATTACCGTCTTCCGTGCAGCCAAATTACCGTCTTGCGTCGCCATCTTGTTCGGGCAATTTTTCCTTATATGGAGTGCACGCTTAGGCGCGGTCAGACTGGGCCACTGGTACGCGCGCAAGCAAGAGTACGTCGTCCAGTGGCTAGTGATTATGACGTAACAATGCACGTTTGTACAAATTTTGGTCAATTGCGCTTCGGAGACACAGCCCGCACTCCATATAAGGAAAAATTGCCCGAACAAAATGGTGGTGGTAGCAAGTTTTGGTGGCTGCGTATTTCCTGGGTGAACACGCATTCCACTATGTTTTAGTTCGGTGTATGGGACTGAGTAACCAAAGCACACGTGACTCATTTCAGCGCTTCCTATTGGCTACATTCTTGAACCCATTTTATAAATAAGTGTATTATTTTAGATGCGCGCATGGGGCGGCCGTGCGCAGAGGGGCCGAGAGGAGCGAGTGGTGGCATGCGCATGGCAGCTAGCGCGCGCTACCAGTAAATGTGATTTTCGGATCGGCCTGCGCCTGCCTGCGCCTACTAGCCTTCCGTCCATAGGACTAGAAAATGGCGAAAGAATTCGTTCTTCCCAAGAACTGTAAGGAACTGGAATTCCCTGTCGTCAGACATTGTTTCTGCGCCATCTGTGGGATCATTTCGAAACCGTCTAACGGTTGATCACAGTGGCTAGTTGTTTTCGTCAAATTTTCTATGTGCTTGTAAATATCTGTAGGTGACCTAAATAGATTGTATTACCTGGTATAATGTAAATAGCACCAGTCTGCAAGAATCTTCAGGCTATTGAAGGAGGCAGACTTAACCAGATGAAGAAGAAGAAGAAGAACTGTGATTCTGGTTCTACGGGAGACTCGACTAGCAACGAGGCAGCAATGTAAGATTATCTCACGATAATCACACGGTTCATGATGGAAGTCCTTACATTTGTTGGTTCTGCGTAAGTTTAAGGCTATCATTTTGTTCACAGTTTTGATAAAGAGAATTTGATCACCCTTTGTGAGTTCAGAATTCCATGACCGTGTGAACTGTCTAACGTCATAACATACAACACAAGACCTTAGTAAGAAACGCTAGCGCAGGGTTGTTTAAAATAATGTAGGCCTACGCGGCACGTGGCGTAGAACTCAAACGTACGGTAGGACGCCTATGAATACGTTTAAGACTTAGAGGATCTACAGTTAGGTCTGACAGCTATGCATTGTGGATTGTACAGTTGTACAACTTCTACTTTAGACCCTACGTTTTGTGTAACAGTGTATCCACTATCCAGATTAACAGTGTTAGAACAAATTCAAAGAGATTTTGTGTAGGCCTAACTGTTAGAGTTATGGCAACGTCGTATTCGTAGATTTGTATTTGTCTCTTTAACTAGAAAGCCCTACTGTTCGTCTTTTGTGCTATCAAATCATTATCACTTGTCTTTAGCCATGTGTTGACATGATGTGTTATACCTGGTAGGCCTACTTATCAATTAATATTACTGACACCTATTAACCAGAACTTGGATTTAGATTCTAAATGTTTAGAATTGTCTAGTCTATAGAGAACGGTAGGTCTAACAACCATACATTTAATAGTCCATGCATAGCTATTCTAGCTAACAACGTTAGGTCTAACCGGTTAGATCCGTAACGTTAGAATACTAACGTTTAGTGGATGTCTGAGCCTCGCTCGGTGCATTTTCCTCCCCTGGCAACCAGCGGCATGCACTTGGGATCACCACAAACAATGGTGCGATTTTCTGTTTGTATTCTATGTCCGCTTGTATTGTATGTTGAATTGCCGAATAAATGATAATATTTCAATAATTGATAATGTCTGAAGACTCTAACTCGACGGTAACGTTAGCTCTACGTAGACTAGACACCATCTAACACTGTTGTTAGAGGTTCTAGGAGATCTATACCGTACGGTGGTAGCACTAGGCCCTATCGGTCAGTATAAACGCGTACGGTATGGAACGGGACCCTGACGTGACCCCCTTGTGGCCCTACACCTACATATTTTTTTCTTTTTCGTTGAGACGTTGGTATGTCGAATATTCCCTTTTTTGGTTGAATTTTCAGCCGCTTCCACTGGTCTTCAATAATTTGGACAGTATTACACCTTGTTCCAAAAGACGCTATCTCTTCCCATGACTTGTTCTTCGTGCGTCATTGGTCTTTATTCACAATATATCTAGGCATACGTTTGGGTGTTTTTTTTTTATTTGTTTGTTTGTTTGTTTTTCTGAAAGATGCTTATTCTCTCCGTGACACAAAGAGCAAGTGATTCTTTGGAGTCATGGACTGTTTGCCAGTTTCCTTTCTGTCTTCCTCTTTTTACGTCAGTGGTTTTCTCAAATGCTTTGCTAGCGATGTGATTTGATTACTGTCTTGTATTGTGTGTGCTTTGTGAATGTACACTCGAGTTGTTGACAGTAGTGAACCTGCAAGTACTATTGAGCATGCTCAGTATACTTTGGAAAGGACCACATGGTAGAGAGAGGGATAAGGACTAGAGATATATCACACTCTGGAAACACAAACAGTACCTGGCTATTGACGGGGCTGAGTGGAGGACTTTTGTTGCTGCTTTTACAAGTACGGCATGACGGCACAAATTGACAAAAAAGCAAAGTAAGTAATCTCTACAAAGATTTTAAAAATTCTGTCTTCTTTTTCAATGCGACTAAACCCTAAATGGATCTAGTTATCACTTTGTCACGAGTTGTTGCTCTTGTTCTTGCTCCAGTAGTTCTGTCTGTACAGTTCAGATGAATTTTCAAATAAACCTTTTTCGCTTGCGACAAGACTTGGATAGGGGCTTACCATGAGTGGCAATTATTTTCAGAGTATTTCATGTGAAAAAGGACAATATATGGAGCTCACAAATCGTTTACCTTCTGACTCTTTCATATGTAGATCAACGAAAGTCTTCGAGTCGTTGTAGATCCTTGCGTTCTGCGCGGCTTCAAGCAGCGGTCCATTACAGTAGATGGGACTGAAAATAAGGCCGAATGCAAGAAAGAGTGGAAAGAAAACCAGAAATACATAAATGGACTGCATTCTTCATCAAAATCTACCGTCAAGACTTTTTTTTTTTGTTTGCCGTGGCTTTCTTGCAGGTAAACCGTATAGACCTATGATTTACGTATTAAAGTTCCGAAAATTTTAACACTTGTTTCCTGTTATGCGATGATATAATAAGCAATAATGGTAGATGATATAGGCAGGCCTACATTCAAATTTTACTTGTTCAAGCCCCCGAATTCAAGTTTATATGTCTTACATTACTTTTAGTGATACTTGTATTATAATCGTATTTGAATGAATCCCTAAAACTCCATTTCCTAAGTTTATCACGTCGATCTTCTCTTATCAACAGATTGCATGCACGGCCCGTAAATTTTATGGTGAATTATTTTCTGAATTTTATTGATGACTTATTGTGTGCAGCCTATGAAATAGAACATACAAAGTTCTTTTTGTTCCCGCAAGACATTTGCAACAGCATGAAGGCATGGTGACGCTGTAGTCCCATGAACGCTGTACACACATGAGACAGAAATTTGTGCACTGATTTGGTAGCCATGTAATTCAATGCAATCAATATTTGCATTTGCAGCCTTTAGAAATATTTGGAATTGCATGATTCCGCGCAGTTTCTCGTTGCAAATATTGCCCGTCAGGAAGGTCGACTACTCAGTATACAATACAATGTACTGCTATACATGGAGTATTCCTTCCCTGTTGAACCTGTACGTACATAGGTTGCCAGCTCTTTAAAATTTCATCGTTGTGAGAGACCGTCTAGAGGAGAGTATAGGCCCTAGACTCCCAGATTTATGGGATGGAGCTGGAGCACCTTTCTCTGGCCCGAATTCACCAAGGTAGTTCAATCCTTGTCCATGGTTTAAACCATGGACAAGGACCGTAATTTTGTATGGGGCGCCAAGTGTCGCATGTCCTATTTCGTTAAATACTAAAATCAGTCATTCGTCGACGGAATGTTACCATTTTATGTTTTGGTCAGCGTACACTAGGTAGTGAATTCGGGCCTTTGTGTTTACACAGTATGCCCGTTTCTCATATTTCATATTTGATCAGAATCAAATGAAAAGTTGCCTTCGATATTTGCGTACGAAATAAAAGGCAAGTCCTTTCAGCGACGCACTTGCATTTAAAAGCAAACTTATCTTTGACTTGTGGACGTGCGTTTGATATTTCGAGTTAAAACTTTGCGTTTAAACACAAAGATTTTTTTTTTTTTTTTTTTTAAGTTGCGGCCCAGATCAATGCCTTTAAGAACCAAACGAAAATACACCGACCTGTCACACGGCGCTTCATCCTTCAGAGCTTGGGCGGAGCACGTGACCAGAAGAGCAGCAAATACCGGTATGTAAGTAGCTAGCATGGTGATGCTAGTCCGTATTGCAGTCGGGAGTGTTGATATGTATCACAAACTTCTGAAGCAGTGGATGAAACGTAGAGAATTAGAGTTCTGATTGCCTTTGACTTTACGTGATTGACATTTATTTTACTGCATTTCTAACTTAAGAATAGGGTATCATATTGGAAACCAATCAGTATAAAATACACAACGCATATAGATCGATACTGTATGAAATAATCATGAATACAATGAAAAGGTATAAGTAGAAGTATATATCAATCAAAGAAACACACAGGGCATGCCATGTCGAATTGATTGGCGGCACCGCATAATCATAAATCTTAAAATAGTAATATCTTAGTGCAGGGCTTTTCTCTAGTTTTCCTTTATCTTTTATTCTTTATTTATTCTTAATGCTATTTATTTATTTATTCTTCCTTTTTACTTGATGGGTGTCTGGCCAGCGATTACTATGTTTTCTTTTAATTCAAATAGGGGTCGATGCCGAAGAACAGACAATCATTGCAGCAATGAAACGTCCCGCCCCGACTTTCCACAATTAACACTCATTAGAAAACAAAGGGGAACGATACTTGGATGCAAACTCATGATAGGTATTTAACATATTAATCCGTGGAAAAAAAAATTAAAGCTAAATTTTCTTTTATGAATGCTATTTTTTTAATGGTGCGTAAAACATCAGTTACTAGATTCCGTTTCTTTTGTTTCTTTGGTTTCTGTTGTCGGAGTTGACTTTTTATTACTTTTCAGATATCACGTAACTTTGTGATCTACTGAAAACCTTCCGTTGATTTCGTTTCAACTATATACCGTAAAGCCCATATAATTATGGCTATTTCGGAAAGACATCACTTATCCTTGTACAGAACTATAGCTTTCTCCGATATCCTACAATCAGCTGAATACAGTATTCTAAATCACACTTTTCTTGCTCATCTTTTAAAGCATGTGTAACTACTAGTATGCTTTCCTATTAAAACAAACAACAGTTGAAATAGTGCAATGAATTATAATCTATTTGATCGCTAAGGAGAAGATGGGCATAGAAGATAGGAATTTTGCTGTATTCCACATGAAAAAATAACATTGCTGCAGGTATACATACATGGATTACTACAAAGTGTAGAACAAAACTAGCTGACGAACTGTTCTGAAAACCAACTTCTCTGTATTAACCTCAAGACCCTGGAATGCTAATACAAAAGCTATGATTACGAAGTTATACCAAAATAGCCTTTCATTCAATGAAAACGCCGAGACCACGTTTCTATATTTGTCCTCCCCTTAGAATTGGCATACAGCTTTTATATTTCCTTATCCATTCAAGTGATGCACAGGACTCGAAAGAAAGCATGGCGTTCATCACGAAAGCACACATTTTGTTTATTTTAATACAACACGCCTAAGCACAGATAGAAGGACTACTAAACAAACGAGAACGAATCTATTATGCCTGAACCATTCGAACCTCGGCCCAAGAACTTGTATTAAAACCAATGTCCCGCTTAGTGTCCTCTAATATGGATATAGTTTCAAGAAGTGAACACATCAAAATTTCAGTTTCATCTTCCTGTCGGTGGTTTTGATGACATTCATATACGATATTATTGAAGTAATCAACAACTTCGTTGCCATTCTATCTATCGAATTATTTTTTTTTCTCAATGTTATACTGTATTTGTATCTATCACTCCTTTCTAGGCGCAATAGAAGGTAATTCAATTTACTCGGAAGTACATGTATAGTCTTCATTCTTGCCGGCGACATCATCATCTACAGAGTCAGTTTGTAGCACATTCGAGTTCTAATATTGCCTGTTGCATGTATTGTTTCCAATAAATAAAAGGTCAGGTATATAATGTGTGCCTTCTTTCTTAAATGATATGAATGAATATGTACACAACAAAGGGAAGAAATTCATTGTCAGCGTGTTTGTTAATATTGATATCAGGTACTATCAGGGCTAACCAAGGGCAAACAATGACTTTTGATAGTGGCTAAGTTTATTTTGTAAATTGTTAGTGGGAAAGAAATATGTGCACTTATTTCACCTATATGTTTCCGACAAGAGCTTTGTAAAAACATACATAAACGTATACTTGTATTACCCCAATATCTTTCGGCCCAAACATTTGACATTAACCTGCCACTTATCGTTGTGCCAAGATCACTGCGAATATATAAAGTTGCAGTGTTTAGTGACTAGTATACAATTAACTTTTGCCTCTTTCGAAACATGCAGTTGTACATTAGATTCATCATTGTGGCACCTATAAAACACAACAAGCTGCTTCGGTTCTTGAAATTTATATAATTTAGCAGGTGCATTATATAAGTATTTTGTTATACGAATAATGTACTGTATGCGGCTGTTATTAACCGCTGTACAACCGTGATGTCAAACACACATGGGGCATACTTGGTATGCGTAGTATAAATGCGCAAGTATAAGTGTGAAAATCTTCGCTGGTGATGTTGTCACCAGAACACACAGACCTAAAAGACAACGTTGGATATCCTAGAGAAAACAATCTGTACTTTTGTTTACTTTCTGTTTGAGATCTGTCAAAATAGGAGTCTTTAGAACTGAAATAATGACGATTTCAGAGCGGACGCTTGTAAACAAAAAAATCTGGTATGTAATAAGGCTAGACAAGATTGAATGCTGCCAGAAATAAGCATGACACGCTGTATGTTGTATTCAATTTAATCTTCACTAAGTTTTTTTTTTTTTAATGGAATGCCAAAGAAAGCTATTCGTCTTAGGTTATATCGACAATTAACGAATCACCCCACTCTGCTATTTTAACAATTGAAATCATCATAGTAAAGAGTTTACATTAAATAGCATAAACAACCATAATACACGTGCAGTGCTCATCCTAATTTGTGCTAAACACACTACTGAAAAGAAGGTTACCTTCGACTAAACCGTAGCTCTTCCTCAGTTCTATAATAGGGGAAGTTCCCTTAAAGGTACTAGCCCATATTTGCAAACCCACGAAAATCAAAACTGCATGAAACAGGTCCAATATGACTTCAAGTACAAGTTATAACAGTAACATACCTCACCTGTTTCTCTTTGTCTATACCATTCGATAAAAGAGAGAAAATCATCGTTTTAAGATCAATTTTCAAACCGGGTCAACCCGACCCGAAATCGAATTACGAGCGCGGGCTAGCTACGCACATATACACGTGACTGTATCGCATGCATGTAGTACGTGCGTGGACCGGAGCTAGCGAGCGTTTTTATACGCATGCATACGGTGCATTTTCATTTATTTTTATGAAAGTAATGGACTAATTGGAACGAAATTTTGCACAGGTGTTACTGCAATCATATCCAAACTCCATGCTAACTATGAGACCAATTGCTGCAGGTTTACAAATGTGGGCTAATACCTTTACATCAAGTACAGACAAGCTATAAGGGAAGCGGTTGGTACACAGCAGGCAATGCAAACCTACAACCCACAACCCCCCCCCCTAAAATTCGAGTTTCGATAGCAGTCATACATATAATGACTATCGACTGCCTTGATTACTTTTAATTGCACATAAAACGCGGTCAAGGTACAACTCCATTGAACATTTGGGTACTCCGCTGTCATATACCCATGCGAAATAAGGATATCGAAGCAAGATATTGGCTTACGTGATAAAGCTGCAGTGGACACCAAGGCAACACTTGTTTTCGCGCACTCACCTCGGTAATTTCGTATATCTGGCAATCCCCGCTCCTGCTCCGAATCCAAAGGGTTTCAGTACTATATGTATTTTTTCCCTTTTACAGCACCATGTAGACCCAAATCCAAGGTCATAGAAACAGCGTAACGGAAATCGCTTATGTTTTATGTACAATAGAACCCGAGTTCCATAGCTGCGATTCTGTACTCTGAGGTCATTCCGCTGTGCAGGCTGATTAAATCGGACAAGTTGGTACATTTCGTCATTCTTTGTGTGTAAATACAGAGGGAGTAGAGGTTGAGTGTTATCTGGGTTTGTGGTTTGTGTGTGTGTGTGTGTGTGTTTGTTTGTCGGATTGTGCTATTCAAACAGAAGACTCGTCAAAAGAGGGAGGTAACATTGCTGCAGCTCGTGAATTGTTCAATTATTTTCAGTTTGGAATTGCATCAGGTTTAATAGAGCTTTGTACTTCATTACGTGCGATGTTGAAATAATGTATGACATTAGTTTTTTTTTTTAAAGCTGTCATTTGCTTATTCATATGTATATATATATATGTATATATATATGGATATACATAAAGTTAATATTCATTTTCATCAAATAATAGCAGCATAAAATGCAATATACGTAAATGAGAAGCAGACACAAATCGAGTTTTCGAGTAAACAGTCACCTCGAAGGCATTTAATAGAACCCAGCTTCAGACCAGATAACCAGCAGTGTGTAGCAGAGACTAACCCTACAGTCAACATGAGGTGGCGCTATGTAACAAGCTTGATTTGTAACATTGACAATCATTAACAACACTGGCGTGATTGCCTTTCTTCTTTACTCTTTAATTTTTCACCTGAATGATAAAGAAAATATAAAAGCTCTACTTGAGCTTAACAAACCATTACCTTTAAAATGAATAAGGGTGTAAACTATTATAACATACAAGTAGTTGCACTGTTCATGACCTATAATACTTTCAAGAGTAAACTGCCAGGACTATAATAGGCTGGCTTATAAAAACATTAAGCTAACACCTGAAAATAACAATTACACTAACACCTGACTTAGACACCAAGAGTGTAATCATAAAAACTTACTGGGTACTGTACGTTTAACAATAACATCAGATACGCATTCTACCATCAATTCTTCTCGTCAACGTTAAAGAAAACAAAAACAATCACAAATTGTTACACGCATATAACCATCACATCATACTGAGTCATACAGTCCTGATTGACATGAAACATACCGTTCAGCAAAAACAACAGGTTTGACAATCATGTACGACCTGATGGGGCAAGCTAGGATGGCATGAAATAAGTAGCTCCTACAAAGGCATAGACTTACACAGTATAAACAAAAATATGAAATGATGTACAAAATGTTCAAGTGGGGACACAGGAAATACACATATCTATATGAAAATAGAATTACATATGCACGTAGCAGAAAACATTTCATGTACGAGTAAAGGTGCAATTAGGGACAGGCACCAAACAGACACCAAAGATGTAAATATATAAAGGTAACTGGAAAATATTAAGAAGGTGAGGGTATGTGGTAAAAATAAACCTGGTATTACACTCAGAAACAAGAAGGCGTATGCACCCACTAAGGATATAAGCATCATATGTTATACACGGCACAAAGGGGCAAATCACTGAGACATAGGCGGGGTGACTGAAAAATAATACACCTATAGAACATATCCACGACTAAATTATACGGAGAGCATACCAAGACAGCTAGGTGAGAGACATTAAAAATAAACAGGGATGTCATACAAAGACGGATTGGTAGAAATGAAGAATAAACATGATACAAGTACAGATTAAAAAACAAAAACAAAAACGCCAGTTTGGGGCACCTCAGAAAAAAAGGTTATGTTAAGGGACATAATGTAATAAACCAGATGGGGGAAATGAAATAACATATGTGGCACCAGGATAACATGGCTATAAGAGAGGTACATTATAAGGATACACGGTGAGGGGGGGGGGGCATTAGTCTGAGGTAGCCAGCAGTTCACACAGAAAACAAAATACATGTACATTGTATATCATTGATTAATACATCAAATAATCATCAAACCTAGGTGGGAGGCGTCGGGAGCGCTGAGGGCGCCCAGTGGGGGTCACATGGGTGGGGGGACAACCTGGACCGTTAATAGTCGGAGCAGTGGGGGCAGGTTCCTGGGGCAGAGGGGGAAGGGGGGCTTCAGGAGGGGGCTCCTGCAGGGGGACACACGGGATATCTGGCCCAGGAGGCAATGAGAGCTCCTGTGGAATGTCTCTGCAGGTGTCTGGGGGGAGCAAATCTCGATCGTCGTCTGGGGAAAGCAAGTCTGTCTCATCTTCGTCAGACATCTGGTGCTGGGGAGGAGCCACAAGGGGAACAGGGACCCTCATGCATTGCGATGTCTTTACACGATATGACGATTTTCTGAGCTGAGAGCCAATGAATTTGCGAATGTTACACCACCTGCCATCTATTGATGTTACAAGGTATCGAGGGCGTGCGGAGGACTTGCTGCGATCTGACCGGAGATAAACAAGGTCCCCAACTGCGAGAGGGGAGCCTTGGAACGCTCGCTGTGGGGATGGTTCGAAAGGCGCTGTTCATGTTGTGAAGAGATGAGGTCCGCATCCGACAGTGGAATTTGGCTGTGCGTGAATTGGTCGCGCTGAGTCCACATTTCACGTGCTGAAAGGCCACGCGAGCGAAGACGGCTATTGAGACGGGCAGTGGCGAGGGACAGGGACAAGGATGTCAGTGGTCCTCCGGAGGGCTCATGCCGCAGGATTTCATCTTCGAGTTCACGAATGGCCTTCTCAGCAACCGGGTTCTTATTGGGATTTTTGGCGTGACCTACTTCAATGGAAAGGTGAAACTGGGCGAGCAGGGCATCATCTTGCAAGGAGGCGAAACCAGGGGCGGGGTCGGTGCGGATGACAGCAGGGGGCCCATCGAGCGGGCAAAGTTCCACACAGAGACGGATCAAGGCATCGCGAAGAGTATCTTTGCGCTCATCTGGAATTAAACAAGTGGCGGTGTAGGAAGTGACACATTCGCGGAGAAGTAAAATCAGTTGTTTCGAGCGCTTGATGACATCAGCGGCGAACGACGTACCCACGGCCGCGGGGGGGGGGGGGGGGTCGCCAGTGGTCTGAGGGACAACTGTGTGTGGAGCATTCCGCAGGGATGCACACTGATGGCAAGTGTCGTTGACACGTGTGATGGCAGAGTCCATGTCCAAGGCAAAAAAATGCCGGTTGACAACGGTCTTGAGTTGGTGGTGGGTGGGATGATCAAGTTGGAGATGGAGTGAAGTAAGCAGGCCATCAAGAACGTTATGGGGGATGATGATGCACTCGCGAGGTGACAGGAGAGCCTGTTCACGGCGGACAACCAACAGCCCATCTCTAGCTATGGTAGCAACACGGAGATAGCGTTTGACGTCTTTGATATTGGTCAGTTTCTTAGAAGGTCGGGTGCTCTGGAGAAGGTGAGCGTGAGTGCGTCGCAAGTCTGGGCACTGAGATTGTATGCTGACCCACGCTGGCCGGGAAGTGAAGGGTAACTTCTGTTTCCCTGTGAGCACGTCCGTAGGGGACACTCTGTGAACAACAGAATCCTCTGACGAATGAAAAGGCATACCTGACAAGAGGAATCAGTGCACTCTGGGGCATTCCTGCTAGCAAAATCTGACGGAACATTGGCGGATCCGGCCAGATGGAGCACGGCACATTGGAACCGGCTAACTGTGGACAGGAAGGTTGACACACGTGGGCTGGCAGAGAACTCCCCACGACAGAGTTTTTCAAAAGCCTGTACACAGGGCTTGCTATCTGTGAGAATGCATGGCCGGTGCTTGGACTGCACAATGTACGGGCTGAAATACTTGCAGGATGCTGCAATAGAAAGGGCCTCTATCTCACATGGGAGCCAAGTAACCTGCCGATCACGAAGTTTGGAGCTAAAGAAACCAGCTACCTGTGGCTTTCCTTATCGTGTTATGTACAATGTGGCACCCATACCATGATCTTTGACAGCACCATCAGTAACAATCCAGAGCTGGTCGGATGGTCGGGGAAGGGTAATGGCACGGGGGGAGGCTAAGGCTTCCTGAGCAGTCTTGAAAAATGAACGCAGGTCATCGGACCAATCAATGCGATCACTCGACTGACCACCAGCAATTGCGGCGTCCAGTGGTGTGAGGAAGATAGCGCAATGTGGGAGAACACGGGCGAGCATCTTATATGCCCCAATGAAGGAACGCATTCTTTTCACAGTAGTAGGAGGGGGCATGAGGCAAGCGCCGCAATGCGATGAGGGCTCGCCTGTAGGGTCCCTTGGGACCAGATCCAGCCCAGAACCGTGGTAGACTTTGGGCAAATCACAGTCTTACGGGCTGAAAGATGAAGGCCTGACTTTCGGAGGGCATGCAGGACACGTGACCAATTCTGGAGCAGCTCCTCGGGGGTATCACCACCAATGAACAAGTCGTCTGCAAGTTTCACAACAATACCTTCCACAAGTAGATCCCCAAGCACGCGACACATCAGCTCTTCAAGAGCAGTTTCTGAGCCTGGCATGCCCATGGCACAGCGTGTATATACGCGGACTCCACGATAGGGGGTTGCAACACCACAATACTTCATCGAGGCCTTGGACAGGGGAATTTGATAAAAAGCATTGGTGAGATCTGTGGCAATGAGATGTTTCCATTGACCAATTTTTCCAAGGGTGGAATCCACATCAGGCATAAGGGAGGGCTGAGGCTTGGCATAACGGCCTACATCGGCAAAAGCTGTAACAAGGCGGAAGCCGCCGTTGGCCTTCTTCACAAGGAAGGATGGATTCAGGTACTCAACAGAGATGCCCACATCTTCTGGGCGAGCAAAGACACCCTGTTGTTCTAGTTCATCGAATTTCTCTTGGAGATCAACCAAAGAGTTACGGGAGTAAAGTGGCAAGCGACCCTTGCGTTGGGGAGGCTGAACCGGGCCCACGTTGACAACGGCCTCAAACGGGCCAACAGCACCATTATACCCAGTGAAGGCAGGGTCAAAAACATCGAACTCCGCATGGAGAGACTGAAAGTCATGTTTCGTACCAATGGGGATAATGCAATCAGGATCGAGCAATATTGGGTCAGAAAAACGATGCTCAGTATCACGTGAGACACCACTGGGCACGGGCTTATTGGGTACAGAGGGGTGGTCATCAGACTGAGGCTCTGAAGGAACGTAGACCGGACGAACCTGGCAGAAATGTTCATGTTTACGGATCAGGTGGGGTTGAGGCGTAAGATTAGGGATACGCACTTTGCCTGCTACATTGGAGACCATGCACGGTTCAGGCCAAGATGGATCAGTTGGGGGAACACCCTTCTGAGGGACAATCCTGGGCTCAAGGGCAAGTGTGTCATGAGACAGTAGCTCATCAGGAACTGACAGCTCGACGAATTCACCAGGCAAAAGCACAGTAGACTGAGATGGGGCACGAAGGACATGAGCACAGCGAACTGCATGTGTCACATTGTCCGAAGGCCTGCGAGAACCATATGAAATGATCATGTCATCACCCACACACACCTGGCGTTTAGCAGGACGAACCGACACATCATTGTGCTCCATGAATGGGGTACCTGCGAGTACTTCTACATCAAGATTATCAATGACCAAACCCTCAAACATGAATGACTTGCCGTCACGAGTGAAGGACAGAGTGGTCTCCCCAACAACATCAAGGGGGGAAGACCCATCGGCTTGATGAGCAGACTGCGAGCTGGGTTTTATGACACCCTGGAGGGACTGGACAGTAGAAGCTTTGATCATGTTACCAGTAGCACCACTGTCGACAGTGATGCGAACGACCTGGTGCCTGCAAAATGCATCAAAATATGGAGACTGACGGACCTGGACTCTGAGGGCCGATGAAGAGTCGCTGGTAGCCGTATCATCCTTCAGAGGGACAGGCTCAGACAGGTGGACCTGTTCAACTTGGCACAAATCATCAATCTCGTCATCAGACTCTAAAATATGTGCAACCTGGCGGGCCTTAGCAATGAATCGCCTGTCGGCTTCGGGTAAGTACGTACACTCACTTAAATAATGAGTGTCTGGCCGGTGCGCTTCACGACAGAGAGGACAGTATTTGCTGTTGCGCTGGGGGGTGCGAGTCTGCAAATTGCGGCGACTGCGGGGCATTGGAGCACGCTGGGGGCGTAGGCCTACAGGGCGCGGGGAAGGGGAGGTCAGGGTGCGCATAGCACGAGAACTTTCTGTGGTGTGGATTTCATCCAAAAGACTATCTAATGCCTGAGAGATTTCGGGCTTCAGTGAAGCTAAGGTACGAGACCGCAATTCTGTCCCATAGCGCTGCTTGACCAGGCGAGGAAGATCTGAATGAATGAGTTGGAGCCAAGTGAGGACGATAAGGTTTTCCAAAGTGGGAGTAAGCTCCTCATCTTCGCTAACACGCTTACCATGGTGAGTTATGCCACCTGCGGATGTGAGCAGGTTGTCTTCGATAAAGGCTACCACCCTTTGGTAGAGGTCCTCAGGACGCTCATCCGGCTCTAGTTTGATGTCACTGAAATCAAGAAAGTGAGCGCCGGTACTTTGAAACCCATAATGAAGCCTGATCTTCCCCCAAATATCGTTGAGGGAGGTGGAAGTCTTGACTATGGAATTGCGTGAGATAATGGGACAATAATTAGCAATCTGTCCGAGCATAAGCTCAAGCATACTGGCTTTCTGGTGTGCTGATTTGCGAGACCCGGTCGGGACGCTTTCTGGGTCATCAACAAAGCCACGGAGTGGGCAAGATTTAGATTTTTGAGCCCATGAGCAATCGTCATCTAGGAACGGCGCAAAATTTGAGTCTAGGGTGAGAGTGTACACTAAGTTTTGTCGCCATTTTTCGAAGGAATTGACTGTTTCACGTTTGGTGAGACACCATTGCTTGGGTGCTCTTGGAGCTGAGGCCATCACTAAAGCCTATAGGTGGGACCGTAATGTAAGAGAAAAACAAGGAACTTACACCAACTCTGGATCGTTGGCCGATTTGGAGCTCAGTAAGCTTAACGTCTGCTTGTGCAGGTGAAAACAAATCCTCAGGAGTAGGTAACGTTTCCAGAGCTGCCACCACGTAAATGAGAAGCAGACACAAATCGAGTTTCCGAGTAAACAGTCACCTCGAAGGCATTTAATAGAACCCAGCTTCAGACCAGATAACCAGCAGTGTGTAGCAGAGACTAACCCTACAGTGAACATGAGGTGGCGCTATGTAACAAGCTTGACTTGTAACATTGATAATCATTAACAACACTGGCGATACATATTCTATATACATTGAAATGATATGATATAAACATTTTAATACATTGAGAAGGCTGTTGTACATGCATTTTCACTAAATAATGTTGAAAATGGACGAGAAGCTACAAAGCAGATCATGCAATATGCACTGTATGAATATGCGTTGTATACGGGCTTACAAAGATATAGACCTACACACACTATGTAAAGTAACCCAAGTAACCACGCTTTAAGCACTTTTTGCAAGAAACATTTCAAAGCCTGACAGTAAAAAAAAAAAATAAATAAAATGAAAATAGGCGCAGGTCTCTCCCAGAGCAGTAATGACAAAATAACATTTTGTCAACTGCAATAATCATGAACATGCGTGGACATAATGTCAGAATGTCTCTGTTTTATTTTCTTTCTATTCTTTTCGGTAAGTATACATGATGTAAGTTTTGCCTATTGTTTTTTCCCCTTTTCATGGCTGTCGTATCTTCAAGCTGTATGCTTATTTGACGACAGTCTTCTGCATTCACATTCCCAATTCATGTGCCATAATTCAGTGAGGACATTTGATTCACTTTATCCCGAGTGGTTCCCAATTGACGTGTTCTCTTATTCTTTTCTTCAATCTGTGCAAGTATATCTCAGTTTTATATAAGGATGTACACACTGTATGTTCTATTGTCATGACCCCCCCCCCAAAAAAAAAAAAAAACACACACACAAAAAAACAAAAATGGTGACTGTATTTCATTTCGATGCAGAAAATTCCCATTGCATTCATTTGAATTGAAAAATTGTTATTGATACAACACTGAACACCCACAATCACGTTGTGTATAATCTAAGTTGAAATATATGTTTTAGTATGGCACATTGAAAATCATTGAAGCGACAATTTTTTTTTGTTTCATCATGATAACGCTGCTACATATTTAAAAGAATGCTGAATTATACCATATTCACACCCCCGTCTTATGCTAACAAACTGAGTTAACTTTGTCGTTAAAGAATATAAACTGCAGACAACTTGAATGAAACAAATCTAAGTCATTACGTTTCCAGTCAGTCTTATTGTAATCCGATAGCTGCAGAGAAACGCAACGTAAGTAGAATTCTTAAATAGTAGGTGTTGATGCTTGGGGATAATTAGTCTTATACATGTAAATTCGATCAATTCAATTTAATTCAATTCAATAGTTTATTTATTTCCATCAAATAAGAAAAAAAATGATTCAAAGTGGTACAAGTTGTCAAGTTGACTTTTATTCATCTGATAGGGACAGTTTGTCGAATGCAATATAAAGTACATACGCACGAATAATTTTGTCATGGTACCAAAAGAGTAATTAATCATAACGACAGAAAAGAATGTGCCACTAAGAAGCCAAGCTTGTTGGACGTGGAACACTGTAATGAATACAAAGACAGCACCAATATCCCAATAAAATTCATCTGTATACCATTGTACGTTTGCTCATTGATGTAACGCTGATAATAACATACTATAAACAGTACATAATATCTTAGAATGCTTACAAGATATATCATAACATAGCGAAATAATGGCACAGACACTATTTATCTATAAATCTAATTTATTATGTTTCTAATTAGTCTTAATGTAATTCTAGCTACATAGAAACACAATGTATGTAGAATTCTTGAATAATAGGTGTTGATGCCTGGAGATAATAAGGCCTATTTATGCATGACTAAATTCGGTGCACTTTTAGTTCACAACTTGTAATCGCAGTGAAAAGAAACAGCAGGTATATCAACATATGAATGATGGATATTCATAGTTATAATTCATAGTTATAATGATATTGTTTTTATCAAAAGGCGACATGCCGGCCTGCAGTTCCTCGTTGGTCGCATCACCAGTGTATCTAGTTGCTGTTCAACTGCTGTTCTTGAGTATTTGTCCGCCGAGATTCTGGGGCTAGCCGGAAATTATGCCTGCGATAACAAGAAGAGGAGGATCATCCCGCGATGATAATATCCTATTGCAGGGGCGGATCCAGGAATTCCGTAAAGAGGAGGCGCGTTTACAAAATTAAAGGGGTAGGGGGGCGCACGCACCCCTCCCCCATTTTTTCCTTTTTTAGTCTTCTGCTTCAACAAAAAATAAGGGGGGGGGGGGCGTGCGCCGGTTGCAGTCCTCCCTGGGTCCGCCACTGCTATTGTACGAATAATATTGCTATGATATCGCCAACAAGAAACGAAAATACATAAATACTTTTCAGTAATCAAGTTGGAAGTATTAGTTTTATAGATTTAGTTATTTTTCTTGAGGCAAGAACATTCCCCAGCTGTTTTGATTTTTTTTTCAAATTGATTTTGCACATGATGCGTCTGTATTTCTTGCACGTTAATACTGTGGTAACGCTTGCGATTGACGTACTGAGATGCTCATCCTCCGTTGGTGCTTGAATTCTAGTACTTGGGTCCTGTCAATTAGCCCAATCACGCCCGGAAATCATGTCATTCTGAGAGACCCTACCAGGTTGGCTCTTTCCTGGCAGGTGAACAAAATATGGCAATTTGCCGGAAAGTGCAATTCAGACTGTCGCTACAATCCTCGAAATAGACGCTTGACAGATCCCAAGAGTGCCACCGTCTCTTCTCTGGAATCATTCAGTTGCCAGGAAGTCGAGGGTAGATGGTAGTAAAGGCCTACTTCCCGCTCTGCCAGGTTAGGAGCAGTGTGCCTTGCCAATTCGATCTTCACGTTGTTTTCCTCATTCTCGGGAAGGCTTACGATTTCAGTAATGATCCAGGTAAGCCCCGCGTGTCTCGAGCTGAAACACGGATTCCTTCAACAAACTGATCTGAGCCTTTTGCGCCTTTCTCTCCTCCAACTTTCCTGTCTTCGACTCATCTCAACCTTTCCGTTGAGAAAGGACAAGGACCGAACGGAACGGTGGTTTCTTGTCCTTCACGTCCTCACTTCACGAACAAGTGCTTTCGAGTACAGAGTTTCATTTCCTATGAGCTGAAGAAAGGTTCGGCATCTGCCCTCGGAAATTGTGAAAGCAGCACCTGGGTTCCCATCTCTTCCGTCATCTAGGCCATGTCCCTTATTACTTGCTAGCAGTCGTAGACGAACTCCTAACCGTCCACCATCTGCTCTTTTCGCACTTCTTCACACTCTTATGGTGACTGCTAGTGGCGTGATCACACTCTGATGACGGTAACCGCTGCTGGCATGACCACACTCTCATGATGATAGTGAACGCAGCTTGCGTGATCACACTATTATGACGGAATGAGTGCAGCTGACTTGATCACACTCTTCTGATGATGGCAAGCACTGGTGGCGTGATCACACTGTTATGATGGAAAGCGATGGTAGTTTGACCAACCACACTGATGACAATGGCAAGCTTTGGTGGTGTGATCACACTCTGATGACGATGGCAAGCTTTGGTGGCGTGATCACACTGATGGCGATGGCAAGCTTTGGTGGCGTGATCAAAAAACATGATTGCACATTATGATATTTTGCAGATTTCTTGAAAATCTGAGCATATCTGTGTACATAATTGACAGGGCGTTAATAAATCAGGCAAATCTAAAAAATAAGATTAAATTGAAAATATTATAATGTGACTGTCACTACATACCAATATTATCAGTTGGCTTTAAAGCTGATTCCAGTAATACTGGAGTCCTGCTAACAAAATCAACACAGAAAATAGCTTTCATATTCTTTTCCACAATAAAAACAACACATTCAAAGCCTTTGCGTACCTGTTTTGTATTTCAGAGAATAGTTGCTATGACTTCACAAACTTCTTCATATCATCCACTCAAGAACTGTTATGACAGATAAATGTAAACATTGATATCTTAATTTCAATTCAATTGATATTCATCAACATTTCATTGCTGTGTTTGTAATAAGTACTCTTGCTATTGAAATCAAGTTAACTATGCACGAACTTCAAAACTGAAATTGCATGCTGTTGATATTTCTTTAAAAGTAACATTACATCTCAAAGTAGTCTGAAGATTCCATAATGATTTCAAATTCTCCTCCACAGCTAACTATGCTTTTAAGCCAATTTGATAGATCAAAAAAAAAAAAAAAAATGCAAGCACACCCAAAACCTTCACGGTGAATTTATGCCCATGCATATTTAGTGACAACAGTTGGAATTACCTGCACTCGGAAGATGCTTTCCACGATTTCACTGCTCTGGAAATTTTCTTCAGGAGTTTGCAGTGTAATATTTTGCCTGGGTATGCACGGAATGTTGTATGAATTGGAACACTTTACTGGCTTCCTCAGGATTCCGCTCGTTCCTCCCCTAAACATTTTCTTTGTTCTTCTCTGATTTCTTTTCCATTTTCTCCTTCATGACATTCCCAGCGAACAAATATTCAGAATTGATTTCTACATCGTAGTTTGTCTATCATGACTTGTGAAGATATGACACTTATTGTTTTATTATGGCCAATAGGCACTTACTGTTAATATCAGAAACTACAGTGTAGGTGCATACAGTAAACATCAAATGTATTCGTGTCTCCCTTCGTCTCTCTCCTTCTCTCCTGATCCCCGAATAACCTATAAAAATTCATATTGATAGTTTGAATTATGCACGTGAATATATCTCGTATGAAAATTATATTTTTTTGAATATCAAGGGAGCTCACTAACTCAAATGCAGTCTGTTGTTAAATCCAAGCTGACATCATTGCTTATGCCTCGTTTTGTATTGGCAGAGCAGACACAGGCCACGGACGTGCGTGCCCAATTTGATATCATCGGCTATGTCTTGTCTGCGTCCTTGTTGTTTCTCGTGTCTTGTGTGTGTCTCATGTCTATGCTTCATGTGTGTGTTTCTTGTATGTGTTTCATGTTTGTGTATATGCGTTTCTCTTTCTTTTCTTCCAGGTCTGTACATTCCCACATAACTACAATTTCCAGGTCTAGGTCTAAGTGGAACTTTTGTCGATTCCGGTGTGATTCTCTTTATACTTATGGCTAATCCAACATTTGTTTTCAACTCTGTGAACGATGATGAATTTCATGATACAGTTGGGCGCTCTTTTACGTCCGCGCAGGAAAACAAAACTTCCACCTTATATGAAGCATACATATCGAACAAACTTAATGCTTCAGCACAAGAATTTGAATATAATTTTGATCCTGAAGATCCTGTGCAAAGTTCATCATGCGCTTATCTGACTGTAAATCAGTATAAACAATATGTTATGAATAGTGATGATGACAATTTTTTGTTAGCTCATTTGAATATACGAAGCATAAGTAGAAATTTTGATAAGTTGCGATTATTTTTAGAAAACTCTGGTAATAACAGTTCTGTTATAGGTTTGACCGAAACATGGTTGACTCCCAATATAAGTCATTTATTTTCTATATCCGGCTTTGATTTCGTGTACAGAAATAGAAAAGAAAGAATGGGTGGTGGCGTGGGTTTATACATCCCCAACAAATTTGAATATTCTATCCACGAAGAATTGAATGTCATGACTGATGTAGTTGAATCTCTTTTTGTTGAAATGGTAAACCCGAATGGGAAAAACATACTGATTGGAGTTGTTTACAGACCCCCTGGATCGAATCCGAATGATTTTTTGTTGTATATACAAAATTTAATGCAGAACTCTATTTTTACAAATAAACACGTATATTTAATGGGTGATTTCAATATTGATCTTATGAAATGTAATTCCCAACATATTTCGCAAGAATTTGTAGAAACCTTAATGTCTGTTTCCTTATTACCGTTAATTTCTAAGCCGACCCGTGTTACTGACCGATCTGCCACTTTGATTGATAATATTTTTTGTAATATTCTCCCAATTCCCGAGTCTGGTATTGTTTTATCTGACATCTCTGATCATTATCCAATCTTCACACAAGTGCCAATTAAGTTATCTACTAGGCAAAATAATTATCAGAGACGTCGTAAGATTACGGCCAATAATCTTATTAATTTGCAAAATAGTTTAAAAGATATTGATTGGTTTTATGTATACAACAATACCGATCTTGATTTGTGTTATGATTATTTTATGAAAACTATCACTTCTAAAATTGATGAACATATTCCGTTTTGCACAAGGAAAAGTTCTTATAAAAGAACTCCAAGACTCCCGTGGATAACCCAATCACTTTTAAGATCGATTAATAGAAAAAATAATTTGTTTTATAAATACAGGAGTAACCCTACGGATAAAAACAGACAAAAATATGTGACTTATAAAAACACGCTTACTAATTTATTGCGTTTACAAAAGAGAAAATTTTATGTCAACCAGATAATGAAATATAAAAATGATATTAAGAATACTTGGAAAACAATAAAAGAGGTTATGAATACATCTAATGATGTATCTAGTATTTCAGAAGTACGATGGGGTAATACCTCAAGCAATGTACCTGCTGGTATGGCCGAAATTTTTAATGATTTTTTTGCATCGATTGGGAAAAATTTATCACAAAGTATCCCTTCATCTAATAAAGTGTTTTATGATTTTCTAGATATACCTAATCCTAAAACTATATTTTTGGACCCTACGTATAATGAAGAAGTTATTGATATTATTCATAATTTGAAAGAAGGGAAAAGCCCAGGTTGTGATGGAATCGATAATTATTTGTTGAAAAATATAATTCTTCAAATAATAGATCCTTTAGTATATATTATTAATTTATCACTTAGTACTGGGCTTGTACCAAGTCAAATGAAGACTGCCAAAGTTATACCTATATATAAGAAAGGGGAGAAAAATGATGTCAATAATTACAGACCAATATCGTTATTAACCTCAATTTCTAAAATTTTGGAAAGAATAGTATATATCCGAACTGTAAAATTTTTCAATATGAGTAATATATTTTCGAATTTTCAATTTGGATTCAGAGAAAATCACAACACCACCCACGCTTTACTTACCTTTGTGGAAAAGATTACACATGCACTTGATACATTTTCGCATACAATAGGCATCTTCCTGGACTTTTCAAAGGCTTTTGATACGATTAATCATGGTATACTTCTTTCTAAGTTATCCCATTATGGTATTCGCGGAAAAGCCTTGCAATGGTTTACGAGTTATTTATCTGACAGATTTCAATATGTACATGTCAACAGTTTTGATTCTTCTATGAAGAAAATAGAATGTGGTGTTCCGCAAGGAAGTTTGTTAGGCCCACTGTTATTTATAGTTTACATTAATGATTTTTATAGATCTTCAGATAAACTCTCTTTCATATTATTCGCGGATGATTCCAATCTTTTTTATTCCCACCCTGACCCTAATACTTTGATTAGTACAGTGAATGATGAATTGAAGAATGTCTCACAATGGATATATGCAAATAAATTGTCACTGAATATTGAGAAGACAAAGTATATGTTTTTCAGTAATTCTTTAGATAGATTACCAGGTAATGTTATATTTGACACTACTCCTCTTGAAGAGGTTTCGTCTATTAAATTCTTAGGTGTTTGTGTTGATAATAAGTTATCATGGAAGTGTCACATAAACAATATTTGTAAAGTAATTGCACGTAACATAGGCATAATGAATAGATTGAAATATTATCTTCCTTCTTCGGCTTTGATTACGCTTTATTCAAGTTTGGTATTGCCGTACTTGAATTACGGAATTCTTGCTTGGGGGAATACATATTCGACATTGTTAGATAAACTATTTCTTCTGCAAAAGATGGCGCTCAGAATCGTTTTTAACCTTCATATCCGAGCACATACTGACAAGCTTTTCCTTGAGCACAAAATTCTGAAAATAAATGAGTTATATTTGTTACAACTTGGTCAATTTATGTTTAATTACAACTGCAATCATCTACCCAAAATATTTTATTCTTTATTTCACCGTAACAGCCACGTACATAATTATCCCACTAGACAATCTAAAGAATTTCATCTTCCCTTAGTTAGAACTGTACACACTCAAAATACATTTATTTATACCGGACCCAGATTTTGGAATAGCTTAGATAATGATCTAAAAGAATCTGTGAAGTTAATTACATTTAAGTATAAACTCAAAAAACATTTGTTTTCTAAATACACCAGTTAATTCTGTTCAATGAAAAAACCCGTCATGTTTCACTTTTCCTTGAGATTTTGTAGTGTGTCCACAGACCTTTTCCATCCCTCTCCTTTTCCTTCTCTATTCTTCCCTGCTACTTTTTCCTTGTTCTTCGTTGTCCAGTATCTGTCTGAGTGCATTTCCTCAAATTTTGTTATTTCTGTGTATTGTGTTATGGTTGCTGTCGTCGTTATGTTTTTTGTGGCCGATTGCATATCTTTTTCCATTCAATTTTCCTGGCACACCTGGCCCCATAGTGTCTGTGCCACAAATGTGATTTGTTATATAGTTTATACGATTGCATCCTAAAATCCTAGTAAGTATTGTTCATAGTATCAACATCATTATATCAATTAGTAAAATGTACAATAGTATGTAGAAGAATTTAAATGAATATGTCTATTTGGTATAACAAATTGGTGCTGTTGTTGTTTTGTTCCAGTGTTCCACGTTTTACAAGCGTGGCTTTTTTAGTGGAACACTGTTTTCCATCATTGTGATTATTTACTATTTTTGTTGCAATGACAAAGTGCATTGTTTCTTTTTTACGACATCATTCGTGTATAATATACTTTATATTGTATTGAAAAAATCCTTTATCGGACGAGTGTAAGAGAAATGAAAAAAAAATGTATCACTTTGGATTATGTCAACTTTTTCTTTTCTTTTCTTTGTGATGATGGAAATAAATAAACTATTGAATTGAATTGAATTGAATTGAACATTCATGTATGTATAAATGTCTATTAAGTAGAAAAAAATGGAAATGAACATTAGCATGAAATTCTGAAAAGATGGAAATGAGAATAAAAGGTGATTACAACAGATGGCAAGTATTGACATTGGCCATCCTGCAAAAGAAAGTGAAGTCATATTAATAAGAAATTCATAGAGAACACTCACTTGATCTTCTTTGAGGAATCACATTGACCAATCCCCCACCCCCTCCCTCCATATGTAACCAAAATCAATTACGGTATAAATTTTGGCCAATGCATTTAGAGTTGACTTAAAACCAGTCAAACAAATTTTGAACTTGTGCACTTCTTGAGATACAGAGATAAGAATGTGAATCGCATAACTCCTGAAAAACTGAAAAGAACAATGATTAGATGAACAAAAAAGAATTGAAACAATACCACAAATCAATTTGAAACAGAATAGAATATGTTATGTTATGAAAATCACATGCAAATACACATTTCAAACTACAAATATCACTATTGAAACTGTCATGCTTATGTCTCACATAATTCCCCCAATTGGTCTCGAATCCTCAAGACATGATACAACAATTCCACATAACTGAAATGGCACGTTTGTCACAAATGTGTTGGGTTTTTACTCTTCTTGAAATAGATCATTTAAGATGGGTGACTAAATTGCTTAGAGAGGAAGTACTTGGGTATTTGAGCATATTTACTTTACATATGACCCGGTCCAAAATCTTTCAACATTGAAAATAACTTTCATATACTTTTCAACAATAAAAAAGTCTAATGCACATTCAAAGCCTTTGCGAACCTATATAATATTTAAGAAAATTGTTGTGACATCACAAACTTCTTCATATCAACCACTCAAGAACTGTTATGACAGATAAACGTAAAACTTCTGACATTGATAACATAATTTAAATCTAATGTTGTAAATATTGTGATTCTGTATAATTTTTCAATAAAACAAATAAAAAAATGTCTGTAAAGCACAAAAAGTGATTTAAATCTAATATTTATCAACATTTCATCGCTGTGTTTGTAATACGTACTCTTGCTATTAAAATGAAATAAAGTATGCATGAACTTCAAAAATGAACTTGCTGTTGATAGTTTTCTTATTAGTTTTTTTTTCTCAGAGTAATTTGAAGATTCCATAATGACTTCAAATTCTGCTCCACAGCTAACTATCCTTGTAAGCCAATTTGATAGATAAAAAAATACAAGCACACGCAAAGCCTTCAAGGTAGATTTATGCCCATGCATATTTAGTGACAACGCTTTGAATTACCTGTACTCTGAAGATACTTTCGACGATCTCACTGCACTCTAAATTTTCTTCGGGTGTGTGAAGGGCTGTGTAATATTTGGACTGGGTGTGGACGGAATACTGCATAAATTGGGCTACCGCAGGAGTCTGCTCGTTCCTCACCTAAACATTCATGTATAAATGTCTATTACTTCACTACGTAGACAAAATTGGAAATGAACATTAGCATGTAATTCTGAAAAGAAAAATGAAAATAAAAGGTGATTACAACAGATGGTAAGGAGCGACATTGGCCTCCTGCAAAAGAAAGTGATGAATTAGGCACTTTACCACATTTTGGCTTAAAGGAAAATATAATCACTTTTTATAATTACACTAAACTCTTTTTAAACAAGTCAAAAGCTGAGTTGTCTTGCCCGCTTGATATTTCAGTGGATGGAAGCAAGCTTCCGTCCCCCTCAATGGATTCATGGTACCTATGTCTTAAAGGTGAGATAAAAATAAAACTGAACCATATTCATGTTGTTACTCAAAGAATTGCATGAATGTACAGCAATTTGGATGTAAACATCAATATGCATGTTCATTTTACAGAAAATAACAAATAATTAATAACCAGATACATTGTTTGACATTTGTTTTGAATGCAATAATAACCTTTGTTGAAACCGTCTTTCTGAGATTTCTCGGGAAAAACGTGTCGGAAAACTCCATCCCTGTCCAGACGGTGTCAAGGATTGGCCCCACATCCTTGACACCCCGCCCGTTGGAATGTAAGAAGAGGGGTTCCATTCCATCCTAGTGAAAGAAGGATGGCGTGAGTAGTCTCACCTCCTCCACATAGACCTCCAAGATTGGTGAGGCCTCCCGGCTGAAAAATACGTCTGCCGGGCCATATGATGAAGATGTCTTGTGGTCCTTAACATAGATGGTCATGAAAGGCTCATTTACTCTACATCATACAAACATTTATAAATGGAAAGAAATAATTAGTCTTACATTGTGAAAAGTTAGCATTTGACTCACACACCGTCCAATCACAGTTGGGCATGTAGAGTTAGAAACTTGCTAAAAATCTTAGGCTCCAAAATTATGTGGCCCTTCGCATGTAAATTTTTAAACTTGAGTAAACTTTTATGTCTGAAAACTGAGAAACTTTATGTATTCACTCTCCTCTGTATGTACGATTGAACTTGAAGCCCTATTTAAAAAATTATCATCTCCCTCCCATGCAGTTTGCTCAACAAAACTTTCATTGAAAAGGTATTGTAGTTAATTCCCGTCATAGCAAACATGGTTGTAATGAATTCTGAATATCAAAAGTATAGATTGACGCTACAGCATTATTCCATCTGTCTTTTATCGTTTGTTTGCTTAAAACACAATTTCGATACAAAGAAAACTGGTGGTCCAAAGGACTTTGTTAAATTGGGAGGGGATCCGCGGTACTTGACGGGTTATTTCTTGTAATTTTTCCAAAAATATTCCTTTGTCAATCAAAACAATCCCACCTAATATTATTTGGGACAATGTCACTCTGTCCATAATAATAAAAGACAGGTTAGGCAGGTATAAAGTAACCACGATAGGATATTTTTCAAACTGAAATAAGTTCTGTGTAATATGATGGCATTGATATAATGTGACCTATTTCAAAACATCAAGAAAAAAAAATCTAATCGAAGTCCATTGGATGATGATACACACTCATTTGAATAATGACACAATTATATCAACCGTCATGATAACTATTAGCAAAAGAAAAAGTTTCAAGATACCCGGAGACGAATTTTCCCATCAATGTAGCTTCTTTCACGGAACTCATCCAGAGTTGCCGTTGTGCCCACACAAGTCCTTTGGGCGTTGACGGTGTAGAGATCAACCAAAAGTAATCTCTGACAGCAGCCTGATTTGACCAGGCTGCCTCACCTGACCTGCTCTTATCTAAAAGAAATACATGAGAAGTTCAACACAAGTTTAAAGATGTGTATTAACGAATTAACCACAAGTATGTCATTCCTGGAGTTTGGTTATCCCCATCAAACATCTCATCGTGTGGATACAGCATGCGTTTTGATAGAAATCTTAATTTGACCTAGTGTTTGTCAATGTATTTCAGTTGTATTTGATAGTTTCAAACTCATTCTTGAGGAAAGCACGAAGAAAAAAAGGTAAATGCATCTGGCTAGGAAATAGAAAAATAAACAGACAAATCATGGTGACATAGAAATTCCTCAGGGCTCCTCCTGTAAATTAAAGCATTAAGAATGTAAATGACCTGTTATAGATAACTCTCACCTTCTTTTTTATTTGGGCCTTGAAGGTCCCGACGTCTGATGTATCCAGGACAGCCTGTAGATAACGAAGAGAAAACAGTTCCATTCTGAAATTGATTAAAGTCTTCTTCAGACAGATTAAGATATATAAGGTAAACTAGTTTTAATCAATCGTCTGCATCATGTAGAGGTGTGTAAAATAATGCAGGCAGGCAGATGTCTGTAAATAATTTTGGAGAACAAGATCACTGGTGGAAATGAGTTGCTTAGCGGAGGTCTGCACTCTCAGAGTGCTTCTTATAGTTTAACTCTTTTACATGTTTCTTTCATGCATTCTGTCTGTGTGTGTCTCTTTCCAAAAAAGAAGAAATTATGCTTGTCAACTGAAGAACCCCCTGGAAGCGGCAGCAAAATTTGCGTACTATACTACCATAACGAACCGAGAAAAATATGATACGGGGAAACGGGGGCAGAGGTTACATAGCGGAGATTACTGGAGCGAGTGTTCCTCTTCGTATACTTTTGTTATTATTATGTTGTGTTTCCTCATAAAAGCGATGTACATTACCAACAAAAACCAAGGATTCGCTGTTCCGGTGTTCTATAGTGTACAGATACCTTTTTGCTGCCGTGCTGGCACTTGTAGCACCCAGCATTCGATGGCATCACGAATGTAATGAGGCCATCGTCGAGGTGAAACACGTGAGAACGTCATAAACTGAACAAACATAATCGTTAAGAAACTGGACACAGGCTTTAAATCAACAGCACAATCGTGAAATAATGTCCATGAATCGCTACTGTTTAACCCATTCTCTTCGATGAAATGAAACAATTCAAAAGCTTAAATCATGGAAAGCCAACCAGAATGTGTAAACTGAATACATGACTTGATACAATAGTTGGACGTGAGTTTTTTGCTTGTCAGTAAAAACACTTTGGGGAGTCAAGCTGAAACTCAGCTCCGATAAGCATGAAAATGCAAACAGGCGAATAGCAGATTGAACATCACGACCATATAAAAGTATAAAATGAATTTGTATAAACTCGTTAGCATAATTACAACACATAAATATATGAGATTGTGTTATTTGGTGAAAGCATGTCGGTGAAAAAGTCATGACTCTTGTAATACGTTTCAAATAACAAAATGTTATATACCACGGTTCAATGACACTTGCTGGGTCTGCGAAAAATACAAATGATTTTATTCAAAAGCACAATTGTAAAATTGTGTCCATTAGCATTAATTGTCAATAAAATGACATAATTCAAATACTTAAATAATGGAAAGCCAGCCAAAATCTACAAACTGAATACATGACTCACTCACCTTTTCAAATTTCATTTGAATGAAAAGAACCGGAGAAAATAAAGTATAATATTGTATACCCTTGTGATGTTTACTGATATAAAATAAGCGACTTACAAAATAAAAACAAAATACAGCTTTATTGAGGCTTACTGTTTACAGAGAAAGATGCAGATTGCAATTAATGAAAAAGAAAATAACAATAATGAAGAAGACGGGAGACATGAAATCGCTTCATCATATCAACCACTCAACAACTGTTATAACAGAAAAATATAACACTTCTGTGATTGATGATTAATTAATCCAGTATTCATCAACATTTCGTTGTGTTTGTATTACGTACTTTTGCTGTTAAAATCAAGTAAACCATGCGTGGACTTATATATTTAACAATGAAATATCTGTTGATGATTAAAAACTTAGAGATCTAAACGTATTGTAAGGATGTACCATATTAATATCAAATTCTGTTGAACAACTGACCTATCCCTGTAACCCAATTTGATAGATCAAAAATTACCAGAACATGCAAAGCCTTCAAAGAGAATTTATGTTCATACATAATTTTTGAGAACGCTTGTAATTACCTGCACATGGAAGATGCTCTCAATGCAGATAAAGTTGTGTTGAGCAGTTTGCAGGGCAGTGTAATACTTTCCCTGCGACTGCACAGAATGCTGCATGGCGTGCGCAACTTTGCATTCTTCACCGGGATTCCGTGCGTTCCTCACCTAAACATTCATGTACGAATAAATGTCTATCAAAATCATTATGTCCAAAAAAATTGGGAAATGTACATTAGAATGGAATTCTCAAAAGATGGAAATGTGAAAGAAAGGTAATAACAACAGATAGTAAAGTATTCACATTGACTCCTGCCAAAAAAAGTAATAAATTGAGGCAATTTACCAAATTTTTGCTTATAGGAAAATAAAATCACTCTTAACTGATGTTACAACTCTTTTTAGACGAGTCAAAGCCAAGAGTTGTCTGGTCCGCTTGATATTTCAGGTGATGGAAGCAAGCTGACGTCCCCGTAAATTGAAATATACATAATGTATCTATGTCTTGAAGGTGAGATAAAAATGAAATTGAACCATATTCATTCTATTGTTCAAAGAAGTCATTCCATGAAATTATGCGGAAGTGAACATCAATATTCATTTTCATTTCCCAGAAAAAATTCAATTAATACTACATAATCAATGTATGACAAATTTGTTTTGAATGCAAAAAAATGCAAATGCAAAAAAAAAAAGTCTAAACTTTCACTGAAAAGCTGTTTTAGTTCATTCACGTCATAGCAAACTTGATTACAATGAATTCCGATTAACAAGTGAGGATTCAGGCTGCAGCATTATCATGTCTGTCTTTTATCGTTTGTTTGGTTAAAACAACATTTTGACAGGTGTATGATAAAGAAAACTGCTGTTCCCATGGATTACGTTTAATTTGGAGGGAATCCACGGTACTTGACAGGTTCATTCTTGCAATTTTTCCAAAAACGTTCCTTTGTCGATCAAAATAAGTTCTGTATAATATGATGACATTAATATCATGTGACCTATTTCAAAACATCTAAAAAAAAGAACTAAACGGAGTCCGTTGGATGATGATACACGCTCATTTGAAGGATGAAAGAATTATAACAACAGTCATGAAAATTATTTGTAAAAACAAACAAAAAAGCTACCCGCAGTGTTTGTGTGACTATCTAGTAAGATTTTTTAACCGCGTTGACATTACGGCAGAGAATATCATCATAATTATGTCAATGCTTTTACTCTGTAATACTCTTACCTGTGTTTTAATTAAAAAAAACTCAAATACAGGTGTACCTGCAATGTTGGTCCGAACCACCGCTTCCCTCTGCTTGATCGCCATTCGTCGGCCATCCTTATAGCTCTGTAGCTGCTGGAGGATGCCCCGCACATCCTCCTCCAGCCCAGGGAAGATAGGAGGTCCCACGTAGGTGACCACGAAGTTCGCAAACTTCCATGCAGAGTCATAATACTTATGCTTTGTTTTGGGCGCATAATTTTGGCTGCACATGTGCTTGGTTATGCTTTGGTGTCATACAAAGAGCAGTTGATGTGAAATCTTTTAAACACTGGATGTTTAATCTTTTAAACACTGGATGTTTAAATACAATGAACATCAAGAATGATAGTAACTTCACTTTGCATGATGAAGCATGACATGTACCAATCATGTAATTTACTTACTGCGAAACTCAATTATCATTATATTCTCAAATTACCACTGGGATTCCACGCGTGTAGAGTAGGGAAGATTTTTTGTTTTGTATGAATTCTAATTTGTTTATCTTGTTTCTCGCAACATTCATGAAATTGAAATGCATGCAAATATTCTCTCTTACAAAATGTAGTATGACATCAATGTGTTGATGAGAAAGAAAGCACTTCTCATTAAATAAGTTAGCACTATTGCTGATAATGTATGCACAAAACAAAAAGGACGTTCGACTTTAATATGAAAAACTATTATCGGCACATACCTTTTTGGGACAAGATCCTGAGAAATCCATATAGGCTTTTATTATTTTATGCTTTAAACAGTGAGCACAATTTCAAGATGGTCGCTTTTTAAATTTTCTACCTTGATTGAGTGATGTGATGATAGATTTACTATAATTTTATGTTATCAAGCATGAACATAAACTTGTTGAGATTTCTACAAATTTCAGAGTACCTTTCTCTCTATGGAGAAGGGAATAACATAATTCCCAAGAGGATGGTTAAACAGTTCTTGAACATTCTGTAATGAATACGGAAATGCCAAAGTGAGCATGTCATTTCCTCGTAACTTACCATATCAGTTTGTCATAAATTTGGAAATTTCCAGTTTTCATTCAAATCTCACATCTGTACTTCCACCTGATTAATTCAATCAATGGTTGAATAGAGAGAGAACATGTAATGTCCATTTTGGCACACATTGCAACTGTTCAACAAAGAAGTTTCATCAGTCGAAATCACTATAAAGATGGAGTAAAAAGTAACGTATGGCTTCTCTGGGGTAAGATCTAAACAGCCTGAAATTGTTTCTTTTTTAAATCTAGGTTTGAATGCCGTCATTATAAACTTAAACATAGAAATGTTTAATGCTAGCCAAACCATCATTACTAGTAAGCAGCCCAAACATACAGTGTATATTCCTTGTATGTTTTATAATATATGTCATGTATAAGCTGAGATGACATTCTCTGATACTCACATAAATATCCATTCCCTTCCTCATTGTCCAGTTTGGGAAACTGGTGAACGAGTGCTTTTTGCCATGGCCAACTTCACATCACTTTTTACACTGTATTTGTAAGAATAAAAGAACAAAATGAAATAATTATGCAAGGTTATGAAGTTTACATGATTTTTAATCATGCAGTGACGTGTGAAGAGCTACATTTCTTATGGGATAGCCGGCATACCTATGTGATGCTTCATTCAAAGGATCAATGTGAAACATCAAATAGGTACAGCAGTCATCACATGTAATTTTCTAATATTAACTTTCAGATGGTCAAATAAAATTTTTTATTGTGAGCGAGACAACTCATAATAGTGTATTTGCAGTGATCTAGTATGATCTATCACAAGGCACTTCTGTGTATCAGTGTTTTGAACCCAACATACATTTGTGTTACACTTGGTACCCCCAAAATAGGGTAGGACACCAAACATTAAATGAACACAAGAACAACAAAAACGGAAGATTCAATTTCTGTACCACACATTATAACATACATACACACATACCACAATTACAAAAAAAACCAACAACATTGAGCTTTGGGTAGTGTGTATTTACAGAAGTTGCATTTGTATGTGCAGATGATGAGATTTTGTGCCCTAACCCTATGGAAAGAACCATATATATATATGCGCTGTATAGGCTTGTAAAGATATAGGCCTACCACACATCATTATGTACAGTGACCCAAGTAACACGCTTTAAGCACTTTTTGCAAGGAACATTGTAAAGCCTGACAGTAAAAATAAAATGAAAATAGGCACAGGTCTCTCCCAGAACACTAATGACAACATAACATGTTGTCACTTGCAATGATAATGAACAAGGCTGACCAGATGGAACACACATTCACGTTGTTTATAATCTAAGATGAAACATGTGTTTTAGTATGGCTCATTGAAAATGAAGCGACAAAATTCTTTGTGTTTCATCATGATCACGTGCTACCTATTTCAAAAGAATTCTGAATTTTACAGACATAACTTCCCCGCCTTAAAATGCTAACAAACTGTAAGTTAACTTTGTTCATTACGTTTCCAATCAGTCTTATTGATAGCTGCAGAGAAACACAACGTAAGTATTATTCTTAAATAATAGGTGTTGATGCTTTGGGATGATTAGGCCTATAGTTATGTTCAATTCAATTCAGTTCAATTCACTTCAATTCAGTTCAATTCACTTCAATTCAGTTCAAATTCAATTAAATTCATTAGTTTATTAATTTCCATCAAAGAAGAGAAATAAAAGATTCAAAGCGGTACAAGTTGTCAATTTGACTTTCAATCATCTGATAAAGACAGTTTGTCGAATGCAAAATAAAGTACATAACAACGTACTAATGATAAAAAAATAAACAAGGCACATTTGTCATGGTAACAAAAGAGTAAAGTAATCAATACGACAGAAAAGTGTGTGCCACTAAAAAGCCAAGCTTGTTTAACGTGGAACACTGGAATGAAAACAACACCATTTACAGTGTATTTATACCAATAAAATATATTCATATTAAATTCATCTATGTACCATTGTACAGTTGCTTATTGATATATGACGCTGATAATACAACATACTATAAACAGTACATACTATGATTTTAGAATGCATTCATAATATCATAACATAGCGAAGTTTTGGCACAGACACTATTCATCTATATATAAATTAATTTATACGTTTCTAATAATAGTCTTAATGTAATCCTTTAGCTACAGAGAAAAACAGTGTATGTAGAATTCTTAAATAATAGATGTTGATGCCTGGGGATAATAAGGCCTATTTATTCATAACTAAATTTGGTGCATTTTCAGTTCACAACTGTAATCGCGATGAAAAGAAACAAAAGGTATATCAAAATATGAAAAATGGATATTCATAGTTATAACATTGTTTTTATCAAAAGGTAACGCGCTCGCATGCAGTTCCCCGTTGGTCGAATCAACAGTGTACCTAGCTGTTGTTCTAGAGTATACTTGACGCCTTTCAGCGCCTTTCTCTCCAACTTTTCCGTCTTCGCCTCATTTCAAACTTTTCGTGGAGAAAGGACAAGGCCCGAACGGAACGGTGCTATCATGTCCTCCCCTCACTTCACGAACAACTGCTTTCGAGTACAGAGAGTTTCATTTCCTGAGCTGAAGAAAGGTTCGACATCTGCCCTCGGAAATCGTAAAAGCAGCACGTGGGTTCCCATCTATTCCGTCTTCCTGGCCATGTCCCTTATTGCTAGAAGCCGTATAGACGGACTCCTAACCGCATCAAGTCAGCATCTGCTCTTTTTGCACTTCTTCCCACTACTACACTTTCCTCAGTCCTTCTAGGCATATAGTGACGTTACAAAGTGGTGTGCACTTCGCAGAGATGGCGTATTTGCGTCGTTGACAAAGACAATGACAATGACAATGGCAATTGTCGACAATTGATTTATTGTTACTGCCAGTCTTTAACTTCTAAACTTCGCATAATGCTGCAGCGTCAAAAAAGAAAAAAGCAAAAAAAACTGTACTTGGAGAATTCTTGAGTCGTGCGTACTGCCTGGCCATCGAGCCACAATATTTGTTAATTTATACCTTGCATCGCATATTCACGAATATTTGGAAAACCGTTCGGATACACTTCCTAAGATGTACAATTTGACTTACTACTCGTCAGTCGCCTTCAATCAATTACATCTCAGAAAACATTCGTGAATTTTCTTAATTATGTCTTCCTTTAAGACAGAAAATGCGCAAATTCACATTTTAGGCTCGGATTGTTGACTCGCATTTTACACATGGAAATCTTGTCAACAACTGCAAATTTCCACTGTGTGCATGCGCGAGCTCATTATTCGAATGCCTGCCCTCTATTGAGTAAGCACGTATAGTGAATGACAAGCCCGTGTGATCATCAATACTTATTAACTATTGAATGGGTATCGTATCGTGATCCTTCTTCTTTTCGTCACTTTTTTTTTGGGGGGGGGGGGGAATTGAGTGTTTACCACCTCTCTCACATACACCTCCAAAATTTGGCGAGGCCTCCAGACTGAAAAATATGTCCGCCGGGCCATACGAGGGGGCTGTCTTGTGGTCCTTAACCTATAGATTGTCGTGATAGGATTGTTTTACATTATACTAATATTCATTAATGGAAGGAAATCACTAATCTTACACTGTGAAAAGGTTAACATTTGACTCACACACCGTCCAATCACAGATGTAGAGCCAAAACTAAATGCAATTCAATAGAAACTTGCTCAAAATGTTAGGCTCCAAAATTATGTGGCCATTCGCATGTAAATTTTTAACCTTGAGAAAACCTTCATGTCTTGAAAGCTGAGGAACTTTATGTAACCACTCTCCTCTGTATTTATGATTGAACTTGAAGCCCTACTTGAAAAGTTATCATCTCCCTCCAATGCAGCTTGCTCAACAAAATCTAAACTTTCACTGAAAAGCTATTTTAGTTCATTTCCGTCATAGCGACCATGGTTATAATAAATTCCGATTAACAAAAGTATAGATTCAGGCTGCAGCACTATTCTATTTGTCTTTTATCGTTGTTTGGTTGAAACAAAATGTTGATATAAAGAAAACTGCTGGTCCAATGGACTTCGTTAGATTTGGAGGGAATCCGCGGTACTTGACAGGTTATTTCTTGTAATTTTTCCAAAAATGTTTCTTTGTCAATCAAACTATTCCACCTAAAATTATTAGGGATAATGTCACTCTGTCCATAGCAATTCAAGACAGGTTAGGCAGGAATGTATCGAGCAACCAAGATAGGATATTTTTCAAACTGAAATAAGTTCGTGTAATATGATGGCATTAGGTATAATCTGACCTATTTCAAAACATCTAAAAAAAATTTAAAAGAGTCCATTTAATGATGATACAATCTCATTTGAATGATGACAAAAGTATATCAACAGTCATGGAAACTGTACGTAAAAAAAAAAGTTTCAAGATACCCGCAGGCGAGTTTTTCCATCAATGTATCGCCTATCATGGAACTCCTCCAATGTGGCAGTTGTGCCGACACACGTTCGTTTTGCATTGACGGTGAATAAGTCGATCAGTAATTCACTGCAGCCTGGTTTGACCAGGTTGACTCACCTGACCTGATCTCATCTAAAAGAAATACAGCAGAACATTATTGCAAGGTTATAAGAAATTCAAGATGTGTATCAATGAATTAACCACAGGTATGTACGGAGCCCCTAAGGGGACATGAAATTATATTTTTTTTTTTTAAATTTATCTCGGGGCCCCGACTTATTATCACGCGGCCCCGACTTATTATCTCGGGGCCCCGACTTATTATCACGGGTCCCCGACTTGTTATCTCGGGGCCCCGACTTATTATCAAGGGGCCCCGACTTATTAGGGAGCTTTAGATTTTAGACGCGCGGACGTTCAAAGAGAAAAAAACATGATCTGAGCGTGCGCAGTAGCGCGGATCAAGTTACTGCGCAAGCTCAGATCATGTTTTTTTTCTCTTTGAACGTCCGCGCGTCTAAAATCTAAAGCTCCCTATTATCTAGCGGCCCCGACTTATTAGGGAGCTTTAGATTTTAGACGCGCGGACGTTCAAAGGAAAAAAAAAAAACATATTCTGAGCGTGCGCATTAGCGCGCGTAAAGTCAATCTATTTTTAGCTTGCGTCGCCTGAGTTTTTCACTACGCGTACTGGGCTATTTTCACGTCCGCACAGTTTGCGACGTAGAGAGCTTCTTCATGCACTGATCATATGGGGGCGTGATTTTATTTTTTATACGTTGCGTCCCAGCGTAATCTAAAGCTACTTTTCCACACGACGCAGGGAGAGGAGAACGTCCAGCGCAAGCGTCGGCTCAAACGTCCGCGCGTCAAAATCTAAAGCTCCCTATTATCACGGGGCCCCGACTTATTATCACGGGGCCCCGATTTATTATCACGGGGCCCCGACTTATTATCACGGGGCCCCGACTTATTAACACGGGGCCCCGACTTATTATCACGGGACCCCGACTTATTATCTCGGGGCCCCGACTTATTATCACGGGGCCCCGACTTATTATCTCGGGGCCCCGACTTATTATCACGGGGCCCCGACTTAATTATCTCTATAAGATACCGTATATGCCACGCGTACGTACAACCATACAGCTACACATGTTGCCTATACTATGCTACAAGTACAAGTTTTAGGCCGCGTTCATGCGAATTTCGTAGCCAGAATCACAAACATGAATCATGATTCAAAACGGCGTTTTAAATCACGGTCTCAGCGGAAGAGCGTTCATGCTTTCGCAACGCTGATTCTGGCTCTGCTCATCCTTTGCCACTGCGCAGCGCACTGCGCAGTTTGACCATGTCTTCGCAACTCGAGCCAGTAGACATCCTTATGCCAACTGATCAGTCAATTTATTAACTTCAAGAACTGCAAAATGATCGAGCTGCATTCATTTTCAATTTTATCTCTGTAAAGCTGGAATAGCTTTAATGTTTGCTAACATAAAAAGTGTTATAAACATTTGAAACCTTCCTGAGGCATGAGATAACGATATGAACAAAACTCTGAGAAAATAACTATACCCAGCAAAAACCAGGGTGTTAATTCGACATCATTTGGTAATCATATTGGGCAACACTAGAAAAGTGAACACCAGCAAATAACAATGAAACCAAGTAAATGTATAGTTTTTTTTTATTTTTTTTAATATTTAACACCAAGGATAATCCTTACATCTTCTTTCTTGCATTTAATGTGATGTGCCAAACATTTTTCAAACATCCATCGGTAACCATGTAGACGACCCGAACCCTCGACCTGTCTTTGGACAAATTCAACAACCTCACCAATGTGACTGTACTTTTTTCTTCGAGACAGACCAAGCTGTTTGAGGAGCCGTTTTAAATGACGGGTAGAAATGATAATTCCGCACTCTGTTGCAAGAACAGTCACTATGTCTTTATACAAAAGTCCCATTTCGAAACAAACCTTAATCATAGCATTTCGTAATTCTTCTTTTTTTTTTTTTTTTTTTTACTGTAAGCTATGGTGACTATAACTTGTACTTACAGCATAGTATAGGCAACACGTGTAGCTGTCTATGGTTGTACGCCTGGCATATACGATATCGTATGTTGTTCAGCATTCTTTATTATATCAATAAACAATGTAACACGAAAGGCCTAGGTTGTATTATTTGGATAATAAGGTATGTTTTGCAATGAAATATTGATTATACTGAAGATTGTGTGTGTGAGTTTTACTAAAGAATTTGGGAAGACATTAATCCAATTTGATAGTATAAACAAGGAAACATGCACTTACAGCAACATACTTTATGATGATGCAGCTGGTGATTGTCTTGTGTAATAGAGTAAGCCATTTGAACATTAAAGTTACAAGCCCCCCTATATGGTGATTGAATCATGAATAAATCACAGTTCTTTTTAATTGTTGAATCCCATTCACGTTCTTGCTCCAATGGTTTAAGTAGAACAAATATGAGTACATCGTGTATAACATGTCTACACTTACCAATTTAGTGTTCTGTTTGATGTCCAACTCTTGATATGATACAAGAGAATGAAGAAACATCTCCAGGGCCCCGTTTTATCAATAGGTAAAATCGATTTAAATTTCCTTACCACAGAGGTTGCCATAGACTCACAGTTGAAATCAACTACATTATTAATTCTAACTCTTCATAAAACAGGGCCCATATATGATGATTTGGCATGGTTTATTTTTGGTAACGATCTCGGTCTCCCATCATGTTGAACGCCATTTTGACAATTGCAGTGTTCCTGTCCCAAAATCACTATTTCAGCACAATTGGAAAATCACAAAACTGGAAAATTAACCCAAGTTGCTCGAACAGGTTTCATTCTAATACATATCCATGAGACAAATATTCAAGTTTGTTGTTTAAAAATATGAATATATAATTTTTTACTTTATACTTGTGATGCGATAGTTTCTTTCATGGGACGTAAATTTTCTTGTGTAACATACATTACCTTTCTCATTCTGTTTCAAATGCTTTAGGATTGGTTTTTACAGTCTATAATTGAGATAATGCGTCAGATGTGAAGTACACCATCGGCTGCTATGTTTGTAAATGCTGCCTGCAGATGTAAAGGATGGCCAATGACCTGCATGTATGTGCTATACAAAACACAGCATGTCCTATTGTGTTAAACCACACTTCCTATAGTGTTAATTTGTTTTCTTGATAATTTGACGTCAGACTTCTTTCAGAAAACAATTTCAACATTTATCAATCCCAAATTGCCAGCCAATTCTTGAGTATCATCGATGAAGCATGTGAAAGTATGTGCTTAAAATATATTCGGCAGATTCTGTGTGAAGTATGTTTCATATTATGTAAACTAAGTTATTTCATTTCATTTCATTTCATTTATTTCCACTTTCATAATTGGTTTACAAACTTTGCATTAAAAACAAACAGGCAGACAAACAAACAAACAAACAAAAATACATGGTATCAAATATGATAGTGGCGGAATCATGGGAAGCACAAACTAGGCTTATTGAAAATGATCCCTTAAGAAATATTGTGATGTAAATATATGTAATCATTTATAATCATTGGTTTGTAACTGAATTGAAACAAACATGAATACAAAATACGATAAAATTTACAACTTGAATCAATAAAACAACGGATACGTGAAGATGTTGTTTATATAATCTTTTAAATTTTCTTATGGTCTTACTGATCCTGAAAATAATATTCAAATTATTCCATAAAATAGTACCTTTGTAAAATATTGATGACTGCGTACATGATGTGCGATTTAATGGGGGATGAATACTCTGAGCATTTCTGGTATTATAATCATGAATTGAACTATTGAGGGTAAAATAATCTGAGAATACATCAGGGAGAAAACTATTATTAAGTTTAAACATAAATATCGCAGACTCTAATAAAATTAGATCTTGAATGGGTAATATTTGAGTTTCTAAAAACAGAGGTAAACTGGGGGAAGCATATGTTGAATTGGTTATTAAACTCACTCCCCGTTTTTGTAATTTATGAATTCGATCAACGTGAATCCCCATACAATATTGCAGTAATTGATATGTGGTGAAATCAAAACATGGTATAACATTTTAAGGACATTCCTAGGAAGATACTGTAATTTATGCAAAACCCCTATGTTTCTTGATACTGGCTATGTAATCAATATGATAATTCCAAGATAATCTTTCATCTATAATTACTCCTAAGAATTTTGTGCTTACAACTCTATCTATTTTCATATTCTTAAAATACAATTGCAAATTGTGGTCTGTTATAATTCGCATACCAAATGAAATATAATGAGTTTTATCTATATTCAAAATCAACTTATTAGCTTCCATCCAGTCACTAATATTACGCAATTGTCTATTAATAGTATCAAATAGTTTAAATGGATCTGAGCCTTTACAAAATACACTCGTATCATCTGCAAATAAAACATATCTTAAATGTTGAGTTGATAAAGGTAAATCATTAATATATATAAGAAAAAGAAGAGGGCCTAAAATCGATCCTTGTGGAACACCACAATTAATTGTTCTGATATCAGATTCAATTTTATTAACTACAGTTAACTGTTGACGATCTTTAAGATAACTACTTAAAAGTTTGAATGGGGGGCCACGTATACCATAGTAATATAATTTTTGTAGTAAAATAGAATGATCTATAACATCAAAAGCCTTAGTAAGATCAAAGCCTTAGTAAGTTACAAAGATAATACTAAATACATGTGCAACTCGGTTTGGTACATTCTCTTTTTGGTTTTGGTGTATATTCTTACATTACTTTTCATCAAATGTAAGTGCACGTATATTATAACACGATGACGTAATATTATGGCGATACAATTCTCAAAAAATATAATGAAAAAGTTGTAAAACCGCAAGACTTTATGACATATCTGTGCATAAACTGTGCAGTAGAACAGTAATCCGTATTACTGTTGATATTTTGAAGACAATTGGTTTCATACTAATGATTTTATTGCATTGAAATGGTAAGAGTTGGGAACTTGCTGTTCCGTGCCTTAACGGACGAAAATATTGTGATGATGTACGTGCGTAATCTTAATGAGTGATGGGTATTATAAACGTAGGTTTCACTTTAATTCTATCATCGTGAAATTAAACGTATGGTTGACGTCTTGTAACTTGTTATCTTCATAACTGATGTCTTGTAACTTGGTATTTTCATACTGTCGAAAGAAATGTTTTGAATCCATAACTTTGCAGTATCATAAGCTGTCTCAACAGTAACTCTATGCAGGAACAGTTTAGAAAATATATAGCAGTTACAACAAATTGCAAAGTATTGAAAAAAAACACCAACTAACCAAACAAACAAACAAACGACCCCCCCATGATTACTCTGTTACAGTGCTCTCATAATAAACTGTAACGACGTATACATAATATTTAAACAAGTAACAAGAGATAGGGAAAGAAGGAACAAAGTATTGCTCTTTGTTAATTAAATCAATGATCATTTTAAGTTTGCTAGCAAATGAAGTCCATGACATAACATCAAATTACAGTTGCATTTGCACAATACTAGGTAGGATCAATGAAATTGTCATTAGTAAACTGATGTACTCGATATTCCTTGTTATGTATGCATAAAACATCATAATCCATACAAGGATAACATGAATAAAAATTCTTTCGTTAACAATTCTTGTCTGAAAAAAAAAATGTTCTTGTCTCCTGGAAAAATGTTTTCACTCTTAAAAAAAAATAAAGGACAATTTCACTGCATTCACAACAAAGGTACTCATATTGTCTACAGGCAGGCTCGTAGCTAGGATTTATTATTATTTTTTTTAATGGGGGGGGGGGTCAGAATTAGAAAAATTGGACCACTTCCAGGTTTAATCACCTGACAAGCAGAAAAAAAGGCTCCACCACGCATTTCTTTTTCTGTTTCTTGTGCAGGGTTTCATCGGCTGACAAGGAATAAAAGGGACCCCTAACCCCCCCCCCCCCCCCCCCGCCGTAGTTATGGGCCTGATAGGGTATGCTTACTGAGTTTGATAATTTTTTTTTCAATGGTGAATTTGCTTCTTTTCTATGTCACCTTTGTACGGGTACATATTTTTTCTTGAATCTTTTCCTCTCTGGATGAATATATTCTTCTTCGCCAATCTGTTGCCGCTTACGTGCCCTATGTGTGCGGTTTGAATCTTAGCTCTGCTCTTCTCCATTGCAACTCTATTAACTTCAACGAGAAGGAAGAAAAAAAAAATGTTAATGTCTGAAACATATAACTTACTGAAGCATACAGTACTGTACTATTACTATTACTATTGTTATTATTATCATTATTATTATTATTATTATTATGGAGGCCTGATCTATGGTGTATGTTTATACACAGTATATAATTGTTTAAATCATATTCTCTGATATATTTTTTTAGGCTTTTCTTCATTCAAAATGTGTTTTTCTTCGCTGTGAGATAATCAACGCTATTACGACACAAGTTTAAGGAAATTTTCTCCGTTAAAAATGGTCATGTAATGTAAATCACCAAATTGGCTTATTAATACCGAAGATGAATATAATTGAAAACACGTATATCCCTATAGAATTCCTTCAACAATAGTTCCAGAATGATAAAATATTTTATTATCCATACATATTCTCTAAAATACCTTTATTCAATAATATAGATTGATGAAACTTACATTACCAAAACGAGAAACTTACGTTACCACATGACTGCAGGGGCCTGATCCATTAATTTTGAAGTAAAACTGCGTAATATATAATTTCATTAGTTATTCATTGAATTTTCTTATAACTTATAACTATAAATTCACTGTTCATATACACTTGAAATATGACATCATTGTTTTTTGTTTTTGTTTTATTTATTTTCCGTATAAAAACAACGACAAAACAATAATCGTACAGTCAATAGAATGATATTAAAATACGGCTGGATTGCCCTACTCAGCTGTGCTTACACGACACAGCTGTTCTACCGAGGGGTCCAGGAACAAAGTAAACTATAAATACAATAGAAAACATCAAATGCGAAAAACAAAAAACAAGCATTACTTTAAGTTTTAAACAGTATCTATGAAAAAAAAAATGAGAAAAAATTAAGTAACACCCCACCCACCCATCTTATTTTATAAACTTGATATTTATCTTGATATAAACATTCTACAAAAAATACATATAACAAATGCAGTTTATTCTATGCCACATTTAAATCAAAAATATTTCGGAATAACATCATTAATCATTTTATTAAAACTGGTTACATTTAAACAGCACTTGGGCTCTGAAGGTTATTCATTATAACTGGAAGCTCCTCTGTACGAAAACATTCTTCGACAATATTCGGTCTTGGGTTTTGGCAGTTAAAGGGTACCATTTGAGCGGAGAGAGTAATTTCGGGACATAAAGTTAAATAATTCTTTAAGATATGGGGCACTGTAGTTATGGAGACATTTGAAAACCATGGAATTTAAATGCTTTTTACGCCTTACGATTAAAGAATCCCAGTTTAAAATTTGATGAATTTCATGATTTGATACATGCTTATATGGATTTATCCCAAGAATTATCCTACCCGCCCTATTTTGTAATTTTTGTAATTGCGAAGTATATTTCAGCGAGGCCGAGTCATAAATCAAATCGGCATAGTCAAACAGAGGAAGTATAAGAGAATTATATAATAATTTTCAGCATGTTTCATTAAGAATATGACGAAGTCGACCAAAATATTTTACAAGTTTACCAGCTTTACCAAATAATACATTGATGTGAACATTCCACTTTAATTGCTGGTCAAGTGTAACTCCAAGGTACTTAACTGTTTCTTTGTGTTTGATCACCTGCCCACATAACTTTATGTGAAGGGCATTGCGGCGTGATAGTAAGGAGCGAGAGCCAATCAAAAAACTCTCAGTCTTTTGGAAATTTAAACTAAGTTTGTTAAGACACATCCAATCATACAGTCTTTTAAGATCATTGTTTAGAACGTTTTCAATATGGATAGGGTCATTATGTGAAAAATATAACACTGTATCGTCTGCATACAAGTGAATGCGACAATTCTTTACTTGACTGACAATATCATTAATATAAATCACAAACAGAACTGGCCCCAGGATAGAGCCCTGTGGGACACCATGATGTATATCTAAAACATTTGACATAACAGAATTTAAAAGTGTTCCAACTTTTCGATTTGTTAAATAGCTTCTAAACCAAGCAAGACAAGCATCAGAAAACCCTATTTGCTTTAGCTTTTGCAACATAATGAAAGGATCCACCGTGTCGAACGCTTTCTTCAAATCAATGGAGATTGCCCCGTGTAAAGATCTCTGTCGATGGCGAGCAACCAGTCATCCGTAACTTTTAGCAAAGCAGTGGTGGTAGAATGTTTATCTCGAAAGCCTGACTGTGCTGTAGATAGCAAATCGTTTGTTTTTAAATAACTTGTAAGCTGCTTTTGTACTATTTTTTCAAGAACTTTTGAAACACAGGGTAAAATCGCAATGGGGCGATAATTTGTAGGACAAGATTTATCACCAGACTTGAATAAAGGAATGAGTTTGGTCATTTTCCACTGAGAGGGAAAAACACCTTGGGCTAAGGATTGTTGAAGAGATGTGTAAGCGAAGGAATTATGACAGGGGTGGACATTTTCAATATGTGCATAGAGATACCATCTAGGCCCACAGATTTCTTATTCTTCATGCCCATTAATGTTTTAAGCACTTCATCCTCGGTTACTGGTACAAAGTCGAAAATAGATTCAGTACTCTTACTTTGATTGGCATCACGTGATACTTGGGGTATTTTTGACGCTAACTCTGACCCAACATTTGCAAAATAATCATTAAATTGATTTGCATGACATGAGAAAGCACCATTATTGCATTTAAAGAGTACTTGAAACATGTTTATAATCAATAATGCCACCGGGAAAAATCATGTAGGTGAGCATATTTGGAAACAATTCGTTATAGGAAGTAGGTCGAATGTCATATAAAATCTAAGTCACTCTCTCTAGTGATTAAACGTTTCATTGTTCTTCCCCCACTGGCTGGGACTAGAGCAAGGATTCTGCCGTCTGAAGGCCACGCTGCAAGAACCTTCGAACACTCTTTCGTTTTTTTTGAGTAGTTCGGCGTTGGTCTTCGTGAGGTCCTCTTCGATCCCCATCTTCGTCCCTTTGAGAACGCGACGTCTGGAGGGACCAATTTGCGTACGCGATAGGAGACGAACTTAACGATGATGACACGCGGACGTTTCTCGCGAGGCTTGTTGTTCCTGGTCACTCTTGCGTTTCCTGACTGGGGCTGATCGAGATCTTTTTTCGAAGACAGTCTGTGCGATCGCTCGATGTCATCTTTCGAGAGGGGTATGTTGAGCTTTTCTTTCGCGATTTGGCAGATCAGCTCATCTGTATCCTCCCCTTCTGATTCGCTGACACCATGGAACCGCAGACAATTGCGCCGGGAGTATTGCTCTTGGGTGTTGATTGCCCGATGAACCGTGTCCAGTGTGTTTTGCTGTTTGTCGATGACTGACTTCAACTTGGCGATCTCCTTGTCCCGTGCATCAACTCGACATTCCAGATCCATTATTTTTGCTTCACTTGTCTCAATTCGATGAATGATGTCATTCAGTTCTTCATGGACAGCTTCTTTGACTGCTGTCCGGATAGTGTCGATAAACATCGATCCTTTTATGTAGCGCTGAATGGCCTCGTTGACAATTGGTGCAATCGAATCACGTGAGGAGGATGGCGCCATATTCAGAAAAGCACGTACGATGCAAGTTGTGTCAGAGTCAAACACACGCAATATTTGGACGAGTAGATGAAAAATATAACTCAATATGCCAAGTTATGAAGTTGATAAACGGTGGGGCGAGGTTATGAAATTAAGGTGATTCCGAGAGAGTCGTTGATTCACGATTAATGGCAAAAGTTAACTCATTATTCGGTGTACGTGATCAGAGAGAACAGAACACTGATAAAACAAAGTAAAATGTTAAAGGGAAGATAAACCCCAAGAGCAATGTGGATTGAGTGAAAGCAGCAACATTAGTAGAACACATCAGTGAAAGTTTGAAGAAAATCGGACAATCGATGCAAAAGTTATGAATTTTTAAAGTTTTGGTGTTGGAACCGCTGGATGAGGAGACTACTAGAGGTTATGACGTATGTGTGGACAACAATACCAAGAAAATATAAAGAAAATTCTACAAAAATCCATTTTTCATGAAAATTACAAATTCCATCAACTTGATATTGACATATGTTAAGGGTAGCAATTATTCCCCCTGCTTTCTGAAAGAGGTTGGTCCATTGCTCTTTCATGATTCTAGAAAAGTGAATATTTGTTGAATTTCCCTTATATTTTCTGTGTATTGTTGTCCACTCATACGTCATATCCTCTAGTAGTCTCCTCATCCAGCGGTTCCAACACCAAAACTTTAAAAATTCATAACTTTTGCATCGATTGTCCGATTTTCCTCAAACTTTCACTGATGTGTTCTACTAATGTTGCTGCTTTCACTCAATCCACATTGCTCTTGGGGTTTATCTTCCCTTTAAAATATATGCGTTCCGATCATTGCAGCTAAACATGTGGTGCATTCATAAAAGGCTTACAAATAGGCCATGCTGTTCAGAGTCTCAGCGTCACATTATGAGATCATAGGTTCGTAAGTTCCGCTTACCGAATTCAACCAGTCTATACGGTGACACATACAGTCATGTAGGCCTATGTAGAACGTTGCACGTCTCGAGGTCCGTATGCGTATAACAACAGTAGATGCCTTGCACCCTCACAACAAGCACGGAGTATAAAAATTCAATAAATGATATGACAGTGACGGAATCAAGGTGTTTGCTCACAAGAACTCCAGATGAAAGCAAAGTGCAGACATAAGTGCAATAAACATATAACATCCGGGAACAAAATGTGAAATTTTAATGAAAAAAACCTTGGCTAAGGGAAGAGCTCACAAATTCGCGTCACACCACGCTCACGCCCTCATCGTCGTTAACGGCAATTTGAACATCAACGTTCACCAAACGATTTTTTTTTACACGCTGCCAATGCTGAAGATGCTATTGTGAAAGAGGTTGCTAAACTAAAATGTACATTCAGATGGTAATTAATGCTGTATTAACTTTCTTTCATTGTGTGGTAACGTATGTTACATCACGTATGTTACATTTGTGGAATAAATCGTGTTAGGGTTGCAACATGATAATGAATCTTTTGACACCAATGGGTATAAGGACAATCTACTCCATTAGTCTCAACTGTAGAACAATCATTCAGAGCTATGCACCTTCATACTTTTTACAAATATGGTAACGTATGTTACTTCTCTTAAAACTACCTTTTCATTATCTCTATTTTCGAGGTTAGCAGTCGCACGTCTTTTGAAGCTGAATGATAAAATATTTTTAAACTTGTACTTAGACCCCTTTAGGTCAGAAAAAACAACACAATAATGTAGTACTAACTGTAATAGCATAAGCAGGTTTGCAGTGTAAAGATGGTAACGTAGGTTTCAGCAGATCTGGAGACACATTTCCAACAGGTGTTTTGTTTTTAAAGAATGGTTAGGTTAAAACGTTTTGTCAGGTTTTCATACAACATTAAGCTGCTTTTATGAAACTGTGAGTAGGCTTCTTCTCTATGCTTATGTACAGAGTTGAGAAAACATAAAAAATTATCATTGGCGACATGCACTTTTTAGCCTGTTGGCCAAACTTAACTCTCCATCAATGGCTCAGTGGTTAAATCTCGCCTCCGAAATAATTGTTATTTTTGTTTATATGTCCCTTGGCATCACATAAAATCACATTAACATTTTGAAAAAGCTCATTATCTCTACTAGTTGAGTATATAGGAACAGCGACACGATTTTTGACCAATTTAAGCCAAAATAGTGGTTTTGGGCCTCCTTCCTATCTCTATGTATACGGCATGCTCATTTCCTAAATACATGTACAATGTAACACAAAGTATGGAACATGACATGTTCTCAGAACAGGCACAGATAGATTTATGCAAATATTGGCTTTAAGATCTGGTCAAATGAATGCACACTTTGTATAAAGGTGAATGTCTACTATGTAATTCTCTTATATTAGCATACATAATATTATGATTATAATGTTATATTTTCTGGGGATATTGTCTAAACTGAGTGTATTTCTTTTTCATCTATTTTGCAGAAGAGCTCTCAGAATTTGTATACATTAAGAATATGTAACTTACACTATATCAAGCTCCGCCTACAGTAACCTCCCGTGTTAGCTTATTAACAATGCAAACACCGTTATGGAAAATTTCGAGGAATCGATACGTTAGATTGCTATGTTCATTTTCACTACATATTCTGTACTAGTTTTATGTGCTCCCCTTCTATTTTTGTGACTTAAAAGTGCACATAGAAGTGTGGAAATTTCCGAACACTGGAAAATGACAAAACGTCAATATATAGTAGATGTTTTAAACTTTCATTTCCTAAGATATTCATATACAAGTGTAGACTTCTTTTTCTTGTCACCATCATAAACAACATTTGACGTCATTCATGTTGGGTTGTAAAAAGGAATGGGAGCTGAAGTCTTAAGTGTGATGGATGAACATATCAATCCGATTCAGTTTGTTTATTTCCATCTGAAATCATGAAAGCATCATAAAATTTCCAGTGCTACAAGACAAAAGATGCACTCAGACATGAAATTGAAAAACAATCAAGGTTGTAGGAGGTAATTGTTGCAGATCACTTGACGTGGTCGAGTGGTATAATGTGCGTACAGAAAGGCCAGCAAGGCCTGTAAGCTTGTGTGTGTACCGTTTTCAAGCCTCAAGAGGTGGAATCGGAATATGTGAAATGAAATAATTTTTTCAGCCGTTAATTGTAGATCTTGAAACCTTTCTAGAGAAAATACACAGAATTTAAACCTTTAGACAAAAGTAATTTAGTTTATGGAATACCGGCCCAGGCGTCACCCTACCCGTCCCGCTCTCCCCTACCAGCGATCCCGGGAACTCCCCGCCTTTCCCGCCCCACCGCCCAAGATCTCACCCATCAAGGACCGCCCGAGTACCCGCACCACCAGTCCCATCCCTGATGCTGGCCCTATGGACTTGGAGGCCGACTTACCTGTAGAAGTGGCAAAGGAGCCACTTTCCCCGTCCCCAGCCTCGACCCCTACCCCGGAAGTTGACTTCAGTCCTGCCAGCCCCAAAGACCCAGAGCCAGCCCCCGAAGATGGCCTCAGCTTCGGAAAAGACAAGTGGGAGGAATTACAATGTACATTTCGAGCACCAGGCGACCCAAACCGTGGACCCTGAAGACCACATCTCGCGGCTAATGAATCAGTGCAGGCTCTCCCTGGAGAGGGGAGAGACAAGGCGTCTGGCGGGAAATACGGAGAGGCAGTCATTCTTCTATGTACTTTCAAGCGGGGAGACCGTTAATAGAGAAATCGAGACGTTGCACCGCCCCGGCGGAGGGTTCTATACAGTATATTATATTTCAGTATAAGGTCTTCCGGAATTAAAGAACCCTCCGATTTTGGTTTGTCTATTTTTGATGTTTTCTTTTATCCCCCCGTGTTCTCGTCGGATCCCTTTTCTGTCCTTATCCTTCCGCGCCTGTGGATCTTCGCACGTCCAATGTTCTTATATGATGTATATATATCTCTGAAGGATGCATGGATCTTTCTACAGTATGTATCTGTCTTCACCTTTAATCTTTCCTTTCACTCTTGTCACTTCCTTCTCTCTCTTACCCTCTCTCTCTCTGTTTTTCTTGTATCCTTCAGTGCATGTTTCTAATGTTCTCATCTGACGTGTATATATTGAATCTATCTCTGAAGGAAAGATGTTTCCTACCGTATCTTTCTCTCTTCACTCTCCTTTCCTTTCTTACTCTTGCTTCTCTTTCTGTTTCTGTTTTCTTCTATCCTTCAGTGCATGTGAATCTTTTGTAACGCCACTGAATTTGATGTTTGATGTTTAAATGTTTAGATTATTAAACATCTCTTCGAGGAAACCAAAACTTGTGTTTCCAAAAAGTCTCACCGGAATGTGGTGAATAGAATGCCTAATTTGGTAGGTATTAGCCGTTGCTTCCTGAAGTAAGTATTTTGACGCACATTTTCACTTGAGGTTTTGGATATGGATATTTGGCATGTATTGACTGTTTTTGGAGTGTGCGTATAGTTTTTGGTCTTTTGTTTGACTCGAGAGGACTTTATTATTGGATGGGTGTATATAGGACCCACATTCACATATTAAGGAAGCAAAGGCTGATATCTGTCAAATGCTTGTGTTTTATAAATCAAAGTTGGGACTTTGATGATATTGTTATGATTCTATTCTATATTTTGGAAATAATTGAAGTTTCCGAGATTTTACACTTCCGTAAATTTTCTCCTCGAAGAAATTCGTTACTTTATAAGCATAGAAAATATACTACTAAGCTCAGATGAATTTTAAACTTATAAATGCGAGGACGCATTTCAGAGGGAGGAGGGCTGTGTAACGAGCCAACCTCGTTATATCAGTCAGATTTAAGTCGAAGTTTACGACATTCACTGTTATTCCTGATTTATAGTTGACCTATCATTAGCTGAAATTGTTTTGTTTGGATACGTGTTATAAGTCCATATAGAAGCGGTTAATGCACATAATATGCATTTCTGCAACTTCATGCATTATTATACAAGACATTGAAGAATGTAGGGAATACCGTTTCATTATGAACTCTATGCCAGGAATGTTATAATAATTGAAGGAATTAGTATATGTAGCGAATATACGAGTGGTAATTTCCCCGTGTTGACAGGAATATGAAGGAATATGGAATTTGGATACGATGTTAATTCCCTTACGAAGGATCCAAAACACTGCAGGTAGATGCGCGCATCGCGTAGTGATTATTCAAGGGATTGTAGACCTTCCCTCGTTCTTTATCTTCGATAATCTGGCCGTCTGTTTTAATTCATATCCAAAATTCCCTAAATTCGCCATCTTTCAGAAAAGCGAGGTGCAAATACTAATATATAATACTAATATATAAATTAGATTTTGGTGATAGAAATGAATTTTATTACCTCTCGGAAGCTAACTTGCAAAATGATATGAGTTTGAATGCGAGCTTTGGCTTCGCATCGCTGTGATGACGTAGCCACGTCAGCTTATGATTTGGATCCTTTGTGTGTAAGAATTATTGCTATTTTGTCGATTCTGGTCAATATTAGAGAAATTTGGTTTATTATATGCATCTGGTCATTTGGTAAATAACTCACAATTTATTAAAAACACGGATTTCATACTATGGAAAGTGATCTTTGTCGAGATAATAAGATATTTACGACGTCAAACTAGCACAAAATCTACGGAGGGTACAAGTTCAGCGCTTAGCGCATACCGAAGCTACCTTCGCGTAGTGTTTCCCTGGACGTCCGCATTAAGCGCATTATTATAAGCAGGAAAATTTTTCAGATACACTAGTATAACAGAACTATAAACTTTCTTCTTTCCCTCCCACTTATATGTAGAGGAGACTCTTGGAGTTCTCCTCCAGGTAACGAGCAAACTATCTCCTCACTCCTCAACATATACCAATCTCCCTGAAGTACAACACCCCCCCCCCCTTACCAAATTAAAATTCTACTAGAATATAAGAGACATACTTTGTATTAGTTTCAGGAGATCTTAGGGATTCTGGCGAGTCATTAATTAAGTCGAAACAGAGGAACTTAGGCACACGTACAAATCAAACGAAATGTAGAGGATTCTATATCAGAATTTACGAAGTGGTTAAATAGACATGCATGAATAACTTGAAGATAGCTTTATTTACTTCAGGGGATGAATATTCCATCTTCCCGCCACGGTCATATACTTTGACCTAAGAACTCATCCCCACCGAAACTATTAGTTTCCGCAAGGTCGATTAACTCTGTATGTTTTTACCGCTCGGACATTTTGGCTTAACACCTCTCCCGCGGAGTTACAGCAGTTAATCTTTCTGGAAAAAAACAACAACACAAAACACACAACATCACACTACTAATATATCTCGGTCATATTTTATTTTCTGTGGTGGTGACAGCGCCCTCGACGATAACCAGAAGGCGCCACACAAGGCCGCCACAATATTCATGTGTGAGCTAGAACAAAGTTTCCTATCCAAATGTGAGAAGAAGCCTCTATTCTCTCTGAGATACATTGATGATATTTTCATAATTTGGACAGATGCAGACGAGTCACTGATGAAGCTCGTAGAAGACTTCGGAAAGGTCAACCGAAGCATCCAATACACTATGTCTAAATCAAATTCAGAGATTGCCTTCGTTGATGTAAAGCTCAAAATAACTGACGGAAACAAGATTTCGACAAGTGTGTGCCACAAGCCCACTGACAAACACACCTATCTTCGCCAGGAAAGCTTCCATCCAAAACACTGCAAAGAAGCGGTCGTGTACAGTTAGTTTTTGAGATACCGGAGTCATATCAGATGACGAGGAATTTGACAAGCAAGCAATCACACTAGGAGGCTTCTTCTTACAAAGAGGATATCCTATCTACATGATAAAACGCAGTCTAGAAAGAGCTAAATCAAATAAAAAAATCGTGAAGAATTACTCAAGGGTAAAAACGAAACTGCTAAACCATCTGAAAGGGTACCTCTTGTAACCGCGTTTCATCCCTCCACAAAAACGTTGATTAACGGAATCAACAAGGAGTGGAAACATCTATCTCTTGACAAATCTCTCCCCGCCGCATTTTCGAACCACCCAATCAACGCTATAAAAAAAAAAAAACCCGAAAAACCTACGATACTGACACTTGTTGGTAAAGAGCTCAATCTAAAACAAAAACAAAAACAAAAACAGAAGGCTAACCATCCATGTGGTAAAAGCCGTTGCCAAATCTGTGCCCATATGCTCACATCTGAAAAAATAGAACTAACCCCTGGCTTCTCTATTTCTACCCCTCACCCCACATGCGACAACCAAAATGTGGTTTACTGCTTTTCATGCTCCAAAAGCCCTCACGCGAAATACATTGGCGGAACAGGTATTAAGTTCAGACTTCGTTAAAAACTATCACAGAAATTCAATTCAACACAACTCATCACTACCAGTTGCCGAACATTTCAACTCAGGCAACCACTCAATTCAGGATCTGCAATTCTGTATCATCGGCTCTAATTTCAAAGACGGAGAAGCCAGAAAAATTAGCAGAAATGAAATTCATCATCCAAACCAGGTCTTTTGAAACAGGACTCAACAAGGACCTTGGATGGCCAGGCAATTACACCTTCTACACGAAATGAAGCTCTAAGAAACTGAGACTGGACCTATATATTTATATATATATATATATATATATATACATTTTTTTTAATTTAATGGAATTTTGATTATTTATTAGAGTTAATGTTGAGGTTCACTATATTTGCATTGAATATTTTCATGCCATTAATTATTTATGCTAAATATGATGTCTTGATTATCCGCAAATTTGTCTTAATCTTTATCATCACAGTAAACAGATGCTGTGATATGCGTTATTACATACCTTTCTTCGATGTTTATGAAAAAATGGGGTTGTAAGAGTCTAATATTACATAGACGTATAACAATATATATATATATATATATATATATATATATATATATATATATATATATGTATATATATATATATCAAATATATACAGATACTCGGAACTTTTGCTGAGTTTGAGTTGAGTTTTTGTTGAGATTATATTGTACATCACTTTCTACCATAACCCAATCTCAACTAGTGTTGCTTAAGCTATATAAGACGTACGTATCAACGCTCTCTATGACAACGCAGCTCCAGGGCAACACTGTTACGATGTTATGTTGTTATGATGCATGTTTGCAAAAACTTATCATTGTCCTAGTATCTGAGTATACACTACACCGACGAAGGCCCGGGCGGGTTGAAAATTTTGTGAATAAAAACCTCGTTGGATCTACAGATGTCGTATTTGAGACTCATTCTTCTTATAAGTATTACATTGGAAGTCCAACACGTGGAAAATTCCAAGATTAATATATATATATATATATATATATAAATACAAATATATATATATATATATATATATATATATATATATATATATGTGTGTGTGTGTGTATATATTTCTTATTGAAAAGGCATTAGACTAAAAACGCTTTATCCTTCATGCGCTTTCCTCGCCAGGATAAAGCGTTTTTAGTCTAATGCCTTTTTAGGTTTTATCACATATATATATATATATATATATATATATGAAATATAATATATATAATATATAAAATATATATATGTATATACATTTATTTATGTTATATATATATATATATATATAATATATATATATATATGTGATATATATAATATATAATATATAATATATAATATATAATATATAATATATATATATACAGTTACTTCAGAGAATTTCATACGTAACCGGCTGGGAGGTCGCCCGGGTTAACAAGCTCCCATATTTCGACGACTTTGGACCTGGATTTTGACTTAGACGACGATTTTGATTCAAGCGATCTGAAGCTTGCGACCGAAGAGGACACTTGTGAAATTTGTCACCGGCAATTCAAAGGGAGGAGAGGAGTCCGTATTCATCAGGGCAAGACAAATTGCGTTGAGTCTTTGAACCATATCTTGTTTCATAACTTGAGTAAATCGGGGCAGAACGGGAACTTGGTAAACGAAAACCACAATGTTCATCGTATGTCATCAGAGAATCGAGATCGTTTTGTTTTGTCAAAACAAGAAAGACACCCTTCGATAAATTGGCCAATTATGAGTAATAATCATGACTGGGAGAACTTTGATGAGGAAGCAGAAAGAGTGGTGAAATCTCTCATGCATGGTTCGACCGAACAAAAGCTTAAGACTTATGAGAAGATGGTGCATGCTATTGCTGTAGAATACTTTGGTACAAAGGAAAAGGTCAAGCGTGTGATTCAACCGAACCGACGAGCTCTCCGGCTGAGAGAACTTCGCGAGGAGAAGACGAGCCTCAGAAAGAGCTTACGGACGGCACCGGAGGAGGAGAAGGAAGGTTTAAAGGACCTGTGTGATAATCTGCATATCGCGATTCTCAACCTACGTAAAGCGGATAGGGCTTGCAAGAGGAGACGTGAGAGGCAGCCAAAAAGATTCTTGAACCGAGCCCGAAGATTGATGTTGACTGCTCGAGACAGCATTTAAATAACCGTCTTCAACAGACTTATTCATCGGATGCATCAAATGCTTTTGAAGAATGGGATGGCACAATCAAGCCTGACCCGCCTTCGCAACCTTTCATAGACACTGCCACATCTTTCCGGTAGTTGAAAGTAATACTTGGGCGGACAAGAAATGCTTCTGCTCCGAGGCAAAACGGTCTTCCTTACAGAATGTACAAGAAGTGCCCACGTCTTAACGCGTGATATGGGGTCTTATGGTAGTTGTATGGCGAACAAAGAAGATCCCTATCCAATGGAGAGTTGCAGAAGGTGTGTACATTCAAAAATCGGCGACTTCCAATGAAAAGACAATCACTGACTTCCGGCCAATTTCTTTGCTTAATGTGGAAGCTAAGCTGTTTTTCGCAATTCAAGCCAAGAGATGAGAACAGTATCTTCGAGTGAACGACTACCTAGATGTCTCCGTGCAGAAAGGAGGAATACGTGGCCATTGTGGCGTATGGGAGCAAGTATCTACTCTTTGGGAAACCATCAAAGATGCCAAGACCTGTCAGAAGAACCTCGCCGTAATTTGGCTGGACCTTGCGAACGCGTACGGTTCCGTTACCCACGCGGCGATAAGTTTTGCTCTTCACTGGTACCACGTTCCCGACACTTTTGTTGATCTTATTCAATCTTACTACGCCGGATTGTACGCGCGCTTTTCGGTGAAGGATTGGACCTCGGACTGGCAGAAGTTTTCAATTGGCATTTTCATTGGTTGCACCTTGTCTCCAATTCTTTTTGTTTCGACTTTCAATCTTTTGATTGACTTTGTCAGCCAAATCTCGACGAAGCAATATCTCTTGAAGAAGAGGGGTATTCGTGTTCCTGTCTTAAAGGAATACATGGATGATATACTCGCAACCATCTGCACTTCTTCGGTGAACTCGGCACAGGTTTTGGACAAAGTGAATGAGTTTATGACATGGAGCCGTATGAAGATCAAGGCAGCGAAATCGCGATCGCTTGTATTGGACCACGGGAAAGTTCCGACAAGAAGAACCCTTTGTTGTGGACGGGCAGAGGATCCCTGGGATTCATAATACGCCAGTCAAATTCTTAGGACGCAAGATCAATGGAGATTTGAATGACAGGCAGGCTCGCTTGTCCATTGAGAACTCCCTTAGAAATTGGATGAAACTGCTGGATAAAAGTGTGCTGTCTGGAATCATGAAAAGTTGGTGCTCTAATCATCTTGTTCTATTTCGGATTCAGTGGCAACTGATGATATATGACATTGCGCTTTCTCACGTTCAACGAATGGAGACATTTGTGTCGAAGTTGCTACGTATAGGTGACTTGGGGTCAGCTGCAATCTATCTTCTGTCGCGCTCTATTGTAAACAGTCGACACTTCGCTTAACGTTGGACAGTCTTACGGGAATTCTGAAGAGAACGGTAGTAAATAGTTTACTCCAGCTTCGCGACAGCGCTGATGAGACGGTACAGAAGATGAGGCCTACGATTCGATGTGGGAGAAAGTGGAGTCCTGAGGAAGCTGTGGAGAGAGCGGAAAGCAGATTGCATTTTGAGGACATGGCAAGGGGACAAGTTGGGCGCCAAGGGGTAGGAGCTTCAAAATCCCGCCCATCGCTTGAGAAAATGAGCAAAAAGGAGCGGCGGTGTGAAGTTGGCAAAATTGTGGCTATGGAGCATGATGAATATTTTATGCGTGCAGTTCAGATGGGGGTGCAGGGGAGGTGGACTTCGTGGGAGAACGTCAAATATCGCGATCTAAAATGGAAGACTTTGTTTGATACGAGTCCCAAACTTCTACAGTTCGTCATAGGTACGACATCTGATACCGTCTCATCCCCTAAAAACCTCCAGAGATGGGGCCTCGCTGCGAGTGATGCCTGTTCCCTGTGTGGAGAGGAGTGCACCACATCACACATCTTGGCTGGTTGCCCTTTGAGTCTACAACAGGGTCGGTATACTTACTTGGCGGCATAATCGTGTGCTGAGAGTTATCCTTCATGGTCTTCAGGAGGAGGTGAGCGCCAGGACGGAGAATCCAGTCTCTGGAAGCATCTCCAATAACATACGGTTCGTACGCCAGGGAGAAACAGTAACCAGGAGTTCGAAAAGAATGCATTTGGGCTTACTGGCTGCAGCAAGTGATTGGAAGGTGAAAGCAGATTTGGACTCTAGACTTGTGTTTCCAGAGCAAATCGCTGTCACAGATTTGAGGCCCGACATTGTAATTTACTCAAATGAGATGAAATTAGTAGCCATGGTGGAACTCACAGTATGTGAGGAGGGAAACATGCAAAACGCTCACGAGCGAAAATTAAAGAAGTATGAAGAACTCCAAGCATGCTGTGAGGACAATGGATGGTCTGCATCAGTGTGGCCGGTAATAGAGGTAGGGTGGAGGGGTTTGCATCTCATGCTCTTCTACCTTCCCTCTATCGCCTTGGTGCTAGACGTTCTAAGGCAAAGGCTTTGGAAAAGGTAGCGTGTAGCGTTGCAGAGAAAGCCTCCTTCCATCTGTGGCTACATCGACATTCAAAGGCGTGGGGTATTCCCCATGCCTAAGCATTATGACGTAACTATGGGATGCGCGGATGCTCCAGACCGCTTGTGTTGCCGATAGTGATACGCGATCTTTCACCATGGAGACGGTACTGTGAGCTGGTGCATATTTCGAAACAAACAGGTTAGTGAGAAGAGTCGTCTTGCCGGGATCGGTCATGTTTGCAAAAGCATGCCCGATTCTGAAACGATTCTTTCATACCCTTTTTCACCTTCCGCTCCCCGGCAACTGATGAAGAGAGCGGTGTTTTGGGACTAACCTGTTTCAATTCACATGACGCAAATCTCTCGTTTGAAGAGGCTACACCCCCGTAAGTAATGCCAGTGTATATCTTGGCAATCAATGACTTAAAAACCAAAGATATAAAACACCTGTTTCTTGACCCTGGCCTAATATCTAAGCATCAGTCATCGCCACAGCGCCACGGGGGGGGGGGGGGGGGGGGGGGGGGTTGGCACCGCGAGAGGAGGAGATTGTTTTGGTTTTAGCATGGGCTATGTAGCTCCTTCTTATACCTGTATTTTCGTTATTTACGGGTCAATTTTTTTTTCGTTCAAAATGTAAAATGGATGACCATAGAATTTCTCAATAGAATATAAAATTGAAAACTTTAGAAAGGATAGAGAAAATTGAGTTCACTTTGACTGGTCTGCCACAGGCAGATATCCTTATCACGCTCTTACGTAATACGACAGCTGCTGTAGTCATTAAACCCTGGCTTGGCCTCCAGGTTTGTCACGCCTGAGCAGAAAGTTAATTTGCAATGGACAAATACTTCGACTACCATCTTCTGTCTATGACAGCTTTGAAGTGATGTCAGGTACTGTTACATCAAACAGCATCAGCACCGATATTGTCGTTATCTACAGGCCACCTGGGACTCGATCTTCTTTCACTAAGTTCATATATGAGTTCTCATCCATGCTCGATGATAACATTTTTCGTCCGACACCTCTCTTGATATGTGGTGACTTGAATGTTCATCTGGACAATTGGCTTCTTCCAACACTAAGAAATTCAATGAATTGCTCTCTAGCCACGGTCTCATTCAGGTTATAGATGTCCCTACCCATGAGAAGGGACATATTCTCGATGTATTACTGTTTCGCTCGTCCGAGTGTGAATTTCATTCCAATGTTCAAGTCATACCTGGCATATCTGATCATTCTGCCATTACTTGCAACCTCCATCTTGATAAACCTCGCCAGACTAGGAGATACAAGGTGGTTCGAAATATCAGATCGATAGATATGATTGCATTTGCTGCTGATGTTTGCAATGCCTTTTAGTTGTCTTCATCTTACTTGGATGTGTGCAGTGCTGTTGACAATTATAACTCACATCTAGGCACCATTCTCGACACTGTCGCACCTGCTAAGATGTGCATCAGGAGAGATCAGTCCACAAGTCCATGGTATACTCATGAGATCATCCTTGCTAAGCGTAGCTGTCGAAAAGCTGAATGGAAATGGCGTACCAAAGGCAAACTGGAGATAGATCGGCAGCTGTACTCCCATCAGAGACAGATTGTTCATTCTCTTGTTCGCAAGGCCAAGCGTAACTACTATGTTAGTCTCATTGAAGACTGCGGATCGGATTCGAAGCGTCTATTTAGTGTGGCTAATCGTCTCCTGAATCATAAGAAGTCATCACCCCTTCCAGCTCATGTGAATGCTCAATCCTTGGCACAGCTCTTCATTCAGTTCTTCAAGTCAAAGATTAGTAACAATAAAAGCAAATTTCATGCAGATGTCACCCCTCAACCACCCTTGCAAACAAGTGCATCTTTGTTATCATTTGAATCTACCACTCCAGCTGAGATTGAGAAACTTCTGCGCAACATATCACCAAAGTCCTGCGAGTTGGATCCGATTCCTACCATCTTAGTGAAAGAGTGTGCTACAGTTTTTGCACCTATAATAGCCAGCATTGTTAATTTGAGTCTTCAGCAGGCATCAGTCCCAGTCTCATTGAAGCTGGCTTACATTCACCCTTTGTTAAAGAAGCCATCCCTTGATCCTGAGGCTCTGCAGCATTACCGGCCTGTATCGAACCTTCCATTTTTGTCCAAGATTCTTGAGCGTGTTGTCTTTTCACGATTATCAGACTATCTGCTGGAGAATAATCTCTTAGATAACCGTCAGTCAGCATATCGGCCGCATCATAGTGTTGAGACCTTACTAGTTAACTTATCCAATGATATTTTGAGAGATATGGATGATGGAAAGATTAATGTTCTCTTACTGCTTGATTTATCATCAGCATTTGGTTAATCATACGATTCTGGTGAATACTTTGAAGTCATTAGGTGTTGATGGTAAAGCTCTTGAGTGGCTCAAGTCATACTTATCTGAAAGGTTTCAGGTTGTTTGCGTTAATAATGCAAAATCTGATCCTGCTCCATTAGACTGTGGTGTCCCACAAGGATCTGTCGGGGGCCCAACGCTTTTCTCGATTTATCTGACTGGTTTGAAAGAGATTTTACATTGTCACTCTTTTAACTATCATTGTTATGCTGATGATATCCAGATATATACATCATTTCTACCTACCCAAACCAATGTCGTTGACATCATTCAGAAACTTGAGGCTTGCATCCATGATATCAAAAAGTGGATGAGCTCGCATTCATTGAAGTTAAATCAGGAAAAGTCAGAGTTGTTATTTATTGGTTCCAAGGTTCTACTTGGCAAGGTTAGTCTTCCTTCTTTAACGGTTGACAATGATGTGGTTATTGCTCCATCTAAATCATGTAGAAATCTTGGAGTATTATTTGATTCTACAATGTCCATGTCTGTTCAGATCTCTGCTGTCTGTAAATCCGTGAGATATCAGTTACGCAATTTGGGCATTATTCGCAAGTATTTAACTCGTTCAGCCACAGAAAAAATAGTTCATGCTCTTATATCATCCCGACTTGACTTTGGTAATGCACTCCTATTTCAGCTACCACAATCTCAACTTTCACGGATACAAAAATTGCAAAATTCAGCAGCCCGCATTGTTACCCTTACCAGGAGAAATACTCACATTACCCCTGTTTTGTCCTCATTGCATTGGTTACCTGTTGAATCTCGCATTGTATTTAAACTATTACTAATTCTTTTTGTTTTTCATTGCATACATGGATCTGCCCCAGAGTACAATGTTAATTTACTGACATTTTATAATCCTTCCAGATGTTTAAGGTCATCCGATTGTAGATTGCTTGTTGTTCCAAAAACGAAGAAATCATGGGGGGATCGGTCGTTTGCACGTGCTGGACCTTACCTGTGGAATCAGTTGCCTCAAGCTATCCGTCACATTTCGAATGTTGACTCCTTTAAAGTTGCCCTCACGACTCATTTGTTCATGACCATTTTCCAGTAGAATTGTATATTATGATGTATATATATTTTTTTTCATTATCATTATTGTGTCATTCACTTTCATGTGCATGTTTGAGTAAGGATTTTTGTATTTCATAACTTACTTCTTCTACTGCGCCTTGAGCACGTTAACTATGTGGAACTGGTGCATTATAAGTACCCTGTATTATTATTATTACCAACGATCAAACGAAGAATCGTTAGGGGGGTATAGCACCCCATCAGCTTCGTTAAAGTGGGGTCTCGCCTCAAACGAGGGATTGACGGCAGGGTTAGGGTTAGGGTTAGGGTTGTCGCCGTTTATTTTGGCCAATGTTTTGATATTTCATATATATAATATATATATATATATGTATATATGATATATATATATATATATATATATGTATATATATATATATATAATATATGATATATATATATATAACATATGTGTACATACATTGATGTATTTCCTGGTAAAAAATGCCATTAAACCTGACCCTGAACATAGTAAGATGTAAGGAGAGAGTGCATTTTTGTGAAAACGTACAGCGACAGAGAAGATATTTGAAGAATTTTTATACTGTATTTTTCAATTTGAGCGTTTTCAAATGTTTGAATAACTGAAAGATGTGAGCAGATTATGAATACGTGTGACATTACGAATCATTTTCCCCATTTACACTTTTATTAGTTTTTGTATCGTAGATTATTCGATTGTTTATTTAAAAAATAGCCTTTTCAGCTGAAGGAAAACCAAAACATGCTGCCTCAGATGTGTGTATATCTTTTTAAAGTAAATACTTGAAAAGTACATTATACAGTATTTACTTATTTATTTATTTATATATATATATTCATTTATTGAAAAGCAAGGTAGCACTGAAGGGTCTATAATTATTAAAACTTTCGGATTATGTTTTCCAAAACGGGACTAACTTTTACTAGGTTCAGTTCGATTAGATTTGACGAATGTATTTGAGTTCATTTGAAAGGTAAGGGAGAAAGGAATAGGAAGAGTTCCTCTTAAACACGGTCATATGATGGACGTAGTAAATGATTTGTGCATGGCACATACACTTAGAGAAACATCCTAAAGAAATTTAAGTTCATGATGAATTCACAAAGAGGTTAAACTTTTCTCCTGGGTCTTGATATGCATTCATTCTCGGTAATATGAAACTCAAAATTGCATGACGAACAAATGGAAAATGATCACACAAACGTGGAAAGGAAACCATGACAAACGTTGCAGAAATTGCTTTTCCTTCTTTTCATTTCCAACAGAGCAAAACAATAAGGAAAAATGGCAGTGAAATGTCTTGATAAAGTGATAGGACTGAAACAGACCACATAGTATAAACACTCATAATAATATAAATAATATCATTGATGTATAAGTCCGAGTTGAATTTTGACTGAATAGATATGAATACAACATTAAATCATTATTTCCCTCTGCATGGGCTAAGATGATGATGTCATTAGGTTAGAAATAAGACAAATTTTACATGAGTCGGTCTTCCTTGGCGTGGAAAGTTTCAAAATTTCTTGATTGGAAACCACAATTAATAAAGGGAAACTTCCAGAATATGACTGAAACAACAAAATAAAATGCGACTCTCAGCTCTTGTAAAGAAAGTTTATACTACTGCATAATGAAAAAAAAAACATCAACAACGAACATCGTTTATAAATAAACAGTTTATCATCTTTCTTCCCAAATGTCAGCATGTATTGCAATCTCTTGAAACATTCAAGTCAATCGGTTAAAATCAGAATTTTGATTTTTTTAAATGTATCATGTTATCCGAGGCCGTCATCCCAGTCGATCGTTGCATATCGGCGACGATCTCCTCCGCTCCTACTTCGAAATGTATGATTGTTCACGCGTCTGCCACTACCTTTCGTGTATCTGTATGTTTGTATCATGACTTGACATAGCCCTATTAAGTTGGGCGAAAATCCGTCAAAAATATGTCTGTCACGGAGTTTTCATATTGAACTACTGTTGTGAATCTATACTTTCTTGGACTCCGAGCAGACTCTAATTGTTGTTATTTATATATATTATGTGACCAGTAAGATGATGAGTTTCTGGTTTTGTCATTTTCATCATGTATTTGTGCGTGTGTGTGTGTGCAGTGGCGTATCTAGGGAAAACGGCGCCCGGAGCAAGCGCGAAAATTGCGCCCCTAATTTCTGAAAAAGTGTTCAACCCCAACCCCCCCCAAAAAAAAAGTCAACATGGTATGCCTTTTCAAGCACTTAAAATGGGTCTTTTGAGGCTGATTTAAATGTAATAAATTTTGATAGATTTTGGCGAGCGAGCGCAGCGAGCGGGCAGAAAATTTTTGTATTTCATCTTACAAAACATGGAATTCTTGTCATTTGTTTGCTTAATTAAGTCTTACAATTCTTATCAAGATATAGTGACGGCCTTATAGATAACGATTTGTACTAACAAACTGAGAACTTGAAAAATATTCTCTAAATTAGTACGCGCGAGTGAGCCGGAGTTTGTATATTTCCGCGTCATCATCACGTTTTGTTCTTATCTCTTTTTTTTTTTGATAAATTTTGGCGAGAGAGCGCAGCGAGCGAGCCGAAAATTTTTGTATTTCAGCTTACAATACATGGAATTCTTGTCATTTTTTGCTTATTTAATCTTACAATTCTAATCAAGATATAGTGACGGCCTTATAGATAAAGATTTAAACCAACAAACTGAGGACTTGAAAAAATACTCATACGCGCGAGTGAGCCGAAATTTGTATATTTCCGCGTCATCATTACGTTTTGTTCTTGTCTTATTTGATTTGGTGGGTTTTTTTTTTGCGTCCCTCCCCCCCCCCATGTTCGAAACCGTTGGCGCCCCCTTCTGATCCAATCGGCGATCGCTTCAGAACGAAAGAAATTGCAGCCGCTGCTCCGTATAACATTTTGCCTTCTAACGATGGCATGTGTGAACACAATATACATTGTCCTTTTGTCCTCGTCATCATCACCTTTTGTTCTTCTTTTTTTTATATATATATAAATTTTGGCGAGCGAGCGCAGCGAGCGAGCCGAAAAATTTTGTATTTCAGCTTACAAAACATGGAATTCTTGTGTGAACACAATATAAGCATTGTCATTTTGTCCGCGTCATCATGTTTTGTTTTTATCTTGTTTGATTTGGTTTTCTGCCGCCCCCCCCCATTCTGCCCCCCCCCCCCCCCACACCCCGGTCCGGGCGAGGTTTTTTTTTCTTTTTCTTCTTCTTCGTTTTTTTTTCCTGTTTTTTTTCTTCGTTTTTGGCGCCCCCAAGGAGTGGCGCCCGGGGCAAGTGCCCCCTTGCCCCCCCCCCCCCCCCCCAGATACGCCACTGCTGTTTGTGTGTGTGTGTGCGTGTTTATAATTGTACGAGTGGTCACATAAAATCACACTGAAAATAAACTGTGTATTTCGAAAAAAATACGATGCCATAGAATTAAGTTCACTTGAAAATTAAAAAAAAAAATTAAATTAGTATCTAATAGGTTTCAGGGAACCGCAAACTGTCATGGAATGTCGGCGACACCGAAATTCCGTATTTGCACACTTTTTCTGAGAATGGGCCCACTGGCAACATACTTAAATCTGGATGAAAATCGAACAAGGATATGAGATATGCGCTCAAATGAACTTGTAATTTGATGACGTCATTCATGAGATACACGTGCATATATGCACGCGCGTACGCGTCCGTCAATTTGTTTTAAACGAATGCTCCAAATGACCTAAAACGTATACAACAAAATTTGAGCTCGTGTGAAGCATGTCAAAATTTCAACGTGCGCTTACGATGTACAGATCATTTCTAATGGCATGTATAGATAAAACTTGACTTGAACTATATGTGCCATGCAAATTTCATTGAAAATTTCCCTTCCATTTAGGAGATATGATGGAGAACGCGATTTCAGATACTGACGTCATTGACGAGTGATCATATTGATACATTTTATTGATCGTCCTTAGGACGTGATACATAACAGATGACGTAAGTTTGAAGTTGATTGTCGAAGAAATTTTTGAGATTAACTTCTTCACACGAATTGATAAGAAATAAATACAGAACAAAATAAATTGAGAGAATTCAGGTGATCCATGATCATTCGCGGATAACTTAAAAACAAAATATGGGTGTACTATACATAGCCTTTGAAAGGATCCTGTGTGCTTAATATTATACTATTGTATATCAGCCTCTTTCCATCATAATACTACTCGACAGGATAAAAACTATCCCTTTCAGCCTTTTGCCATAGATTGTCATATTTTCTGGTTGAAGAGCCTAATGTCATTTGGGGTTGAACGAACCTTCGAATCAACTTTTGGAAACGAAACTTTAGAATGTAGTTTCAACAATTGTAAAATAAATACAGCGCAGATTGGCAGACGAAATTGCGTTGCGTGCAAGGCTTTCATATTATCAGTAATTAAGATCAAATTATTCTTTAATATGCTTGAAAGTTTCAAGAGATCACATCACATAGAATTTGAAACATAATGTTCACAAAATCATGCAGAATATTAAAATAAAAACAATAAACAATAAACGACACTCATAACTTCACTCTCAAAACACTATCAGAATAGAAATTGCATCTCTCCGAAAGCAAATGGCAATCCTAACGGATCTAATGATATTCGTGAATCATGTTTCATCAGAAACCTATCCAACCTATTCACAAACAAGACTTCTGTTAATACTATGCATATCATTCATATCATTTTTAAGTGCAGAAACGGACAAAATGTGCGCCGAGTTGAATTATTCAACTCAAGTTAAACAAAAGCGTGCTACAATATACACCCGACATGAGACAACATACAAAGTGATATCATAATCATAATCATTATGTAGACATTGACCATAACTTAAAACAGAATTATTCGGTTCAAAGGAACACACGATGACAAAAAAAAAATAAAGTTTAAGAAATATGATTCAACATAATAGTGGCAGGTATAATCAACTGTATTATAGCTTTCTCTATACTTAACTTATATATTTACATGTTTTGTACTTGTTAATTGAAAGATACCAGTACTTTTGCTTATCTGATTGTGTAATACTGTGTTATAATAGTAATTATTGTATTTCTCATTAATTTGTATATTTGGCAGTTTTGCTGAATTGTTCTTTGCTTGATTGCAGAAATAAATCAAACCAAACCAAAACAATTTGGAAAGGAGAATGAGATATATATCCAAGCTAAAGGCATGAAAGATGCCGAGAGATGATTTGTTTGGTTCGGTTTTGTTTGGTTTGATGATGTAAGATGATAGAGGGAGAGGGTGAGATTAGAGAGGGGATGAGAAGGCAAGACAGGTGGGAAATTGAGTAAACTGTAATTCCAAAAGATACCTGAAAAGGAAGTGACATACTGTATTTCTGTAGGCTTCCAATCTGCATTAAATTATAATGAAATGAATTTGGAATTGGTATTTAATTTATAGTGACCTTAAAAAAAATAATCGCATTATATGGAAACATTGATCTAATATCACGTGCATTGTCATAGCATAGACCGCAATGAGCATTAGAATCGTATGTTGCGAATCATTGGGAGAAATTTGGTACGGCCATGTTGTTTACCAATAAACAACAGCGTCAAAATGGATAACTCTAGAGGTTAGCGCTTATTCAAAGTAGGGTCCTACCTGCTGTTAAAGAAGTGAACTTCTTTGTATTTCTGGAAATCTGAATGATATTTTGTGTTACAGAAGCACAAACACATATTACAGATACACATGCGAATACATGTTTACATGCATATATCATTGGACAAACCACCAGATACACGACATCGGTATATATTCATATACAGTATACAAAGGTACGCAAATGCATTTACTCATAAAACAGGAGCAACGCTATTACCGTTCATTCAAGACGTTTAGTGACGTATCCACGTAGATGACATAACCCTCACAAGGTATACATGTCAAGTGTCAGATTTGCTGGACTGATTAAAGCCAATTTTGCAACAGGGGAAAAATCTTCAACTTCATTTCTGCAACACACGAATTGAATAATTATGCATTTGCATAGGTACATACAAGTATGCGCTTATATGTAGGCCCTACACCTAAGAGGAAAATCGAGAGGAAAATATAATCAAGATAATAAGAGAGAGAAATAGAATACATAACATAAGAACAGTATCTAGATATATAAATACTATAGATAGAATCAAGAAAATAACAGAAAAAGAAAGAGAGAGAAATGGAATTTGATTATGTTTCATCAGAAACCTACTCAGCCTCTTCACAACCAAAGTGACATCAAACACTTCTGTCAATATGCATATCATTTATAGTGCAGAAACTTATCAAAGTGTGCGTGGAGTGAAATTATTTAACCCAAACGAATTGGTGTTGAAATATATAACCTTACTTATACACACGTAATAAATAACAAAAAAAGATATAATATCATCATTATAATTATAAACCATCAGATGCAATGAACATAATATAATTTAAAACATAAATATGTAGTTAAAACAAACACACAACGAAAACAAGAAATGAAAGTTAAATGAATTCAAGGGGGAAAAAAGGTTGTTGAGCATATTACGGCAGGTAAAGATCAACTGTACTCTATTATGCTTTGTTTTCCTTGTATATCTGTGTCTTTAATATTTTACATCTTTTGTACATATTTATTGTAAAACACCAGTACTTTTGCTTATCTGCTTGTGTAATACTTGTGTAGTCCTGTGTTATACTTGTGTTATACTTGTGCAATACTTGTGTAATACTGGCAGGTAAAGATCAACTGTACTCTATCATGCTACGTTTTCTTTGTATACTTATCTTTAATATTTTACATCTTTTGTACATGTTTATTGTAAAACACCAGTACTTTTGCTTATCTGCTTGTGTAATACTGTGTTATACTTGTGTAATACTTGTGTTATACTGTGTTATACTTGTGTAATACTTGTGAAATACTGTGTTATACGTATGTAATACTTGTGTAATACTGTGTTATACTTGTGTAATACTGTGTTATTATACTCGTGTAATACTTGTGCAATACTGTGTTATAATACTAATGATTGCATTTCTCATTTGTATCTTTGGCATTTTTTTTCCCTATTTTTCTCTGCTTGACTGCAGAAATAAATCAAACCAAACCAAAACAAACAGGAAAGGAGGAAGAGAGAGAGAGATTATAGAGAGAATAAAAAGGCAAGGCAGGTGAGAAATTGAGTAAACTGCAATTCCAAAAGGTACCTGAAAAGTGACATAATGTATATCTGTGGATTTAATGTGCATTTAATTGTTATGAAAGGAATTGACATTGCTATTAACTTTAAGGTGAACCTTAAAAAATCAGTCACATTAAATGGATACAACTGAAGGTCGCGTGCGATGTCATAACAAAGACCGCAATGACCATTACAATCGTATGTACGAGTCACTGCAAGAACTTTGGTACGGCCATTTTGTTCACCAATGAATAACAGCGTCAATGTGAATATCTCCAGAGGTTAGCTTGTAGGGTCCCACCTGCTGTTAAAGTAGCGAACTTCTTTTCATTTATGGAAATCTGAATTATCAATTATTCTTGTGTTAGAACAGTACATATAGATATTGTTTAACACATATACAGATTACACATGCGAACACATATTCACATGCATATATACATGTAGGCCTATACATCATTGAACAAACCACCACATACACGAAAGGTACGCACATACACTTACTTATAAAACAGGAACAGTGTGATTACCAATCATCTAAGATGTACAGTGACATGTCCACGGAGATGACATTAACCCTATTAAGCCCAAGCTATTTTGACCCCTCGCAGGCCCAAGGGGGGGGGGGGGCACATTGTGCCCCCCTATATAACTTTTTTATTATTTGATGTATCATCGTCACATTTGGCACGTATGTAGAGTAACTCATACTCTACATGACCGTACATTTGAATTTTCACAAGGTCACCCATGGAGGGCGCTATTTGCAAAAATATAAAGAAATACATAGGAAATATGCTAAAAACATGATTTTTCGGTATAATTTCTTTATCCCCATTATATATGTCTTATTATAGACCAATCATTTTCATATTTGCCACAAGTGATAAGCAAGTGGAATTTTATTATTTGTTATGTTTGAAATTTCTAAAGGTCACCACATGGGGGCGCTATTCATATCAACATAGTGATACGTTATGAGACCTGAGATGAAATGTTTGGGATGGGTACATGTATAGTTATGACATTTCATATTTGCATAATAGCGGAATTTTGAGATTACAAATTGATAATATGATAAACTAATGATATTAGAGGCATAACTTGGGTGAAGGAATCAAAATAACTCAAAATATAAGGGCAATCTGTAGAAAATTTTATTGTTTTCAATTATCTCTATTATATCTATTGTTTTATGCCTTTGTCACATAAAAACAAAGGAAATAATAAGAAAAACTTTCCAGGACCATAATTACTTCAGATTTTGCTTCTTCAACAAATTTCAGCCAAGAAATACCCATTTCATACACCGTAATGCTGTTAAATGAAATGGAAACAGAAAAAAGATGCAAAATCTGACTGACATAGTTGTCAGTTTATGGTTGCCATGGCAACCAGCAACATCAAATATAGCTAAATTATATATCAAAATGTTCGCAATAAGATTTTAGGAAAAGTCACCAAATTTGGTTGAAATCGGATTAAGGACGAAGGAGTGGCAAACGAAAATCTGGCAGGGGGGGGGGCACAATGTGCCCCCCCCCCTTGGGCTTAATAAGTTTAACCCTCACAAGGTATAGGACAAGTGGCAGATTTGCTGGACTGTTTAAAGCCAAAAATGCAACACCGGAAATATCTTCGGCTTAGATGTATCCTGCAACACCAGATTTGAAAACGCGTCTGCATTTAGTATACATACATACATACAAGTATGCATTTATATACGTATTCAGTTACTTGAAAATTTATTCACTTATTCATAGACATTTAGAGGAAAATTGAGGTTAAAACAGAATAAAAAAATAGCGAGAGAGAGAGAGAGAGAAACAGAATATATAACAATAAAACAGGGGCAGGATGATACTTGTAAAGTTATTTGTTTTCTTTGTTTTTAAAATAGGATGCAATAAAAAGATAATATACTATGGAGGTACCAAACAGTTCACTGTCGATGAATGACTACATCAGCTGCCACATATCCCAATGTATCTTTACATCGTACTAGTATCAGAATAAGCCAGTTCGTAATTCCACTCTGCGCATGATCAGAAAAAGGTTATTTGTACCAACAGGCATGATGGCCTTAAAATTCAATGAGATAAGCATCTGTGAGGCAATGATTATTCATGTTTTTCATAATAAATAGTGTTTGTCAGCACATCCACCTGACAAGTAGGCCTGGTATTTTTCGTACGATTAACAGGAAAAAAGTATGTTAGATGATGCATTGAAAAACAAAGAAATGGATTCTTCCCCAAGCGGACCATTCTGGCCATGCACCTGGTCTACGCAAGTTCATTTTTCCAAAATTGTTACGTCGGGCAACCTTAGCATTATACCGGTTTGAAAATGAGCGGAGTGCCTATATAACAAATAGAGAAAAAGAGAAAGGTCATTTGTAGCAATGTGCACGTGAGCTAAATACGAACTGGTTAATTGGGTGTCTGCAGCTTAAAATGATTTCGGCTGCATACTAGTAGTGTAGTGATCCTAGATTTAACTAGTCAACATCGCTTTCAGATAAGTTGATTCAGCGTTAGGATGAAGACTCGTGAATCGTTTGTCTACTTCAACATGATCAGCAATGTTCTCATCGTAATTGGTTTTCTAGGGAAGCAAGAACAGAAGAAATAGCATGAATACATTAACCTTTTCCAAAGGGTGCAGATCGCGTTGTTCACATATTGCAATATATCAGACTTGATAATCTTACAATATCCCCCCAAAATTAAAAAATAACAGTGTGAAATATTCTTTAAAAAAATTGTATTTTATCTGCTTCTGGTACGGTAAATTGGGTGATTTATTCGCTGATGAGGAGTGTAGTAGATTTCATGAATTAGGGTAATGTACAAGAGAGAACTACCTATATACAGCCCTTTTTTCTCTGAATAGCAGACCCTGAATCACATGAAAGTCTGTACCCTTCCACCCTATCTTTCTCCGTACACTCCCTCTCCATGCACAGCTCGTCATCTTCCCCTTCATACATTTTAATTCTTTACTCGTCATTTCCACGATTCTCCTCCCCCTGCTTCTTCCTCTTTCCTGCACCCTCATTTCTTATTTCAACATAAACATGGAGAAGATCCCTATTAGGTCAATTCATTAGTTGGAGAAAGCTTGTTTTCTGGTTTTTTAAAGAAATATTTTGAACAGTTTTAAATATCCCAGTAATTATTATTTCCGTGCAATACAATTCAGCAGGTTCACTGTATATCTCGGTCAAGAAAAAGCAAATACATTTGCCCCATTCGGCCAGAATTTGGTATTAATGAGTATACGTTTGTGATCAATGACGTGCAAAGAGAGTGTGCAACCAGCAGGACTGATTGTACCTTCCTTGTGTGAGCGTGGTAGTATGCATGCATGAGCCTGTGCGAAAGAATGAAGGAAATTGTCTTTTGGTCGATAAATTCTTTCTGCAATTCAGTCTTGACTGCGAGACATGAATAACTCAGTAAAATACCATTACATATCTATTTATCTAAAAATTGTTATCCTTGGGTGCAATATTGTGTCAACCCTGCCACTGTCATAAACAGCTCCGTGAATGTCTTCAGGCAATTCAAATCTGTTGTGCCCTATCTCTGGATAGGGAGAGTATCTTCATACTGAACTCTTTGGTAGATATGGGCTGCCTTAATCATATAATTACGAAAAACCTCTTCTATTCTGTGTTGGTCCACAAGGTCTAAGAAGACAACAAAATGTCATAAGTCTATAAAGGGGAACAATGACATAATACGGAAGATTGTTGCCATCACTTCTTTGTGGTGAAGAGCCGACATCCTAATACAGTACACTCCCGTTATAGGGAACACAGTTATACCAATAAAAAAAAAACTCACGCCGCAACATTGTCCGCTCTATGGTTTTTTTTTAATTGTTCGGTTATAACGAAATTTCGATGCAGCGTATAACGAAAGAAAACTGCCGATCCCGAGGACTTTGTTATATAACGGGAGTCCACTGTATCTTCTATTCTCCCCTATCTCCGATATTCTATTTTGTTCATTGTCCAAAACCTTGTTTGTAGCATGTTTTGTCAGTGATGATCAGATTTGTTTGATTCTTGCTTGTTGAGGAATTTATTGCGCAATCATTCTACAAGGTATGCAAAATTGACATCTGCAAATAGTAATTTCATACTCAGAACCTTTTAATAGGAAGAACAGGACTGACAAAGGGTTGGTACCTTGTATGAAAGTACACATATCTTTAGGACCCAAGTGCGTGTGGAAGTATGTTTGTGGTTTTGTTCTTTAAAGGCTTCAACTTTTACCTGGTGTCGACTTACTATGCGGAGTTAGCTGATCAGCTCCTGGTGTTTGCTTCGGCGTCTGCAGGGATTTTGCCCCCATCGTGCGTTGTCCATAGTAGGTGCTCGGGGGGGGGGGGGGGGGATACGAAAATCAGAAAATAACGCTCAGTCGCCTCAGGTAATCATACTGGTCATGTGTTTTCCACCCTACCATTTCACTTCACAAATTCTCAACAATCGCATTTCAATTTTACACTACCCGAATTGCGCCGTACCAAATCATACTACTCTCCCTTTATTACTTTTACTACTGCCCTTTTTATTTTGTTATCATTGTTTGCCCTTCATATTGCTTTTATTGTCATCAGTTATTCCTCAGTTTTACCATTGTGATTGTAATACAGCGATTGTCTATTGGCTGAATATCGCAATAAGTGTTCACATAAAATCACCCAAACAATGCGAGTACGATTTTTGTTATGTTTAATTGAAAATAAACAATACACCCCCTTTTTTTTTTTACTGAAATACGATGCTTTTGTAGCTTCGAACGTTTTGTCAATTATACACATGTCATATCGAAATTGAGAGGACGCGCGAAAATAATTACTAGCAATTACTTTGTCTACTTTAATCATTTAAAAAAAATGTATCTGTTAAGAGATGGCTTCACTCTGCACTTTCCTTGACGTTTTGTCACTGCTTATTACTGCTTATTACAGTTCGTGAATAGAATGTCCACTACATGAAACTTACTATTGTGACATCTGTATTTCCGAAAGCCATTAACCAGGAAGTGCACAGAGCTGTAGCGCACAATCCCAAGAGCAAGTTCCATACATCTACAAAGACAAGGCTAATCGTGAGCTTGTAAATCACAATTGACAAATGTTAATCACAACACATATGAAGGTCTTTTCTTTTTTTCTTTAAATATAATGGAAGATATAAGACGATGTAGAAAACTTCATCTACGCTGAAATGAAGAGTGATCACGTCCAAACCTTCCAAATGGTTCGTATTCTTCATGCTGCATGTGGCTGATATATTGAAAGCAGGGAATGTAACACGCAAAAAAGTTGAAACATAGGAAGTACAATGAAGCGTGACATAGGCTACCTTCATCATGTCTGAATGAAATATATTGGTGTCGACCCAGTTATAGTTATAAGAACTTTTTTTTTTCATTTTGCTCTGTAAGAGACGGATAAGAGCACCATCATCCAAACTATAGAATGTTTTCTCCTTACCAAATTTCACCTTTTTCGCAATGTATGGCGGAAGACCATTAAATAATGTACCTTGTCACAGAAGACGTAACAGACACCAACATTTCAGAATACACATACATCGGAACACCGAGGGAACTGTTCGGACAACAAAAACGAATAAATCAATAAAACATAAAATCCCCTATACTTTACCATAATGTATCTGCGCAGTAAATTACAATTTATGCTTACATGAAATCCTGCAACAAAATGTGGACGATGCCTGCCTGCCTCAAAAGGATCGTACATGCAGCACAACTTTACTTCACTGATAATCTAAACATTATGCACCTCCTCAACATGTTTGAAATTAATCCATCCAACAATGACCAGTAACATTCAAGTTATGACATCAATAATCATTTTGCAAAATGCCAGTCTCTTAATTTACATCAGCAAGCAGCTTGCAACAACAACAACAACAACAACTACAAAAATCATTCAAGAATTCAGCATTTTGCCTAAAAGAGATCGAAAACAGAAGGGAGCTGACGAAGTACTGTAATACAGACGTCAGACGTCTAAATTTTTGTAAAAATAAAGCTCCATGCATAATTTGATTGAAAGTCGTCCAAACAAGTGATAGAGTGCGCAAAAAGAATTGTGAGGTTGCATCTGCCACCGTCGCGACGGTAGCAGGGACGTATCGTCGCTGCTATCTCGATGAGACTTTATAAGATTTTATACCGCTATGTCTATATATTATAAAGATTTTTTTTTGCCAAAACTGATGACAAGATATTGGATATAGACGATTTCGTTCATTTATGAGTAAAACTTTTCTGAAGTGATTTTGAATGTCGACCTAGAAATGACTTTTTTTTTTTAATATGTCAAGAGTGATCAAAATAATACAATGATATGTTGACCGCAAAAAAAAAAAAAAAAAAGAAGTGTGTCCCATCGAATGCCGCGTTTATAACGCCCACGCATCATAGCGAAGAGATAGGTTACTTTCTGTCTACATACTTACTACAATCTTTAGTACAACATCCTGCGAATGGAGCATTTGTAGTGGTCAAAAATGTCATTGATGCTGTGCTTTCCGTCGGGAGACTTGCTGAAGAGCTTCCCTCAGACAACGCTGTTGAGGGGAGATTAAAGAGCGAGTATAAACAGATGTTAATGTTAAAGGGTGTGTACAGTTCTGGTCGGGGTGAGGATTTAGCTTTTAACGTTTTGCGAGATATTCAGAAACCACTCTATAAGATGTCAAAGAGCATACAATTCTAAGGGGTATCAAAAGTTTATTTGATGAAAATCGGTTTTGAAATGTCTGAGATATCCAAAAACAAGGTGAAACAAAGAGATCCTAATAAAGTTGGGGCATGTCGCCTTTTATTATTATCACCTTTTGGGTTATCTCAGCCATTTGAAAACCAATTTTCATCAAATAAACGTTGAATCCTTCTTAAAATCACATGCTCTTTCATATTTCATAAGAGGTTTCTCATTATCTCACTTAGGAATGTTCAATACATGAATCCCCACCTCAACCACTACTGTACAGTCCCTTTAATGTTAAAATTGTCTTATTACACTCACGAACCCCGCACAGGAACACGTACAGAATATCATCGTACTTCAGCAGGACAACAACCAAAGGCTATAATTATTTTATTATCATAAACACAAACGCACAATCAAACTCGAGTACAAATGCATAAGCACACATCTGATATAAATAATCAATAACTGAAATTCAATGATTTGCAAGTTATCAGTCCTGAAAGAGAAAGCATATAACTGGCATCAGACTGCTTCTGGCTAGCCTCATACATGACTTTGATGTCGTAACACAAATTTTCTTTTTCGTTTTACATGTAATGTAAAACGTTACAAATACCCTCTGACGATATAAAGTATCTTGAAATTTGCTAGAGCATCCCTAAACTGAGCTCATCAATTTCGTATCATCATCGCTTTCATGAACGGACATGTGGATGGACGTGTGTAAGGAAGAATTCCACCGAGCAAAGAAATGCAATGAATCCTTCCTATCAATGTATCATAATGATATAATTCCCGAATCTGACAGACCTAAACGTTCACACATCCCAGATCCACAGCTAGTCCGATGACGAAGCTGACCCCCACCGCTGACAAGTCTGCTGCTTCGTCAGACGACCTATGAAGTCTTTACTGCCAGAATGTCATTGAACAGCTCGTCCCAATTCATCCATTTGAATCTAGTTATGGACCATTTGAAAGCTTAATGTTTTCTCTGACAGAATTTGTCCTGAACCAAAAACTATGTCCGGTGACCATTTTTTTTTTTTTTTTTTTTGGGGGGGGGAGGGGGTGGTTAAGGCCCAAATAATTGAGTTTATTATGGATTAATTAGGAATAATGTCTAGGTAAGCCTCGAACATACACTCTCAACAGGAGAATGCAGCGATGCAGCATGGTGTATTTCGTAATCAATATTATTCCACAATTTAGGGCTACAGTGCATATATGAATGTATTTTGAGCTTCAAGGAAGACTTCAACCTATTCATCACACCTATGATGCGAAATGATTTTACGAGAATATCAATGAAATGACACTTCTATGAAAGTTTATTGTCGATACAAACAGCATCACATTCAATATTACCTGGAAGACTTATGTAAAGAGCTGCTAAAAAGAATGCAATATACGGTACTTTGTCTTTTTAATATTTACTGACAATGTATTGCACAAACTCATTGGGTATCTTTCTTTATTCATCATGCACTGTTATCAAAATATTGGGGTCAGAATGAGAGCATACAAGACTGGAGTCATCCGCAAGTTATATGAATGACAGTTTGTCTTAGAACCTATGTATGAAAATCATTAATGAACAGCAAACTTTCTTGTGAAACACCTTTATTCAACTGTTTTTCATTCGAGTATCACTGCCGTTGGCAAGTACACATTATGATCCGTGATAAGCAATTCGTAAACCATTTTGAGGCACTTCTATGTAGGCCTATATGCTGTAAAGAGATGATTTGGACTTGAAGAGAAGTATGTCGCCGTCAATTGTATTTAACCCTTTTAAACTTCAAGCTGCGCATATTCGAGGATTTTGCATATCCACTCTAAAGCGAGTGTTCTGCGCCTGGTTGGTGGAAGCTGATGACGTACAAACAAAATGGTTTCTATTGGGAAATTGGACGATTTTCTCCATGAGTGTATGGGTGGAAATGAGCTCCTTGGCAGAAGTCTACGGTCTACGAGTGATTTTCTATAGTATTTAATGTCAATGTCATGTGTATTATCTCAATGCGATAACGAAAAAAAAAATGTAATTAGCAAATATAGAAATGTTTCTTTTTTGTTTGTTTGTCTGCAAAATAACTAAAAAACTGTTGGTGAATTTCAATGAAACTTTGAAAAGGGAAATTTGATAATGACACAAAATACAGATGTTCAAATTTTGGTAGTGATGCAGGTTTTTCTCCTTTTTGGGGTGGGGGTTCAAGGATTTGTTTTTATCTTTTTGCATATAGGGTCGATGTCGAAGAGATTTTACTGGGGAAAAGCTCTTTGGGTCCAATAAATCTGAGGTTTGCACACGCGCTCTAATAAAGCACGTGCTCTGCTCGGGCGAGACGCCGGTCTGGAAGCTGATGACGTAAACATAATTGATGAATTGGAGGATTTTCAGCACGTGTAATGAAAAAAAAATGGTTGCTTGGCAGAGGTCCGCGCTCTCAGAATGCTTAGCTAGTTTTTTAGTTACACTCTCATTTTTTCGAAATGCAATTCATCCAATTTTAAAGAATAATTGTATTTGGGGACTGACGATTGACCTTCGAGGAAAGAAGGAATAACTTCCTATTACTTATTATGGCCTACACTTAATACCGTCTTTTATTTCCAAAGGACCTGCGTTGCGTGTGTTTCTTAGTGCGTGTGTGTGTGTGTGTGTGTGTTTTCCGCATGTGTGTTAGTTCGTATCCAGGCACTTACCCCCTAGTTTGCAGGCACAAACCCTTGTTGGTCGTAAAGGAGTCTGCGCCAAGACTACTATATGCACCACTTCGGCACTGTCCCATAGGCCCTGTGTTGGGAGAGGCTGCAGTGCAGTTTTGCGCGTATTAGTCTTGGCGCATGCAGACTCCTACACGACCAACAAGGGTTTGTGCCTGCAAACTACTTACCCCCTGGGCAGCTACCGGATATAACTACCACCTGGATAATTACCCCCAGGTCTATTCCCCCTAAATACGGCAAGTACCCCCCCCCCCCCCCGACAACTACCCTCCTAGGGCAATCACCCTCCAGGGCAATTACCCCCTAGAACCACTAGCCCCCCCCCCCCCCCCTCGATATCTACCCTCCTAGGGCAACTACCCCCTCCAGGGCAATTTAGTTTGCAGGCACAAACCCTTATTGGTCGTAAAGGAGTCTGTGTGCGCCAATACTACTTTACGCATTGCACCGCTGCACTGCAGCCGCTCCCTCTTTGGGAGAAGCTACAACACAGAGCCTATTAGGAACGGTGCAGGAGTGGTGCATGTAGTAGTCTTGGCACAGACTCCTTTACGACCAACAAGGGTGCTTGCAAACTAGGGGCAATTCCCCCTAGGACATCTACCCCCGGAGAACTACCCCCTGGATAACTATCCCCCGGAGAACTACCCCCAGATAACTACCCCCGGAGAACTACCCCAGATAACTACCCCCGGATAACTACCCCCTGGACAAATACTCCCCCCCCCCCCCCCCCCCCCCCGATAAGTGCCCCCCGGATAACTACCATCCGGATAACTATCACCCGGATAACTACCTCCAGATAACCCCCCCCCCCCCCACCAATTTCTATACCCCGACACCCCCCCCCCCCCAATCACTACCTCCGGATAATTACCCACTGGACAACTACCCTCCCAGGACAATTACTCTCCGAGGCAATCCCCCCCCCCCCCCGGAAATCTACCACCCGTTGTAATTTTCCATAAGTTTATAACACCGTATCAGAAGACGTTTACTCTTTTTGCGTGTCATTTATTACCATTAGGGAGCTTTAGATTTTGACGCGCGGACGTTTGAGCCGACGCTTGCGCTGGACGTTCTCCTCTCCCTGCGTTGTGTGGAAAAGTAGCTTTAGATTACGCTGGGACGCAACGAATAGAAAATAAAATCGCGCTACTGCGCAAGCTCAGAACATTTTTTTTTTTCCTTTGAACGTCCGCGCGTCTAAAATCTAAAGCTCTCTATTATAACACATAAGACGACAAACATAAGAAAATGAGAGTTTTCACTGCAATTCATATCGCTGAACATAAGCGAGGGGCCCTCTATATAAAGCCATAATTTCTGATAGGATCCGGGCACGGTTTATGAAAGATGTTAGTCCTGACAAGCTGTCAGTCCTACACAATTACCAATCGTTGTAGGTCGATCCAAGTAGATCCATGGTAACAAGTCAGTGACCAGAGCTTTTCAACCAATCAGAACCCAGGATTATATTGAAATTATCAGAGACTAACAAGTTGTCATGGCTGGCAACTTTTATCAGACGGTGCCATGATCCGTCCTAGGAGTATAATTACAGCTTATTTTACAAACAAGTATAATTGTGCTAGTTTTCAAATTTAATGTTCTCGATATCTAAAGGGGAAATCCAGTGCAAATATAAGTTAGTCTGATTAGAAAGAAAAAAATATTACGAGTTGAACGGTAAAATTTTGATTGAAATCGGATGCAAAAAAGGAAATTGTGACATTTTGAAGTTTCGCAAATTTTTCACGAAATAGTTCTTGAACGGTCAATTATATACAAATGGCAAAGTGACCATGTCATACCCCCACAACTTGCCATGTAGTTTTTACAAAAAATTTTGAAATTTCACGTTGTTCATTCAAACGCGATTATGCCCGAGACTCAAATCCTGGTAAATTTAACTGATCACTATTCTGAAGTTATTCAACCAAGAATATTATCATGTTTCAAGACTTCAATGACAGAAAATTGAATTTTCGTCATTTCTTTGTCAAGCCCACCGGAGGTGAGGGGAGACTACGGGATCGCCTGCGGCGTCTGTCCGTCCGTCGTCTGTCCGTCCGTCCGTCGTCTGTCCGTAACGCTACAGAAACTTCAATAACTCTTTACTCTGGGCTTCAATTGCAATCAAACTTCGAAGGAAGAGGGGTCATACCAAGTTTCACATTTTACCATATATGAAGGTCACCTCAAGGTCAAAGCTCACAGGCAGGGGTCAATGAACTTTAGGGCCCAATGCTAAGTTTTTATGGCGCGTTTCTATTATGGGTCATAACTTTTGATCCATAACTCCAATTGTGACCAAACTTGGATGATAGATGTCCCTTGGGGAGTGGATGGTCACCACAAGGTCAATGGTCACAAGCATGGATCAACGAACTTTTAGAGCCCAATGTTAAGTTTTTATGGCGCGTTTCTATTATGGGTCATAACTTTTGATCCATAGGTCCGTTTGTGACCAAACTTGGATGGTAGATGTCCCTTGGGGAGTGGATGGTCACAAGGGCGAGACACATTTTGGCACTTGCCTTGTTTTTTGTACACGATCAATGGAAATTGTGAGGGTATGACATGGTTAGCTCACTCATTTGCATATTCATATCCACTGTACAAGAACTGTTTAGCAGAAATTAGCAAAACCTCAAAATATCATAACTTCCTTATTTTTCATCCGATTTCAGTCAAATTGTTACTGTTGAACTCGTGAGACCTTACCCCTTTTTTTATGAGAATAAAAACTTATGTTATTTGGGTTTCCCCTTTAAAATATCTACAAAATCACTACGTGCAGCTACAAAACTCCGCTGGTTGTTAACGAAGTTTTTTGTCCTACACCCTCTTTTTGAATAGATCTAGAGAGGTGCAGTTGACAGCATCATTTTTACATTAGGGCTGCTCTGTTTTATCCTTGCCATTTCAAGACCATTTTTTTTTAATCACAAAAACTTTGAATCCTTGGAATGACACGCTCTTTCATATTTCGTAAGGGGTTTCTGATTATTTCGCCCAAAAGATGCTAAAAACCTGAAATTAGGTCTCGACCAAAACCATACGATCTAAGAAAAGAAATAATGTGTGTGGTGTCTGTGAGTTTTCAATTCAAATAATTACGTTGTTCGGAAAGAACAATGGGAGACGTAATGTCTGTTCTATAACTTCAGCATCTTACAAACACAACTCACACTGGCATTTCGGACTATTCATACATCCGATTCTTTGGCTCCGACGTAATGCGTAAGCATGAATACACAACACATGCCTGCTATACAAACGTAACGCAGGCACAGTTTTTTTTTTTTTTTTTTTTTTTTTTTTTTTTCCTGGGGCAGGGTGATTGTTAGTCTGGCTTCCAGTCCCTCTGCCCGTACTACTTCGCTGTTCAGGATATTGACGCCCTCAACGTCGAAAACTAGTATAGTCTAAGGTGGTTTTGTCTGCCTTCGGCAAAGGCTGCGACTTCGTCGCCGCAGAGTCCAGTTGGCAAAGGGTCTGGAACCAGACTAGGTGATTGCAAGAGGGGTAATTGTTTGGGGCCTAATTTTATCAAGGGGTAATTGTTACGGGAGGTAATGCTCTGTGTTAATTATACCAAGGAGGTGGGAATCTCTTCCCACATCCCTGATATACTGGTAGTCAATGCCCAATGATGCAGCAGGGCAACTCTGAAATGAGCGTTAACGGTACAACAGTAAAATCGCATCGAAGAATGATATCGACACAACTGGTGGCAGTGGTAGGCATTGTCGAAATTGATACAACATTTATTTAATAATTCATAAAATGAATATAAAAGTTATAAGTAGATATAAATATGGGCGTTAACACGGTTTCTCCGTGACTTTTTTCCTTAAGCAGAACTTAACCTGAGTAGTTGTCTGAGGGAGAGGGATTGTCATATGGGGAATATTGCCATATACACCTTGGAGGAATTGACCTTGAGGATAATTGCTCTAAGAGGGTTGTTATCCTGGGGCAGTTGTACTTTGAGAATCATAGCCCTAGTTGAGTTTCATAGTTCCGTTTATTTCATTTCCAGCGCATACAATTACAACATTTAAATACACATAGTTTCAACAAGCGATGAAAAAAGAACAATAACCAGTGAACCATGATACATACTACAATTTCCTAATAGTTCCAAGACAAGTACAGAAAAAACTGGTTGCAAATGGAGGTGGACTGCCAGAAAGCAGAATTTGTAGTCTGCAGACGCATAATATAAAAAATAAACTATTATAGTTACAAAATTGATAAAACGAGGCAAAAACAGTAAAGTAAGACAGAGACGAGTACACTCATACAGATACATTAACACACACGAGACAGCTCCCTTGTAATGAGGGAAGATGAAAGGTGAGAAAAGGTGGGATGACTGACAGGAAGAGACTACCTTCACGGTGACAGAGAAAAGGGAGAGGGAAGCGGAATATGATGGGTCAAAACCAGGGCACGTGATGAGGCATGAGATAATAAGAGCCTCAAAATAAAGAAGTGTATTAGAGTTGTGGTAAACGATAGACGATTGGGACTGCAAGTTTAAGCTAACAAAAAGTAAAACTCATTCTGAAATGGAAAATACTTTAAAATGTCTTTAGTTCAAGGGTAAAGTATTCGAACTTAATACTTCTTTCATACTACTATCAAGACAAATCCTAAATTTCGGAACACGAAAAGAAAATATAGATTTAGCGCAAATAGTTTTGGTTGAAGTCAATGACATTTACTGGATTGCCGGGTAGGATAATACCATGAAGGGACAATTTCGTTTTTGATGAACATAGAGTCAAATACAGAAGTGAGAAATTAAGCTTGTTCATAAATCGTCCTAAATACAAACGATACAAATTGTAAATCTTTAAGATGTTGTTTTTATAAGACAAAGTATCAGTATCAGGGGAGGCGGGGCGGGGGGTTAGTCAGTTATCCAGGTGGTGATTGACCTGGGGCATTGTCCTGGGGGTAATTTTCCTCTTGTTTGTTATGGGGGGGGGGGTGGAGTTGTAGGCCTACTTATCCGGGGGTAATCATCCGTGGGAAGTTATGAGAGGGGGTAGTTATCGGGTGGTAGTTATCTGGGGGCCTATAGTTATCGGGGGGGGGGGGTAGTTAACCCGGGGATAGTATATCCGGTTGGTAGTTATCTCAGGGTATTTATCCTGGGGGGGGGGGGGGGGTAGTTATCCGGAGGGTAGTTGCTCAGGGGGTAGTTCTCCGGGGGGTAGTTCTCCATGCAGGGGATAGTTATGGGGGGGGGGGACAGTAGTTATCCAGGGAGTAGTTATACGGGGGTAGTTCTCCGGGGGGTAGTTATCCACGGGTAGATATCCGGGGTAGTTATCTGGGGGTACTTTATCCGAGGGGTAGTTATCCAGGGAGTAGTTGTCCTAAGGGGGAATTGCCGTGGAGATGATTGCCCTATAATAGGAGGAAAGTTGTCGGGGGGGGGGGGGGGGTTAGTTGCCGGGGGGGGGGGGGGTTGTCCCGGGGGTACTTTTCTAGGTGTAGTTATCCGGAGTGCGGTTTTCCAGGGGGGGTTGTGTTCCTTGACCCGTGTTAGTCTAGTTATAAACTATAATTGTTTATTAGTAAGAGACTGCAAATTGCAAGTCCCCTTTTCAAATACTTTTGATGTTGTACATAATGTTAGAGTATTTATTGTAATTGAGTTCGCAGTATTTTTCTTTGTTACAATTTCACAAAGTAGGCTACTTATTGTACTGACTTTGTCTAACCATGTAAATTTTTCGTGTCGTAGGAAATTAAATTTTGAACTACCCCCTCCCTCTCTCTGCATACAGATATAGTAACGTTTGGATCATATCGGCTCTAAAGATATGTCGGTCAACCTTTCACTCGGAGTCATACTTTCAGCCGTAATCCCCAACCAAGCTGTATGGTGGGTTCAACCTATATTGAAGCCATTTGTACGGAATTGATTTTTTTATTTGTCTTTATAATTGAAATCTAAATAATCCCTTTTCTGATGCATTTTCAGCGTTAAGAAGAAGTCTTGATCCTCCCATTACTGTTGAGGTGTCTTTCACACGCTGTGTTAAATGTGTCATTCTAATATTGTTAGGAAACGTATATTAGATATACGTTAAAGGGAAGGTAAACCCAAAGAGCAATGTGGATTGAGTGAAAGCAGCAACATTAGTAGAACACATCAGTGAAAATTTGAGGAAAATCGGACAATTGATGCAAAAGTTATGAATTTTTAAAGTTTTGGTGTTAGAACCGCTGGATGAGGAGACTACTAGAGGTTATGACGTATGAGAGGACAACCATACAAAGAAAATATGAAGGAAATTCAACAAAAAAATCATTTTTTTTAGCATTATGAAACAGCACTTGACTAACCGCTTTCAGAAAGCAGGGGGAATAATTGGTACCCTTAACATATGTCAGAATCAAGATGACGGAATTTGTAATTGCCATGAAAAATGGATTTTTGTAGAATTTTCTTTATATTTTCTTTGTATTGTTGTCCACTCATACGTCATAACTTCTAGTAGTCTCCTCATCCAGCTGTTCCAACACCAAAACTTTAAAAATTCATAACTTTTGCATCGATAGTCCGATTTTCTTCAAACTTTCACTGATGCTTTCTACTAATGTTGCTGCTTTCACTCAATCCACATTGTTTTTAGGGTTTATCTTCCCTTTAAAGATACAAATTTTGTATCTTAAAGCGAACAAAACGTGTTCAGATTTTGTCTTTACAGGGTGAATTGCTGCAACCTCTTTAGGGTATAGCCCTGTAAATACAAAAGGATAATATACGTTAATAAAGTGATGACGGTAAGACAGACCTGTTCTAAATGCAAAAAACAAAACAAAAACAAAACAACAAAAGCACTCTGCTATGGCCAATATTTAAAGCAAGTGATTATGTTTATTGTTTATTTCCTGAATGATTTATTTCATTATTCTAAAATAATAATGATGAAAAAGAAGATAGTATTGATAAATGTTAATAATAATGATAATAATAGTATAATGCTGATGATAATAATTCATAAGTAATGCATATGGAAAGAGGCAAAAGAAAGCTACAGAACTCAGTCTGCACATATTCTATACCCGGGAGAGATGGATATGTTTTATTTACTTCAAAAGTCGTTAAGGCTTTTGTAGCAGTTATAGAGAGCTCCAGAAAACCCCATGATTAATATTGTTTTATCAAGTTTAAGAAGAAATTAACACTAAATAAAACATGAGGTCTTTTATGTTGATATTAAAGATCCAGTTAACGTCAGTCAAAAAATGCACAAAAAATACACATAATCAGCTCTTATAAATTGACAACTACAACATCAGAGCATTCATGTGATTGTGTATTAAAGGTATATCTTGCAGGCTACAGAAATCATTACCGATTTATTGATTGCGATTGGCCAAGAGTTTTGATATGAATTATACATAACACATTTGTCTATGAAGAGCCTGCAATGTACGTGCTTTGTTACGCCATAGTATTACTATGTCTTTTCCTTCTTAAATCATGTGGCAATGGGAATACTGACATCTAACTTATAATAGCAATTATTGAATGAAGTGTCATGAGAATATGCGGAATGTGAACTTTATACTTATTCACAAAGGTATCAAACAACAACAACAACAAAAACATTTTCTCAATCACATTGTCACACCATTCCTGTTAAGGATTCAACAGTTAACCTAGGGAAGGACACAGCACTCATACCTTTTTCGTGTATGGAAACATTTGTTATGCTCTGGTACGTAGATGCCGCTGCATAGTTGAAAATAGTACAAACATACTGGCCTGCGTCCTCCTGCTTCACTTCATTGATGACCAGGGAAAAGTCGTTTGAAATGTTGAAAAAACCAGCCTCATATCCGAGCCCACTCTTCTCACCTGGATCGTCATTTTGATTGAGTATTACCAGGTACTCATTAGGAGAATCCCCAACTTTCCTCCACAGTACGACAGATACCCTCTGGTCTATCCCGCAAGGGATTACTCCTTGATCTCCTTCTACTAGTTCTACGGACGTGACAGTGAGAACGAAGTCAATACCTGCAATATAAGACAATAGCAGTTTGATATAAATTGTTTTATGTTTGCCCTGTTACTTCTAATATATTTTGCTCAATGCGACTTCATACTGTTTCATGTACATGATTTACAATTTTGGTATTTACGCACTGTTTGCTATTGGGAGTAGTGAGTTAAAACATGTTCACGATATCATATTTGATGCATATGTGTAGGTCAGGTGGTATCACAAAACATCCTAACCGTAGAACAACTTTGCAATAAAGCCTAAAGTATTATGAGATATCACTATTTTCCACACTAAGCAATGCCGTAGACGGTTTAGTGTAGAAACATTTATATAATAACTATTGTTCACATTTTGTATATTTATTAACAATACTTAACATTGATCATACTGATTCAATTTTTGCATTGGTTGTTTCTGTCCCTAGCTCACATTTCAGAACTATTTTAAAGCACTAATGCTGGGTTTTGCTTCATCTGCAAATGGTTAATAATGCCTTTAAGCAGGACCTGCATGCAGCCTGTTGCATAAAAGTTACTATTGTGGTAACTTTGCCATCCAATGGTAATTACCATGGTAACAATACTCAACAGCCAATCAGAATCAAGAATTCCATGAATGTTGATTGCCTTATAAAGTTGGACCCTGTAGACAAAATAAATCATTAAGATTTGCATACTAATACACAAACACACACACACACACACACATTATAAGGTGACACATCGCTTTATACGTGGCAAGGTCATTGCAAGTTATGTTAATCTAATACAACTCATATCTCTTCTTGAATTGATTTAGTGAAGAGATGGTTCTTATTTTATATGGTAAATCATATAAAAATTGAGCATATAGGTAGACAGCCAATAGATGTAGGCCCTACGTAAGGGCGGGAAATGATAATCAGAAGAATGTTTTGTATGAGTATCATGGATGTACGGATTTAAAGTGAAATATTCTTGCAGAGAAGTAGGGAGGAGATTGTGTGAACACATAAGCATAAAAATACAATTTGGAAAATATGTTGATCATAAAAATTCAGAACTTTTTAAGAGGTAAAAATTGGCTGAGTGTGGGCATAATATGAGGAATTAAATAAAATATAATTTGCATTGCACATTTTTGCAATTTGAACAATATTTTTCGTCATATTTCTTTCTGTGGTACTGGCCCATGACGTAATACAATAAATAATATGTGGTGCAAAGAGAATATCATACAATATCAACAATATATTTCTAGGAAAAGATCTTAACTTATTCAACACGCCAGCACTCTCAGACGATTTATTGCAGATGACACCAATATGTTCATTCCACGATAACTTCTCATCAATGGTAACTCCTTGAAAATTTTAAGCTTGAAACACGTTTTATCTCCTCATTCTTTAATGTAATCTTAACATCATCACGGTCTACCTGTTACTACAAACAATAAAATTAGTCTTTTTTTGTGTAATACAAGTTTGTTTCTTTGAAGCCAAATCATTTTTTTTCAATTTCTTCATTAAGCTTGATATTTAATCTGTGAATATCTGTATCAGAAATGAAAATACTGGTGTCATCTGCAAATTGAAGAATATCCAAAGCAGGAGATACATGTATATTGCACATGTCATTTAAACAATAGTGGTCCCAGTATCCCGAGGCACCCCACATTTTAAAGAAGATATTTCAGACTGTATATTATTAATATCAACCAATTGCTTACAATCTTTCGGATAATTTTCAAACCATTGTAATATATATAATGCCTCTGATACCATAAATATAAAATTTATCAATTAATACAGAGTGATCTAATGTGTCAAAATACTTTGCTCAAATCTAAGAAGAGTCCAGTCATAATCTCTTTATTTTTTAAATACATTAATAACACGATGAGTAAACTGAATCAAAGCAGAAGATGTGGAGTGCCACATTCGGAAACCGTACCGAGACTTACTCAATATATTGCATGTGTCTAAAAATTAAATATATCATAATATGCATTTATCTAAAACCTTTGAAAATACAGGTAAAATTGAGATTGGTCGATTGTTTGATATCTCTTTCTCAGGACCAGATTCATAGAAAGAGTTTCACATTTTAAATTCCTTGGTGTTATTGTAGATGAGATTTCCCTCTTCTGATCCCGATGTTCAGCGTGTTGGCTTTTCCTTTCATTTCCTTTTTTCTTTCTTTCCTTTCCATTATTCATTGTGTTTTATTACTGTCATGGTATACCCTACTGTAAAGTCATGTTATGTCGTTGTGTTTCTACTGTCTTGTTCTCTCCTGTCTTGTAAAAAAAAAAAGTTTAATGTATTCACAAGAATCCTTTGAGTGGTTCACAATTTACAAGCATGCTTTTCAGTGAACCAGTTCTTTCTATTTTTTATTTTTTCCCCTCCAAACATAACTTTGTATTTTGCCGGTATGCATGTATAATTTCGTATTTGTTAACCATTATCTAGCATGTAAAGTTGAATACATGCCTATGTTACATCTTCTGATTCATTTCGTGTTGTGTTTGACCTAAAAAGAAAGAAGGAATGAAATAAATGAAATGAAATGAAATGAAATGATTTTTTTTTTTTGGGGGGGGGGGAATTGCATATCGATTATATTTGTAATATAATTTCACGTAATGGGCGTTATTAATAGACCAAAATTGTGTTTACCTAAAAATCATTATTTAAGTTATACTCCTCATTGATATTGCCTTACCTTAATTATGGAGTTTTAGTCTGGGGCAACACGCACCAAAATTTGTTGGATAGAGTTTTCCTTTTGCAAAAGAGAGCTCTTCGTGTCATTTGTTATTCTCCCATACGTTCTCATACAGATGCACTGTTTGCCTCTAATAAGTTGTTAAAATTTAGAGATTTGTTTTCATTTAATTTAGGACAATTTATGTATATGTATAACAATAACTCTCTTCCTGATGTTTTCCATTCCATATTTCTAAAAAAAACAAAAAAAAAAACCCCAGCCATTTCATGAATATCCCACTCGACCCTCTAATGAATATAATTTACCTCTTTTTCGTACGATTTCAGCCAAGAACACATTTGTCTATACTGGCCCGAGTTATTGGAATTCCATGCACCCCGATATTAAAAATGCCCCCTCTGTATACTCATTCAAGAGGAAATTGTCTTTTTATTGCAATCTTATAATTTTACTAGAATTAACCAGCTGCTATAACTCCTTTTCTAAGAACCTACGTTTTCACGTATTGATTGTTAAGTATACTTTAGCTCCTGTATATTATACTCATATAATGCTACAGTATTTCTCCGATTATATGTCTATTACCCTGTTCTTTCTCGCGTCACTTTTTCCCACTCTCTTGACATACTTCTTACGAGATCGATGTCTCTGTAGAACGTTTTTGTCTGTTCTGTTCTTTTCTATTATGTTAGGTTTGCTTCATTTTGTCTCGTCTCATAGTCAACTCTCCGTTGTACTGTTACTCCTACTCCAGTAAGTTTCATGTTTATTTGTATGTATATCTGTCTGTTTTTGTTGATCTCTCTTTCTAGTGGGCTTCCATACTTTTACTTTGTTCTCAACTGATGTTGGGTCTTTTTTTTTCTCTGAGGGGCCCACATTCTACAAGCTTTGTCTTTTTAGTGGGTCCCTCCATTTTTCTAATTTTGCATACGGCTTAGTTACTTCTAATCACTTGAGTTCTATGATAACTAGTGTATAATTATTGTAAGGTGGTACAATTATTGTACATTCTTTTCATGTTACATAGTTTACGCACCTTATTTTCTGTTACCAAAAAAGTGATGTTTATATTTCTGTCGAAAAATGAAAATAAAACATTGAATATATTGGAACCACTTTCGCTAATTTGGTTTGATTCGTTTAAATGCAGCTTGTCATAGACAAGTTGAAAATTTTACATAAAGGATAACATATAATACGAATTACTTTTTTTACCAAATCAATTTTCACACCATCAAACCCAGAACTTTTCCCATTAGCTAAAATACACGGCAGTCATTCAGCTGATGTACGTCTTGGGCCTGCGTGCATGATGTGGGTAAGACGTAAGGCGGCGACGAAATTAAAAGTTAAATGTTCCAGTACTTTCCTGTATTTTTCCGGAATCGGATTTTATGCAATTTGCTACTGATTATAAAACATAATACATCATAAATAAGCACGTGTGTCTCAGTTTTTGTGCAAATATCATTGAAATTAATACAAGAATTTAAAATACACTGTGTAATCATATTCCGTCCGCTCTTAGAGGCCGAGAGAAACCAAAACTACGGGCAGGGTCATTGGTTCCAGTGAGCTAAAAAACCAAAAAACCAAAAAACAAAAAACAAAAAACAAAAAACAAAAAACAAAAACAAAAACAAAAACAAAAGAAACCCTCGAATGATCTATCAAAAACACACACACACACAAACACACACACGTTCACACACTCACACACACACAAACAAACAAAATCCAACAACAAGAACAAAACTCGACAAAAAACAAACAAACAAAAAACCTCACATGTCGAAAGAAGGATTGCAAACAGTATAGGAGTATGGACATCCATCCCGGTATGATGTTGATGCACCAATTCCCATACAGGAGCTGCTATTACTATAATCGTGAGAGTCCATCTCGAAATTGCCAGGAACAAGCCTATAAGTCATCGACACTTTTGGTTTCCAAATGATTTACTGTTCACGATCATAGGATGGGGAGAGGACGGTCACAATGCTGAACAATGTATCAGTGCACGAATGGAAGATGTAAGATGAAACATGTTCACCACAAGATGGCGGCCATAACAGGAATGCGTTGATGCAGTCACTCAGCAGCTGTTGTACGTCTTGCGCCTTGGCCTGCGTGATACGCACTGCGTTGTCAAGACGTACGTAAGGCTTAAGACGTGGAGCACTGACCTACACCAACAAGGTCAGTGGATGGAAGCCATGCTTACCCTGCTGAACAGAGCAGCGTATGGAACGCTATACCGGCCCACGTTTCATTTTTTTTTTCTTGACTGTGTGCGTGCAACAGAAAACTGATCCAGCTTTTTATCTCATACGAGCCTGTGCTGCTTTGTTTGACGAGGGAAAACTTATGCACTGTTCGCTTTGTTTTGTTGTATCGTGCATTTTACTAGAATTGCTTAAGAACAGCCAAACGGATGATTTCATCCTCCCGGCATGTGGAAACAACAGAACGACCCCATCGTGGAGAACGGAAAACAGGTAGGGCCTACCAAACAAATTCCGAGGCAAGTTATTCCTTGAAACGGAATGCAAGAATTATCAAATGCAAATGGTTCTCATCTCTTTATGACTGATGAGAGCCTCGCATGGGATAAGAATAAAAATAATGCCATATATGGTGCAGCAATGGAATAACCAAATGGTAGGCATTTTAGGCCTTATATGCAATGACAATTAAAAACTAATATTATCTACATGAATTTTGATGGGTTTCGATCCATCTTCACGCTCAATCAACCTCTCTCTCCTCCTCCTCTCTCTCTCTGTCTGTGGAAGCAGGGATGAGTATACGTGTATATGTGGACAGGGCAGTGATTTCGCTCAGTCGGTAGCGCGTCTGCCCTCAGATCCAAAGGACTTGGTTTGAATCCCAAATAATTAAGAGCAATGTTGTGTTAATCATACTGTTCCCTCTATAGTAAGATTCGAACCACTCTGTCCCTCGGATATTACATACTTAACGGTTGTTCCTTGTGCGAGACAACGTGTGAGAGAGTCACAATTCAAAGCAGTTATCCCTTCAGGGTTCCAGCAGGAATTCCGTGAAGGGGAGGCGCCTTCACAAAATTAAGGGGGGGGGGGGTGGGCGCACGAGCCCCCTTCTCATTTTTATGTCTCCGCCACAAAGTGGTGCCGGAGGCATTATGTTTTCGGGTTGTCCGTCCTTCCGTCCGTCCGTAATGAATTTTGTGGACAGCGTAACTAAAAAACCTTTTGAGGTATCCTAATGAAACTTGGCATGGGAATAAAGGGGTGAAGTTAATTGTGCCTATCAACTTTTTGGCACACATGCTCAAGGTCAAAGGTCAAAAGGTCTAGGTCAAATGCTTAAAATTTCACTATTTCCCCCACATCTATGCAATGCCTGAAGATATTTTCTTGAAACTTAGTGTATGCATGTATTACCCAAAATATTTCACTTTTTTTCTCCGTATCTTGGAAATTTTTAAAGATATATTCATGGAACATAGGGATTATGCATGTACTGGCTGGCAGTGATTATAATCTAGGGAATTTGGGGTTCATGGGGTCAAAGGTCAGGGGTCAAAGGTCAGAGGCAACACTTCCAAAATTTTACTAATTCCCTCACATTCATGCAATGCCAGCAGGATTATCATCATTTTTTTAAACTCGGTGTATATATGCATGTATAACCCAGTAGAGATTCTCTGCGAAGTATTTTTTAAAAGGTCATACGTCAAAAGGTCAAAGATCAAGTGAAAGTGCTGACTTTGCTTCTTCCTCCATATCTCGGAAGTAGCTCAAGTTATCTCGAAACTTACTACATATTTATGTATGTTCTGCCTGATAGTGATTCTCTTGTGAATTTTAGGGTCAAAGACCAGATGAAAATGGTAACAATTTACTACTCAATACAGAAATTGCACTTTTTCTCCATACCTTGAAATTTACTCAATGCATAAACTTATGAAAGGGTCAAAGTCAAGTTAAAGTCCTTAAATCCCCAAATACATGCTCTCCTATTCATCCGATTAAATATAAGTCAAGGAAGGTGAACATTCAACACATTTGTGAGTCATCTATTACAACGAATCTCGCAGCGCGAGTCTCAGTTCCCAATCAAAGTCGTGGTGTCGCTTCGGTGCCGAGGTACTTTTTTAGATTTGCTATAAAATGGTTCCACACACACACACAGGCAAAATGCTGAATTTTACACTTATCTGACAATTAAGAATGTACACAAACTTTGTCTGTTCTAGGCTGGCACAATTATACGCGCCGGTAAATCAAAACAAAAAGTTTACAGTGAGTAGGACTCCCTCTCTTTTCTTTTCTCCTTTTTTTCGGTTTTAGGGTTTTGGGCAATGCCAATTTAAGTTCGACTTTCAATGTTTTTGGTGTGAAAGAGATCTTTCCTGAATGAACTTTGTAAGATATCTTATTTTTGTGTGTCTATGTTTGCATTTCCACACACTTGACTATGATCGCATTTCCACACACTTGACTATGATCAATGTGCAACAACAATCACCACCACCAACAACCAAAAAGAAAATGTATTATGAAGACATAATCTATACGTGTGTAAAGACTTCATTTTTGTGTGCGGAGATATGCTGACGCTGCTCTCTAAATGCAAATAACCCTGATAAATATTTTATGGATGGACTGTACCCACATAGTATTTTGGCTCCTACCTGTATGTCTTAAGTGCCTTCCACACCGATGCTCAAAGTGAATAAGGTAAATGTAATGATTATAAAAATGTTCACCTGGCACCCATAAAAAGCGAATGTTGGTCTCTCTTTGACTCGATCTCCTGTCATCGTTGAAACAGCGCAACCTAGCGTCCATCTGCTGATCTACAACGGTGGCGGAGGTGGGGTACATGAGGCCATCCACTGCGGCGTACCCATGCTTATTATACCACTGGCAGGGGACCAGCCGGTCAACGCTCAACTGGTAGCAGCGAAAGGACTCGGTCTCACACTGAATCTGGGCGATCTTGACGAAGAGAAGTTTCGTCGAACCGTCCACGAGATTCTAGAAACACCAAGGTATGCTATGCAAGTTAGAAGTCTGGTTGTTTAAAAGACTTTTTTTTTTATTTAACCCCAACAGGGTATTTATTTACTCCATAGTTCAACATCTCATATCACAGTACATAGAGTGAAAAAAATAAAATACACTGAACTTCAAAAGACATTCTTCAGATTAAAAACACACACACACACACACACACACACACAAACTCTTTACGAAATATACATCATTTGCTTTGGTAAATTATGATGTGTTTTCTAACTATTCAAATCTTCCTCAAATCTTTTACAAATTTCTCTTTCAAACAAATATTGCAAATTAGTTTCACGACATTCTTTTCCGGTTTAATATCTTAATAGTATATGTTTATAGATACACCAAAAAACAATTGTCAAAAACAAATCTAATTCAGTCTCCTTATGGGCTTTTGAAAGATACATTCCTGTTATCTCAACATCAACATTATGCATAAGTTTGATTATAACTGTCAGATACGAAAAGAAAACCTTATTTAATTTAAACTCAATGAACGCGTGTAGATTATCTTTATCTACACCGCAATGCTGATATTTTCCATCTCTTTTGATATGCCATCTATACAAATTCTTTTTTACTGGTAATAAATTACACAAAATCTTAAAATCAAATTCTTTTAATTTGTTTTCTTTTCAATAACATAAGTTTCTTTTGAATATGTTCACCCAGTCGAATGATGAGTCGAATTCTGTTACTATCGGGACAATGTGTAGGCCTACTCAAAATTTTGTAAAAATGTTTGGTTGGACATCTTGAGTACTTCTTTTCTGCTTTCTTGTTCCTATTCTTATCTTAGGAATTTTTAATGATCTATTATGAAACTTTGTACATGATTCCGTATAATTGCTTATCCATGACCTACGGATGGCCTGGGGTAATAGAATATAATAATAATAAAAAAAAATGTTTGCTTACTTATCTGTCGTTTAAGTTACCTAGAATTTCTGTAATAGATATAAAGATTATCATTCTTGAAAATGACTTTGAAGAAAACAATTCCACTTTGATACCGGCCATCATAAAACAAAGTATTTTTATGAAAAGTTCTACTTTTATTATGCCATTTCATTTCATATTTTACTCTATGTACCTTTTGTTGATATTCTAAAGAAATATTGTTCTTTTTCATTAACCAAGCTTCTACTATAAATAAAACAATGGGGGTTGATTCGTACTTCTCACTTTCAAATTCAAACAATCCAAATTTGAATTTAGTAACAATTCAAATACACCAAAAGAAATTATACCAAGGAAAACACATTTTACTCCATGTTCCTTTTATTGCACTTAGAATGCGTCCAAGCCATCTCAATCATGTCAATCGGAAGCTGAGTTTTTGCATAGAAAGGTCGATCATGTTAACACCTCCTTTTTCAAACTCTTAAGTCATAATAGTTCGTTTTACTTTTTCAATGCTTGTTTGCCAAATAAAAGTACATAACAAGTGATTCAACCTTGTCAATATTTTCTCAGAAATTCTGTCAACCATAAGTTTATGAACTATCTGACTTAAAGCTAACGCTTTTACAATAAACAATCTACCAAAAAGAGTAAGTTTTCTTTTTCGTCAGTTGTCTAAAAGTCTTTGCGATTTCATACGTTTGTTTCCCAGTTCAAAGTTCGTGCTTTATCCATATCTGGTGAAATATAAAACCCTAAGTACTTTTTGGGTGTGTCTGTCCACACTAAGTCAAGATCATCGAGTGACCATTTGACTTGGCAGCTCCCAGGCACATAACTAATGTTTTGCTCTTAGTCAGTTTTGGTCCTGCTATGTCTCCCTATAATTCCAACTCTTCACTTAGTATTTCTAATTATCCTTTACCTGAAACAAATATATATATATATATATATATATATATACATATATATATATATATATATATATATATATATATATATATATATCACAGCCATCTGCATAATTGTAGTAATTTCACTTAAATATTTCCCTCCATCCTTAAAACGGAAATACCATTTATGCACGTGTTATTTCTTATTCCGGTCGAAATAAATTCTGTAGCAAGAACAAAAAATAAAGCTGAAAGTGGACAGCCTTGTCTAATACCTCTTTGCATAAAAAAAGACTCAGATATCCAGCTATTTACTAACACTGAACTGCGAATATCTGTGGACAATACTTTTGGCCATGTCCGAAAAATATTACAAAAAAAAAAATAGGGCAAAATAACTCAAAATCAAATTCAATTACATCAAAAAATTTTGAAAAGTATGCCATCATTATTGCACCATCTATCCCTTTTCTTTTCGTATATTTAATAATATCAATTGTCATTCTTTTATTAAAAGCTGATAATCGATTTTTGATCAAACCAATTTGATCTTCGCTTACAATTTCACTAATCACTGATTGCAAGCGTGTGGCTAACACTTCGGCAATTATCATAGTCGCAGTTCAACAGTGTATGGTGTCAAATTTTCCAAATATCGCTGATCTTTTTTATAAATCAATATTATGAGGTCATTCTGTTAAGTTTCAGACATTTCTTTCTTTGTGGAACATTCATTAAGAAAATTCAGCAATAAAAATTGAAATTCATCCCGAAAGTTTGATAACATTCTGTAGGTATACGATCAGAACCGGGTGATTTATTTTTATTCACTGAAAAATCCGCACGCTTGCATCCAGCAATCGTTAACAGACCATCACATTTGTTTTTCCCCTCTTCACTCGATGTAAGAATTTGAACTGAATTAATATAATGATATTGCTTATTTTCATCATCTTCAGATTTCCTATAAAACAGTGAATAAAATTTCACTACTTCTTGCAGTATTTCTGTTTGCACGGTTAAACATCTGTCTTTTTTTCTACTGAAAACAACTGGTTTATCTCTTTTCTTTCTGATTTATATTTTTTCTATAGACCTAGAAAATATTTCGTACACTTTTCTCTTTTTTTACCAACTAACTCTTGCTCTAACAGATGCGCCTCTACATTCTCTTTCATAAATTTGTACAAGTTCTTTCTTAACATATATATATACTGGTTAAATGAAAGATGCTGGTTATATACCGGTTGCTTTAGAGATGGACCAAAGCTTTCCCTTTGCTTCTGAAAATATTTATCCTTGTATATCTTAGAGTACATGATAATTCGTTTCCTGCATGTAAGCACATATTTAAATACAGTCCACTCAATAATGATGATTTGCGATGATAATATTGATGTTAAAGGGGAAGGCTAGTAACTGATCAGTGGGAATCAGTGGAAATGCTGGGAGATGATTGCTGCAATCCTTATGGGATTCATTCAAGAGTTCATTGTATATCTATTGTTGTGTGAAAATGATTTGCTTCAGAATGGTCTCATATTCAAGTAATGTGCAGTTTAATGCTTCCAGGTTAGCGTCCCTGGTCAGGGACGGAGCATTAATCTGCACATTACTTGAATATGAGGCCGTTCTGAAGCAAATCATTTTCACACAACAATAGATATACAATGAACTCTTGAATGAATCCCATAAGGATTGGAACAATCATCTCCCAGCATTTCCCCTGATTCTCACTGATCAGTTACTAGCCTTCCCCTTTAATGATGCAACCCTATAGGCCTACATGATAACAATCAGCATCATTTCATCTGCTAATACAACTGCACCGTGATAATGGTACAGTGATAATGACGATATAAAGAGGAGCGAAATATATTGCCTCTAGTATTTTTTTATCTCTTAGGTTCGAAGCGCAGTGCATCCATAGTGTGATTGTGATTGTGTCATGATATAACGTCAACAATTTGTTTGATAAGAAAAAATCTGGTTGAAAATGGAGACCTTTGCATTACAGTACACGCAATTATGTGTAAGTTAATTTAGATAATGAACTGAAGTTAATATTTTCTCGTGACTCATCGGAAAGTCTTAGCAAAGATAGAATGTGATGTTAAAATAATGTGATGTTAGAGTTATTTTCATCAATGTGTTTGACAATAACTTGTTTCAGTTGTAAAGTTTTCGATACGATTATGCTTTTACTGGCTAGTTATAGACCCCGAGGACTGAATGATGTAGATTCGTGACAGTTTCTCTCCAGTGTCCATTATGTATGAACGGTAAGGAAGAAATATAGGAGAGAGGAGCGTCGTGTATGTTATTGTGTGCAGTGTGTGTGTTTGTGCTTCATTATTGTGCCGTAGGATATCTTTATAGTTCAATGTAATAGAAACAAAATGTTTTAATGTTCAAACCTGGAGTATAATAATGGAATCAAAATTACTATGTGAGGAAACGGAAACTCAGTTGGGGGTAGTTGAAGCTGCACATGGGTGCTGTTCGTTATTCCGAAGGTTCGTTATTTCGAAGGGTCGTGATTCCGAAGGTTCGTTAATCCGAAAATGAAATAGGGTTCGCTATTCCGCAGGCTCGTTTATCCGAAAATGAAATAGGGCTCGTTATTCCGAAGCTTCTTTGATTCGAAATTGAAATACGGTCCGTAACGAACCTTCGGAATAACGAACCTTATTTCATTTTCGGATTAATAAACCTTCGGAATAACCAATCTTCGGAATAACGAACCTTTGGAATAAAGATCCTTTGGAAAAACGAACCTTCGGAATAACGAACTGTAACCGTAATCATTGCAACATAGAAAATTACATTACATGATTGTAATGTCTTTGTGCATTAGGACGCAAAACTCTTAAGAGTTGCGAGTATCCGCATACGACCATGAAGTTGCCTTATTTATCTCTTCTAGTTACAAATAGAATGCAATGAGAGCTTCGGCCATTCTGCGGGATCAGATGGCCAGTCCGCTGGACACGGCAGTCTTCTGGATAGAGCACGTGGTCAAGTTCGGCGGCGACGATCTCCGATTACGATCGACCGAGATGGGCTTCATTCAACTCCATTCTCTGGACGCAATCGCCTTCCTCGTCGTAGTCGTTGTAGCATGGCCGTACCTGTCTTACGTCTTGTTAGCAGCATGCTGCCGACTGTTGTGTAACCATAAAGCCCACAAAACCAAAACCGACTGGTGCCTTGACTTTAATGTTATTTAGTCATTGCCAAGTATTATTAAGCCTTTTGAAAAGCTAGTTGTTACAAATATATTATATTTGCTTTTGATACTAATTGATGTGCTCATTTTGTTCTAGTTGGTTTTGAAAAAAAAAATTAACAGAATCAGGCTTTATATAATCATTTCACACGGATACAATTTCTAATTTATTAGTCATTAAAGAACATCGTCAGCTGAGAACCAAAAAAGCATAAATATAAAAGAAACAATTAATTGTGCTGAAATAAAAAATGTAAAATTAAGGAAAATGTTACCTAACAAATTGTTATCTTTAAAAATTACGAAAGAAATTATTGACCCGGAGAGATACGTTGTTGTTTTTTTTTAACGTATGCATATATAAACTATATATATATATATATATATATGGATATACAAAAATATAATATGTATATATATATATATATATACATATATATAAACATATATATTCTATTTGCTCCACGTATTGGCGGTACTAGAAATAGCAATAATAATGTCACAATACATAGAGGAATACATTAAATGCCAATTGCCTTGATTTTAATTCAAAATCAAGGCAACTGGCATTTAATGCGTTCCTCTATTGTGACATTGTTATTGCTATATATATATATATATATATATATATATATATATGTAATATGGGGACATTTGTATATTGACAGACACAATGCTGCTATTAGTTTCATTGTATTTTTTGTTTTTTCATAACAAGGGGCATTACTGGGCAGAATCATCCGACATGTAATTTATGGGCGTTTTTTTTTTTCTGCTTGAACACATCTAAAAGAATTCATGTTTATCTTCCACTTTAAAAGGAGCTTCATCTCGTGGTTTGTGAGGATCTTCACGGGAAAAAAAAATGTTGAAGGGAGACCGGGATCCCCTTCCTCTGACACGTTGTCTGAATATTTCTGTAATTTAGAAGTACACTGAAATTGTTAATTTTGCGATCACTGAGCAGTGACAGAACCTGTATGTTCTTCAGATGTTTTAAAATCTATTGAGCATGTTCATTTCTCATGCGTTTTTCGGTTTTCTTCATGTAGGCCCTATTCATGTATTTTTCTTACTTATTTATTTCTTAAAATCATTGTGATATCCTATTTCGTAGTTTGCGATAACTACCGAAAATGAAATGGTTAACCATGAAATGGATCAGCGTAATGGAAAATTGAATATGGAAATGCTACTGAGATACGGGGAAAAAATCATATAACGGACAAGCAGGTGCTGTAAATGTACATTTTCATGAGCATGTGATCAAAATTATAAAATCTGATCTGCTGCCCGAGCTATAATATTTGATATGACTCCAACAAATGTTTTATTTTTTATTTTTTATTTTATTTTATTTTATTTTATTTATTTATTTATTTATTTATTTATTTATTTATTTATTATTTTTTTTTTTTTTTGGGGGGGGGGAATGAGATAAATATAAAGAGAAAACACAAAGCCGTTCTTAGGCAGGGTAAGACATTCCGGAAGTAGGGGACGGAGTCCACCTCGTTTGCCCTTTTATTTTTGAAGTTGAAATTTCTTTTTAAAAAGAAGGAATTAGCACCGAAGGCGTGTTGTGTTTGGGAGCATTGATATTTGATCTTACCACGAGCACTACGACTGACACCTCCCCCCCCCCCGCCTTTTCGCTATTGACTACTTTTGTGCCCCATATTATACAGAGCACTAAATAACTCACCTTCACTCATAATCAGTTTACATCTTTCAAGCAAATTACCTGGCATGCCACAATTTAAAAAAAATACATTACACTCGAGCCAATACGTTTCACGCTTGCACACGTCCTCTGATTTAATAATGTACCTTACATTTACTGCCACTCATGTAACAAAACACCTTTGCTCGTCTAGCAGTAATAAAACTTTGCCTCCATAATAAAAATTTAAATCCGATACAGGGACTAAGTCAGTTTTGAAAGTAGAATCTCCAGGGGATCCGATATAACATCATTATTTGCACTGTCTACTCGTGACTCTAGATATATCTAAAGGAACGTTATGTAAAGAAAATAGTCTTTCTTTTGCTGTTCTTTTGCTGTGCAATATAGGATTCAGTCTCTCATTTATACTGAGAACCCTAACATTTGTTTTGTTGAATTTGGTTGACGCTCGCGTCGCTTTTATATGAGCGTATAGTTGTGCCAAATGGCTACATGACTATAACATAGATTAATTCACGATAAACGAATGATCTTGAGAGCTTGACAATTAAAGCTTAAGCACTAAACAATATTTCTGCGAATCATTGCGTTATGCCAATAGATTTTGATGTTTGAGTGTGAGTGCGTATGTGTGTGTGTGTGTGTGTGTGTGTGTGAAACACATACACCACGGTTTCCACTGTTTTTTATGCCTCCGCCACGAAGTGGTGCCGGAGGCATTATTGCTGTTATAAATCACTGTCCAAGCCGTAAGGGACTTATAATCTATGTACACATCCATGTTTCGTATAGCAGTTAGAAAATACGAAAACGTTTGAAGAGACCTTTGCAATGGTATCACCGACCGTTCTGATAGGCTTTCTTCCTTGCAATTCAATAGTACCACGGTGTTGGTAGAAATATATCCATTTATTCTGGGCATACTGAGATCAGTTGGATTACAAAGCACGATACGTCTTTTGCCACACACAAAAAATCTTCATTTTTTTTAAATGCTTAAAAACAAACGAGACAAATTAATGTCGGAAGTCCTCTGAACTTGGACTGCAAGTTTTGCAGTGAGTGCTACTCGAAACACATAGAGACGTGAAGAAAAAAAATCCGGTTTTCAATTTTCTTGTTTGCTTTGGAATTGGATCGGTAATGTTACATGTCATGTAGCATTACTGCCCATTTATTTTTTTTTTCAATGACCTCACTACAGAAAAACGAGTTTAATTAAATGTATTTTCCAATTCATTAATACATTAATTCCTTTTTCTTTTTTTCTGGTAAGACCTTTCAGCTTACAACACTCTATTTCAGTTTAAACGCATAATAGCAAAGACGGTAAGAAAGTGGGGGAAAAAAACGCAGATAATATGTACATGTAACAGAAACAATGAAACACCAGTCATTATTTGATAAAAAAAAAACTACAAAAGATAAGGTACACATTCACCTCTAAACCACAATCTACCCCGACACACACACACACACACACACACACACACACACACACATACGTATGTAATAGAAATAAAGACTTAGATGAGTTAGCATTCTATTCAGCCGAGAACTGATTTTCTATACAGAAATACATGTGTCATAGATATTTTAATGGTGTAATATTCTTCGATGCTTTCCTCCTTCATTGGAGAGTGACAAAGTGAAGTTGATGAAAGCTGTGAGCGAATCAATTTTAGATAAAACAAAAGAGTCGATTACAAGTAAGAGTCAAGTTTCGAAATGTATACAATTTGAGGAAACATCGTTTCATCAAAGGAGAAGGTGCTGAATGGTTCGGTTGCGTTTCAAGACATTATTATGAGGCTACGGTCCTATTGGATTGATGAGGGAAATTGGTTAACCAAGTGTTCATGGAAACTGAGAGACAGCATACAATAGCTCATCTTGCATTACAGTAACTGGAGGCAAGTATAATTATATACATAATTCCTCTACCTTATTACTCATTTAGTGAAATGAGGACACTATAAAAAAAAATCCTTATTTGAAATCCGTGTATTGGAAGTAATAAAACAGCTTTTCCCTCGTTTCCTCATCTTAGAACTTGTGTGTATGTGTTACGTACATTACATGTCATCGAGACTCGAGGGCTGCATGCAGTACGTATGCAGAGTGCAATATAATTATGCTATTTCGGTTGATTGTAATATGTATCTGCATACAGTGTTTAATGTACTCTATATGCAAACAATTACACATTTATCAAAATATGAATGGTATCTTCATCACGATTTCCTTGAGAGCGGATGTCAATATATATATTTTTTTTTTATTCATTTCAACTCGGTCAAAGCCCTCTATCAGCTTTGGAGCTACAAAACTGAATAAAAAAGAGTAACAGGTACAACAATAATAATAATGATAATGATAACAAACTGACTATTAAAGCGCAACATATTTATGTTGTGCTTTAAAAGTCAGTTTCTCATTATTATTATGGTTCCTGCTACTCTTTGGTTTTTTTTTGACATACAAAATGAACAGAATTGAGCTTGGAACAGATATGAATGTAAACATAAAATGATTTCCAATGGCATAGTATACATTTCAATAACAAAAATCAAATAGATGTATAGTTCTTGTATACGAAACAACAATATAGGCATTTTCAAGAAAAGTTGAGGTGATTTTTTTTTCTTTAACATTTATGATAACTTTGAAGAGCCATTTGTTTGATATCTTTTTTATGCCTCCGCCAACGAAGTGGCCGGAGGCATTATGTTTTCGGGTCGTCCGTCCGTCCGTCCGTCCGTACGTCCGTCCGTCCGTCCCGTTTTGTTTTTGTCGATATCTCAAGAACCGTGTGGTGGTTTTGCATCAAACTTGGTATGAGGGTATATCCTTGGGGGATGATACTTTGTGTGGATTTTAGGGTCACAGGGTCAAAGGTCAAAGGTCACAGGTTATTTTGTGAAAAAAATTGAAATTTCATGTTTTTCTCCATATCTCGCAAATGGTTCAAGGTATCTTCATGGAACTTAGTATATATGCTTGTACCGATGGGCAGTGATTATCTAGGGAAGTTGGGGGTCATGGGTCAAGATCAGAGGTCAAAGGTCAAGGTCAACTCCTCAAAATATAACTACTTTCCTTATATTTATGCAATGCCTGAAGGATTTTTTTAAAACTTGATGTATGCATGTATAACCCAATATATATTCTGTGGGAAGTTTCTTGCCAAAAGGTCAAAGGTCAAAAGGTCAAAGGTCAAGTGAAAGTGTTAAATTGCACTTTTTCCTCCATATCTCAAAAATAACTCAAGGTATTGTCATGAAACTTATATATTTATGCATGTTCTACCTAACAGTGATTCTCTTTGGAACTGTGGGGTCAAAGGTCAAAGGCCAGGTTTCGATAATACTATTTTACCATTTGATACTGAAATTATACTTTTTCTCAATACCTTGAAAATTACTCAATGCATAAACTTGTAAAAGGGTCAAAAGTCAAGTGAAAATCATCAGTTCCCCCAAATACTTGCACTCTGACGTTTTAATCATTCATCCAATTGAACCTAGTTCTAGGAAAGTGAACATTCAGCACATTTGTGGCAAACCTGTCATTTTAATATTTTGCCAATTGTGTGAAACTGTCATCAAACATTGTCAAGACATTGTACTATAGACCTATTAGGAGAACCATGTATTATGGCGGAGGCATACACCAGTCGCCGTAGCGACATTTCTAGTTTTAATATGCTCTAATTGCAATATCCAGTCTTAAAGGTATGTTGCATAAAAAAGTAAATACAGTATATAATACATATATGAATAATCACATAAGAAAATAAATTGATACATTCCAATCACACTGTATTACTGTGCAGCTAATATATTCATTAGGTCTACTTCGTTGGATAATTGTGTAGATCAGTTCGTTTAAGAAACCTCCGCCATATCAGTTTGGATGGTGTTTAGTTCTTTACACGCCATTGTTACACAACCAGTAAGTACATTTGAGGCTTGTATAAAAGAGAACAGTGGCTGAAATAATTATATCATAATGTCGATAAAAATTCGACTTCATTTCTCTTTATACATATTCCGATGTATCCCATTTCACCTGTTCAATTCAACAAAATCACACCGATCTTGCTATACAACACACTACAAACGTGGCATGTGTTTAGGTGACGCTATGGGTGATGGGACTAAAGAACTGAAGAAAGACTACCGGAATTCAGTTTGGCGTTTGCACCATGGACCAGGACCAGTATTGATGTAAATGGAGGTTTCTATATCTGGCTCCATGTTCACGTCTGTGTCTTCGAATTCAAGGTATATAGACGACGTTCCTTCATTGTCATCGTAACATCTTTGTTTAGATCCTGACGCTTGTTGGCCACGGTTGCGGGGAACATTGGAATATAGGGCAGGCTGGAGGTTAGCAGATGTATAGCTTCGACCACTAGCGTTTCTGCTAAGAGGTGCGGGATAGTCATTGTGGTCGTAGTGTCCGCTTGAACCTGGAGAGTTGATTACACCCTTGCCAGACGTTATATTCCCAGATACAGGAATTTCACCTGTATCGATGCTCGATCCGTACACTGCAGGTGTTGGAGGTGTCCTGTCGTGCTGCTCTTGGTCTGGTGCGTTAGTCTCCTCTGGGATAGAATGGGTGCTGTCATCTCTCACATCACTGGAAGTAGAATCTTTGTTCTTAGTCCTTTGCGCGTTCTCAAAATCATACTTGAGCCTGACGGGTAGACCGGGACAGTAAGCTTATAAGTTTTTAGCCAGGCCAACATATTATGCTTTAATCAAATAGGGGAGAAGAAAATGCACGTTTCTTGATCGGCTTATGTGTTCATTAATATTTCGGGAAGAGTTTCTGAAAGTAATTTATAAAGTCTGTGCACCTTTAACAATCATTGTTTAGATATGATCATGCCATCTTACATACACCAAACGAACAAAACGAAAATACACAGCGTTCCTATACGACAAAACGCATCATAATGTTGTTTTAACTATACAATTATCATGCTGAATGTGTGAACCGCTGAGGTATACACTCTCAAAAAAAAAAGACATTGTAAAGTGCGAAATAAGGAGGTAAATACCTGTTCTTCTCTCGATGAAGTAAGAATGCGATCATGATTATTAGGACAACCACCAGCACTGCACTAAGCAAAGACGTTGTCCATTTATAGGGATTTTGCCTGAAGCCGCAAACTTCTAAATCAGGATACATAAGGAGATAAATAATGGGGTAAAGATACGTTCATGTTCCAAGATTTGTATGTTGGGAAAAAACAAAGAGTAAGCTAAAAGACATTTTTTGAACAAATTATACAGGTTAAGAAGACTAAAGAAATGTAATTACAGTTATCCGACTCCAGTAGATACTTCTTAGCACGTCCTTACCGTTTCTTTCTGACTTTGTCCAAAAATTGATTTGGGCCATAACGATCTACAATCAAAATATGTACACCTCTCACTCTATCTATCAATCTATAGCAATTTGATAAATTGGCTATGTTATCATATATTACATAGACTCTCATCTAAACAGTTTTAGTGTGGGACGAATTAGGTATAGCTGTGTTGTTTGATTGTAATCATACGCATATGGCTCATGCCACTTGAGCATGCTGGTGTCACTGTAGTCATTAGACGTTCAAGGATAGTGATGACACTTTATTTCATTAGTCTTCTCCCATAAGCATGTACGTTTGTATTTATGATGTAACAATAACCTGTCTATGTGCGGGCACCTTGACCTATACATGACCATGGGTTTTGAAACCAAAATAATTTGTGTGTGTGTGTGTGTGTGTGTGTGTTTGTTTTGTTTTGTTTGTTTGTTTGTTTTTTGTTCTGGAACTTGCTTCCTCATGACAACGTTTGTAAAACACCCTTCCAAAATATGTATATGTAGATAATTGATTGATTGATTGATTTTATTGTTCCACATCTCAAAACATAAATAACATGATACGATCGATTGAACATAAGATTGAACATAGCGTCGTAATTACAAAGAATACAAGAGAAGACAATTTAACAAACATGAAATGTGGGGACCTACTAAAAAGCAAAGCTTGTAATGTATAGGTCCCTATATAGATGAAAGTGTTGGTCTTCTTATACAACCTAGTAACGAAAACTATTAAAGGAAGGAAAGTGACGTAAAAGAAAAGAGAGCAAAAAGAGCAAGAGAAAGAAATGAAATATACGAGAGCATAGCGAAATACAAAGTAGCCACCTGTATTGCGCTTACAAGACTCCTTGTCACCCGAGCAACACAGTTACGTAACTGTAGGAATGCGCAAAAATGCACATGATACATAACGATTCATTAATTCAGGAATAGCCTTGACATAAATGACTCAGTAAAAAGAACGAAAAGCAAACCTGGAATACATATAATAAACAACGAATCTAATAAAGAAGAGGGAGTTCGAATAAAATTGCATGTTGTATTACTAGATACAAGCCTGCACAAGGGATTTCTTTTTTTTTAGTTTACGTTTAAAACAATTCAGTGACAACGATTCAGTGATGTCAGAGTCAAGGCTCAATTCCAGAATGTCGGACCTGTATGTACTATTGTTTTAAGAGCAAATGCAGTTCTCACTGGGGAAAAGTGAAATGAATTTTACTGTCTTGTAGGGTAGGAAAGTATAAATTTATTTTTTTACAAACATGGGAGTGAAAGCATAAGGTAATTCGTCTTTAGTTAACTGGTACATAAATATCCCAAGGGAGTAAAAATAAATATATCAAAAATTTTTAAGAGGTTATTACTTTTGAACAGTGGGCTTGTCGGTGCTAAGTAATTGGTACAATTGATAATTCTTATAGCTCGCTTTTGTATTCTGAAGATAGACTTCAGGCGTATTTTGGAACAAGTCCCCCAGGCCAGTATGCTATAATGAAGATACGGCAATAACAAAGTCGAATATAAGGTACGTAATATATATATGGGGAAAACATGCTTAAGCTTCTGTATAACACCCAAATTTACAATCAGTTAAAAGGCCAAGAAATTTAACTGAATTTGTCTGTTGTAAGTTTACTCCTTTGATTGAAATTGAGCCAGGTAAACAAGTGATTGTTTTACTAAACACCATAAAATTAGTTTTGTTTAGATTTAGGGATAATTTGTTACTTTGAATCTAATCATTAACGTGATTCAACTCAGAGTTAAGCATAACAAGTAACTCAGTAGGATTTTTGTGCGTGAAAAAAAGACTTGAATCGTCCGCAAGCAAGAGGAAAGAAAGGAGTGCGGACTACCTGAGCAAATCATTTATGTACACAATAAAAAGAAGTGGTCCCAAAAGGGAGCCTTGTGGAACACCACATGTTATATTTGCTGTGCTTGAATCAGAATCATTAATGTGTACAAATTGTGATCGATTTGTAAGGTAATCTCTGAACCACTCCAAGGCGCTGCCACGGATTTCGTAATGAGACAGTTTGTACAGTAATGTTTCATGATCAATTGTGTCAAACGCCTTGGAGTGGTCCAGAAAAACTCCAACAGTGTGAGATTTAGCTTCGATAGCTTGAACAACTTTATCTATTAACAACAAAACGGCGTGAGTAGTCGAATGTTTTTTTGCGAAAACCAAATTGAGTGTCTACTAAGATATCATGATCATTTAAAAACTTGATAGTTCGAGAGTATAGGCAACTTTTTCAAGTACTTTGGAGAATGATGATAAAAGAGATATAGGTCTATAATTGCCCAGGTCGTCCAGTCTGCCCTTCTTAAAAACAGGAATAATCTTGGCAACTTTCATTTTACTAGGAAAAACACCAGTCATTAAAGACAAATCAAATACATGGGTCAAAGGTGCGGCTACTTCATAAATAATTTGTTTAAGAAGAAACACTGAAATACCGTCATAGCCTGAGCTTTGTTTAGCTTTAAAATTATTTACAATATCAATAACATCCAATGCATCTACGGGCGTGAAAAATATAGAACTAGGATTGGGATTCACAAGAAATGAATGAAATGTAATGTAAATGTATGTATATGGATATATATATATATATATATATATATATATATATATATATATATGTGTGTGTGTGTGTGTGTGTGTGTGTGTGTGTGTGTTAGTGTGTGTGCATGTATTTATATGCACTTGTTTTATATTGACATCAAAATGTCTTCAAAATGGGACACGCTCGTGACCTAAAGCTCTGTACGTGAGAGAGAAAAATATTAAAAAGATATTGAAAACTGCAATTTCATTCTCTTTCTGCCTATAAAGAGTTTCAACGTATGATGAGTAGAGACGGTACATTGCAGTAATATTGAGTTAAAAATAGTGCATTATCTGGATATTGATAAATTTGTATCAAATTACAATTTTACCATGTTCAAATCACACTCTCTGGCTATACCGTTACTTTAATAGAAGCAGGACCTTAAAAAAGAAACAAAAAATACCTTTCTCGTCAATGAAAACTGTTGTCATGCTCCTTGAGAGCTTTGTATCGTCGAAAACTTCACAGATGTATTGGCCTTCATCTTCTGGTTTGGCTCCCTTTATGATTAGGGCAAGGTCGTCTGTAATGTCGAACAAACCAGCATCATATCCTTGACCGGACTTTGTAATTTCACCGGCACCTCGTCGGAATATTACTAAAAACTCAAAAGGCGAAACATCCTCCTTTAACCACAGTACGGTAGATGCCGTCCGGTTAATCCCGCAAGGAACCACGCCTCGTTCTCCTTCCACCAGATCCACGGACTTGCCAATGACATCCACGTCTGTAGATCCCGCTAAAACATTACCTGCAATATAAGATCGTGGTGCCATACAAGCAGTACAATTGTATGTCTTGTTTCTTTCTCTTTCAGGTTTCCGATATGCAATATTCCGGCGGTCACCAACTCAAATGCCGTAGACACAGAAGAGCGGCAACCTTGAGTTGACATGCATGCTCAACAATGCTGCAGACGGTGACGAGCACAAAAGTCTCCACCGATGCTAAACTAGCATAGAATGTTACGTTTTGTTGTATTTGCAGGGTGACTGAATGTACATCATTATGCTGTACTAATCATCAGGTTTATGATGTTATTCATCTAGGACACTAGGCTTCGTTTACAGTGTCGCGAATTTAGTGGATTGTTTTGGAGCATCAAGAAATACTTTTACAAACATGGTAAAACCTCAAATATAGCGTCTTTGAATTTTAAATCCGATCAGTAACCAATCATACATCAGGAATAATCCCTTCCAACGAGAGAATCGAGAAAAAACTTGATTGAAATGTCTCATAAAGCTACGTCTCAGATACTTGAAAGTAACAATGATTGAGATGCTTATTTAGGCCCCTTGACAGATTGGCTATAAAATTGAGGCAAAGCTTCAACTCTGCTGCTCGTCGGCCTTTGAAAGGTCCATTGTAAAGCTGTTCTCAGTCATTATTGTCATATTTATAATTTACGATGTGGAAGTGTATATAAGTGAAACAAGAAGCGACAATTAAACTCGCAAATGACTCTGATCCCGTGCATTTCCCATCTTCATACACCATGTAAGCGTGATGAATAGTAGACCCAGAAGCTTGAACTTTTACTTTGCATGTCTTTTAAGCGTGACTCTCCCTCACTGTTCTAATATTCATGTCCGTTTTAATAGCATTCCTGTATCATTGACTCCGCCTTTTCATTTGGCGTTTGTATCGCAGTGCGTGTGTAGTTAACGTGTTTTAACAATGGCGCTATCGCTGACCCCGCGATGCTTTTCGCTCGCCTGCATTATACCTTATAATGCGTTCACATGAATGCTGATATGAAAACACAGCGCCGGACTCATAGTTTGGAGGTGACACCGAATACCTTTGTGTAAATTTTACGTCAATTGCGAAACAATTTGATTGAGGCAACATCAACCATCATCTTGTCAAGTACCCAATTAGTTTGAGGATACATCACATACAATACCGAACACGGTTATAACGAAATTCCGGTTAAAACGAAGTTATAATTTAGGCCGAAACATCCGCTCTATGCATTTTGTTGTTTATCTATTCAGTTGTAACGAAATTTCGGTATAACGAAAGAAAACTGCCGGTCCCGAAGACTTCGTTATAACGGGAGTCCACTGTATCTACATGAAGATATATATATTTTTTATATTGTATCGTACGGTTTCCCCACAGCAGAAAATATCCGTCGTGATTGGCTTCACACAGAATATACTGTAAACCAGGTTCGATTCCGACCTTTAAAGATAATTTTATCTTAAAAGGTAATTTGTCATTTAGTTGCAATGAAAACATCTCGACGGAAGAATTTCATGACTTTGAAAGATATGGAAGTTGTTACAAAGCGCTCATTTCGGACACAATTGATAAAACATATAAAGGTGATGAAGATTGGGCTTAAAAAGGATCTTTTTCTAGTACACTCCCACTGTGATTAGACGCGCTATCAGCGTGTGCCTCGAACTTGCAGTTGCAGCTTAAATTTCAACTCAAGCATAGCAGTGCTAGGCCCTATAGTGACAAGGTCCCACAAGGTCCTACATGTAGGTCCTACATATATACACTATTGGTCTACGAGAAAACTGAAACCTACAGCAAGAAATAAGGACGTACACGGATATTAAAGCCTGAAGCCAAATTGTTACGGCAACCATGACAGAGAACCGAAGAGACAGCCTTCTTGATGTGTAAAGCTTGGAATTTCACAATCTTCATTATCTTATATCAAACTTTAATTTCTGTTGGACTTAGTCCTACTGAGAAAAAGAAAATAACACCATATTTACATTTTTGAGGGGATGGAAAGATGATTTTATCTAACATGACATACTCTCGTTTGCGATGTATTACAGTTAGTGTGTAAACACTGTAATATTTAGCGTTAAAAAGAAATACAACGTTATATAGGTGATGTATAATAATACGACACAAAGAACTGCAATTTCTCCTCACCTCATCTAAATTAGCATTAATTATAGAATACGATGAATATTTATCGTTGCTTCGATTTCAATTTTTAAAAGCATCCTATACACCTTACCCACTGCTCTCTGGAATGACTAAAGTCGTAGAATGATTTTGCCTTACGATGTCCAGTTTGAAACCTCATCCCGTCCATGGTTATATATTTTGCTTACGGTTTACTCAAAAGTAAATGCTGCTTACTGGTACTACGATGACATACTTTAAGGTTAAAATGAAATTTCTTTATAGTTGTACAATGACCTATAAGAAAAAAAAAATCAGGTTAAAAATATTCAATCATACTCACGCACCTAATGAAAGGAAGGCCATGAACAGCTGCCATACATCCACGAATTCCGCCATATTGCGTGCATCCGCTGGGCACTACTTGAGAAATTGTTCACGTATACTCTTACAATATGCTTTGGAAATGGTGTTCTAGGGCTGGAATAGAAACTAATTTGCGCGACGCTGCCGAGAAGTTATGAGCCCATAACTGAGAGTGATACTCGTACTTTGACAAAGCAGCGCGTCGGTACTATAAGGACATATCTCACAGTATATGTAAAGACCGCCTCTGCTGCAATTTAATCTCTTTCAACAACTGATACGAGTGATTTGAAGTAGAGCAGGAAACCAAATGCATGCAGCGTAACATTTCACTTTCATCTGGAAAGAGTACATAAGCATGCTTGAAGCTTTACCCGAGTACTTCATTTACAAGATAAATCATCACATGTGCACATGTGCGCATTATGATTTTTTTTTTTTTTTTTTTAAGAAGACCTAAACATTATCGATGGCACAATACAGTGACACCAGCTAGGCCGGCATTTACCTAGATTTTGGGTTTTATAAGACTTATTATCTTCGGCATTCAATTCGATAATTGGCTAAGTATCTTACTTTTCAAAAGTATTTTACTCAGCAAAATGCTTGAGCAATTACTTTACAGTCAGTAGGCTCTTTTTAATTACCTATTTTGGCTATAAGGATTTTACCGAAGTCTAAGACAGGGATGTAGCAGAGTTAAGCCATTTTATGAAAAAAAAAAAAAAAAAAAAAATATATATATATATATATATATATATATATATATATATGATAATCGTGTAAACTGGCATGTAAAATGGCTGCGTTAATTCATAATGCTGTCCACTTTCGAAGGGAAATACAGGATCATTATCATCGACGAGTACATCCTCTCGAAAGATATGAACGATGCTGAGCTTGTGCAAAGGCACAGGTTCAATCATGAAGGGATTGAGAGGATAACTGAGCTTTTGCATACAGTTTTATACAGGGCCTCTGTGCCTGCAAACTTGTAGTACCTTGGCACACCCACACACCACCCCTGAAACACCTCTTGCGGGTCTAATTTACCCAATGTAGCGTGTGGACAAGGCTTACATAATGAAATAAAGAAAAGCTTCTACAAGACCCCGCCAAGATATCTGGGCCTCGTTGCAAGAAAGTTGCAATCAATTGCAAATAATTGCTAATTTTGAAACAACCATTCTGATTGGCTCAGGGTCTGCCCTAGTAAGAAGATGATTTACTTATTCCCAATCAATATGGTTTCAGAAAAAAATATTCAACTGATTAAGCACTAATACAAATTTATGACAAAATTACGAGTGCTTTTGCAAACAAAGAACATGTTGCATGTATATTTTGTGATTTGAGTAAAGCATTCGATACTCTTGATCATTCTCTTTTACTCACCAAACTTAGTCATTATGGTATTCGAGGACAAGCACTTTTATGGCTTAAAGATTATCTAACTAATAGAAGACAATATGTTATTTTTAATGGTTGTGAATCTGACCCCCTTTTAATTAAATGTGGTGTTCCTCAAGGCTCAATTCTAGGCCCATTATTATTCCTTCTTTATGTTAATGATATCATAAATACATCCTCTCTTCTCTCTTTTGTTCTATTTGCTGACGATACGAATATATTTTATTCTCATAAAGATCTTAAGATTTTAAATGACACTCTAAATATTGAAATTAGTAAAGTATCAAATTGGTTTAAGTCTAATAAACTTTCTTTGAATATAAAAAAGACTCATTTTATTCATTTCAAACTTCATTCTCATAATGAAGATACGTTGATACATATCAACATTGATGATATCCCATTAGAAAAGAAAATGAATTCAAAATTTCTAGGAGTATATATAGATGAAAGTTTGACTTGGAATGAGCATTTACATCATGTTACAACGTGTATTTCTAGAAATATAGGGATAATTTCCAAGCTGAAGTTCTTTCTTCCTCGTTCAACTTTATTTCTATTATATAATTCCTTAATTCTCCCATATATAAGTTATTGCAATGTTGTATGGGGTACTTGCGGCTCTACCAAAATAAATTCTATATTTAAATTACAAAAGAAAGTTATACGTATTTGTACAGGATCGCATTTTCTGGCTCATACTGATTCTTTATTTCATGAGCTTAAAACATTGAAGGTTTTTGATTTGAATGTTATTCAAGTAGCAGTAATTATGTTCAAATATATACATCATCAACTTCCATCATCGTTTGATAACATGTTTAGGTTCAATACTTCTGTCCATTCGTACCCTACTCGTATGTAGAAATTTCCAACTTTTGAATCCCAAATTATTAGTGACACATAAATCTATAAGATATTCGGGTCCGGATATTTGGAATAATCTCCCGGATAATATAAAGTCTTGTTCAAGTATTTATTCTTTGAAAGCTTCACTCAAACGATATTTGATACAATTATATTCTCCAAACCAATTGAGCTAACAAATGTTTATAGTATAGATTGTCATCTTATTGTCAATCTCTATTTTCTTCCTTCAACTGCATCTTGCACCCTCACCTGCGACTGCACTGCACTCACCTGATCACCTTCCTCCAAGAGAGTTATGTCGTTGGATAGCCATTTTATGCGGCCTCCATCCATTTCAAGCTTAATCGCTTATGATGGTGGTCTCCTGCATTCAATTATCTCTGTTGTTTACTGAAAAATACTGTATATTTTATTTTATATTTCTGTGTATCGGGTCTAGGAACAGTACCCCCTGGAAAACCACCCTCCGGATAACTACCACCCGGATAATTACCCCCCAGGACAATTCCCCCCTAGGGCAACTACCCCCCGGACAACTACCCTCCAAGGGCAATTACCCTCCAGGGTAATTACCCCCTAGGACAACTACCACCCGGACAACTACCCTCCTAGGGCAATCACCCCCGAGGGCAATTCCCCCTTAGGAAAACTACCCCCTGGATAACTACCCCTCGGATAACTACCCCTGGATAACTACCCCCGCGGATAACTACCCCCTGGATAATTACCTCCCGGAAAACTACCCCCTGGATAACTACCCCCCGGAAAACTACCCCATGGGTAACTACCCCCAGGAGAACTACCCCCTGGGTAACTACCCCCAGGATAACTACCCCCCGGATAACTACCCCTCGGATAACTACCCCCCGGATAATTACCCCCCGGATAATTACCCCCCGGATAATTACCCCCCCCCCGGATAATTACCCTCCGGATAACTAACCCCCCCCCCCCCCGATAATTACCACCAGGATAATTATCCCCAGGTTAATTACCCCCTCCTCCGACAACTAGACCCCAGATAACTTCCACCCGATAACTACCCCCTCCGAAAACTCCCCATGGATGATTACCCCGGATAAGTAGGCCTACAACTCGCCCTCCCCTATAACTATCAAGAGGAAAATTACCCCCAGGACAGTGCACCACGTCAATTACTCCCTGGGTAACTACCTCCCGGGTCACTGCCCCCACACCCCCCGACTCTTACTTTTAATAAAAAGGATATCATTACTACAGAAAACGAAGTTCTTTGTATTATTTGCCAGGAATCACGGAGATGCCATACTGAGACATCATCTTATGAAAACAACATCTTAAGGATTTACGATTTGTATCGTTTGCATTTAGGACGATTTATGTACAAGCTTAATTTCTCCCTCTGTATTTTGACTCTATGTTCATAAAACACGAAGCTGTCCCTTCATATCCTACCCGGCAATCCAGTAAATGTCAATGCCTTTAACCAAAACTATTTTCGCTAAATCTGTATTTTCTTTTGTTCCGAAATTTCGGATTTCTCTTGATAGTATAGTATAAAAGAAGTTGTTTGAATGACTTTACCATTGAATTAAAGACATTTTGAAGAAATGTTACACTTCAGAATGAGTTATACTTTTTGCAATTTTTTTTTTTAACCACAATCGTCTATCGTTTACCACAACTCCATGTAACACTTCTTTATTTTGACGAGCTTATATCTCATGCCTCACGTGCCCTGGTTTTGACCCATCATCTTCCTCTTCCCTCTCGCTTTTCTCTGTCCACCGTGAAGGTAGTCTATTCCTGTCATTCATTACTCACCTTTCCTCTTTCTCTCATTACAAGGGATTTATCTCGTGTGTGTTCATGTGCAATACACTCCCGTTAAAACGAAATGCTCAGGACCGGCAGTTTTTTGTTTTTTTGTTTTTTCGGTTGAACGAAATTTCATTATAACCGAACAAATATAATATGCAATGTATAAGGAAAAGAAGGAAACCACGTATAAAAAATTCTATTTGTTGAATCCTCATCATACGCTGGAAAGCTATGTGAGATGGGAGAATATCTTTTTAATTTCGTTTAAATATTACATTTTAAAAAGAGCATAAAGTTGTTTGTGTTGTCACACATGTGTAGAAAATGACGGTGTAGGATTTGGTTACAGTTCGCTATTCCACAGGTTCTTTTCTTACTAAAGTACGTTACTCCGAAGACTCCTTATTCCGAAGTTTCGCCATTCCCGGGATTCCGATGGTTTGTTTATCTGAAGGTTCGCATTTCTGAAGAATCATTATTCCGAAAGTTCATGATTTAGATCAAAATAATATATTGTTCATTTTCCGAAGGTTCGTTGATCTGAAAATGAAATGAGGTTCGTCATTTTGAAGGTTTATAAATCAAAAAGTGAGAAAGGTTCACTATTCAGAAAGTCCGTTGTTCCGAAGGCTTTTTCGTCCGAAAATGAAATAAGGTTCGTTATTCCGAAGAAATTTTGTTAGATGAAAAAAAAAAATGAGAAAGGTTAGTTGTTTCGAAGATTTAAGGATTGCAATTCTTAAGTTTTGTTAGTGTACTCTCCTTTTTTCACCATGGATTAACGATATTTTTGTAATGTTCCGATTAACGAACGTTTTGAATTCCTATCATGTTCGGACTAACGAACCGTATAAGAATGAGAATAAGGACCATATTTTATTATCGGATTAACGAAACTTTGTTATGGAATAACGCCAAAATGTGCTTAATATTTCATTTCCGAACTATTACGGACATTTAGTTGTATCAGAATCTGTGTGTTTTGTATTAAAGGACTTCGGAACAATGAAACAAACCTTATCTGAATTCAGATTATTGTATTACAATAATGCAAGTTCCCCTCGGAAACTGTGCGTGATACACGGAGTGAACATTCAATGATGCGTTCGCTCATGCAGAGACGCTTTAAAAATGCTTGTTCCGCTACGCATTTTCGAATGCGATCCGCATTTCGTTATAACGGAGCACATTTCTTCTGTTTTTCTTTGTCAGTGGTGTTCAGAAAAGACTTCGTGATAACGAAAATTTTGTTATAACCGTCTTCGTTATAAGCGAATTTTGTACCATAGACTTTAATGGCGATAATTTTGGGACCAGAAGTTTTGCTTCGTTATAACGAAATTTCGTTATAACCGTGTTCGTTGTAACGGGAGTGCACTGTATCTTTATTTGTGTTCTAGGTCTCTGTCGTAATTTGCTTTCTTTGAATTGTTTCATCAATTTTGTAACTATTTTACTGTTATACCGTTAACGCTCATTTCAGAATTGCCCTACTGCATCATTGGGCATTATCAAGAATGTGGAAGGAGATTGTCACCTCCTTGGTATGATCACCGCAGAGCATTACCTCGCTTGACAATTACTCCTTATTGAAATTAGGCTCCAAACAGTCACCCCTCTTACAATAACTCTCCCCCAGAAAATTACGTTTCTCATTGTTATTTTCGAACAATGTTTGCTACTTGAATTGAAAAAAAAAACATTTTTTCACTACATATCGTCTGGTTTTGGTCGAGACCTAACTTCAGGTTTTAAACATCTTTAGGGTGAGAAAATTAGAAACCCCTTACGAAATATTAAAGAGCATGTTATTCCAAGAAGGATTCAAGTTTTTGTGAAAAAAAAATACTCTTGAAATGGCCGGGATAAAACAGAGCAGCCCTATAATGTAAAAAGGATTCTGTCAACTACAATTCTCTATAGATCTATTAAAAAAGAGGGTGCAGGACAAAAGACTTCGTTAACAACTAGGGGTGTTTTGTAAAAAAAAAAAAGAAATACCGTTAAACTCGTAATATTTTACTCTTTCTAATCAGACTAACTTATATTTGAACTAGATTTCCCCTTAAAATGTCGAGGACATTTAATTTGAAAACTAGCACAATTCTACTTGTATGTAAAACAAGCTGTAATCTTACTCTTATGACAGATTAGGGCATGCACCGTTTGATAAAAGTTGCCAGTTATGACATCTTGTTAGTCTCTAATAATTTCAATAAAACCATGGGTTCTGCTTGATTGATAAGCTCGAGTCACCGACTTGTTACCATGGACCTGCTTTGATCGACCTACAACGGTTGGTAATTGTGTTGAACTGACAGCTTGTCAGGACTGACTTCATAAAACCGTGCCCGGATCCTATCAGAAATTATGGCTTTATATCGAAGGGTCCCTCGCTAATGTTAAGGGAATATGAATTGCGGTGAAATCAACTCTCCTTTTCTTATGTTCTAATGTGTTATAACGGTAGAAAATGACAAGCCAAAAGAGTAAATGATGACAGTAAGAGAAAGGTGCATCTTCTTATGGAAAAATTACAAAGGGTGGTACTTCTTTCGGGGGGCGGGGAGGGAGGGTTGTTCAGTAGGTAAGTATCAGGAGGGGGCGGGTAGTAATCCGGGTGGTAGTTATCCGGGGGGTAGTTATCCGGGGGGTAGTTATCCGGGTGGTAGTTATCCTGGGGGTAGTTATCCGGGGGTAGTTACCCAGGGGGTAGTTCTCCGGGGGGTAGTTATCCAAGGGGTAGTCATCCGGGGGGTAGTTATCCAGGGGGTAGTTATCCGGGTGGTAGTTATCTGGGGGGTAGTTATCCGGGGGGTAGTCATCCAGGGGGTAGTTACCCAGGGGTTAGTTATCCGGGGGGTGGATGTCCTAAGGGTAATTGTCCTTGGGGGTAGTTGCCCTAGGAGGGTAGATGACCGGGTGGTAGTTGTCCTAGGGGGTAATGGCCCTGGAGGGTGATTGCCCTAGGAGGGTAGTTGTCCGGGGGGTTGTTCCCCTAAGGGAGAATAGACCTGGGGGGTAATTATCCGGGTGGTAGTTATCCGGGGGGTAGTTGCCCAGGGGGT